>CM060964.1:126413447-126835947 GCA_030765045.1 Tenodera sinensis | reverse complement strand
TGTGCTAGGGAAGGGAATGAGTTCCTGGCATGAGTGGTGGCTAGAGATGAGTCATGGTGTCATCGCTTCAAACCAGAATCAAAATGACAAAGTCTCCAGTAGAAGCAACCAGGGTCACCACCACCAAAAAAGGCCAAGGCCATCCACACAAGTGCAGGAAAGGTTATGCTGACATTCTTCTTTGACCAAGATGGCCCCCTTCTGATACACTTCCTGCAGAATGGGACAACAGTGAATGCCCAGCATTACTCGAGATCCTTGACCAACCTTCACCAAGTGATCAAATCAAAATGGCCAGGCAATCTCACCTGTAGGGTCATTCTGCTCCATGACAATGCAAAGCCTCATACGGCCAACACAGTCGCGGCACTCCTGCAAAAATTCAAATGGGAGTTTCTTGGCCACCCTCTATACAGTCCAGACCTCCCTCCCTGTGATTACACCATTTTTGGTCCGCTTAAAAAGGCTCTGATGGGCAAACTATTCACCTTGGATGACAATGTCCAGCTGTACGTGAAGAACTGGTTCACATCGCAGCCCCGGGACTTTTATGAGACAGTCATTCACCATCTTATGTCACAGTGGGACAAGTGTCTCAACAGCCAGGGCCAATACTTCTAACATACAGGTACTGGTTTCTGTAATTACGTCTCCATGCCACATCTGAATATTGTACAGAGGGATGGAAGCCAAATAAGAACTTTCTAGTCCCAATGCTATAAGGAGTATTTATGGTGTACAGCAAGCATAACAAGCATAACAAACTTCTTATGTTTGCCTATCATTTAGATCAGAAAGTGAATGGGATGAGATTGGCATAAGTTGCGTAAATTTTTTTCATACAAGGGTGTGCAAAGATTAAGTTCCTAAAAGAATATATCGAATGAGCGTTTTCGTCTTCTTAGAAAATTTCACTTCAATCATGCCTTATCAGAAGCAGCACAACAAATCAGTAAGTTGCAATAAATGATTTACTGAAAATTAATTCAAGTGGTGTGTTACCTAGGGAAACTGGAACTTCCATTCATGGGTACGACATGAATGAAGACTCTGCTAATAAAGGCAATTATTATCTTCAATTGCTAGGGCACAAAGAACAGTTCATAAGAGAGAATTTGGAATCCACCTGAGGATTTAAAGTAACTCCGAGTAATATTCAAAATGATCTTATTGAATGTATAACTTAGATAATAAATGAAGAAGTTAGGAAATAAATCTCAACTTGTGGAATTTAAGCACATTTGCAATACACACAGGGATTGTGTCAGTGATGTATTTGCTGCCAGAAAAGAATGTTGTATAGTAATTAATTATTATTTATTTATGCCAACAAACTTACTGTTGGTGTTTTTAAACACACAAGCTGTGTGTGGGCAAACTTTGAGAGGTAGAACTGGAACTTAAAAATTCAATGCCACAACTGGGATTTGAACCACAGACCTTCCGCTTACCGGGCGGCTGCTCTAACCATTGAGCTATTGTGACAAACTGCCAGAATGGCATTAAATTCTCAAACCAGTTTGTATTTGTCCTGGTACACCACAAAGGCAGTCTCACATCAGAGACAAATTACCCCAATGGTGACTTACTATTGTAAGTACTTTATGTCCCAGGATTAAATAACCTTCAGATGGTAATTAATTATTATTTATTTATGCCAACAAACTTACTGTTGGTGTTTTTAAACACACAAGCCGTGTGTGGGCAAAGTTTGAGAGGTAGAACTGGAACTTAAAAATTCAATACCACAACTGGGATTTGAACCACAAACCTTCTGCTTACCGGGCGGCTGCTCTAACCATTGAGCTATTGTGACAAACTGCCAGAATGGCATTAAATTCTCAAACCAGTTCGTATTTGTCCTGGTACACCACAAAGGCAGTTCTACCTCTCAAAATGTTGTATGGAGTTAATCTTTAACAACAACAACAACAACAACAAAAATTGAAGGTAAGCCTCAGACTGTCCAGTCAGTTATGACTAACTTCGCCACTGGTATTTAGAAAATTGAACAGTACATAACTAAATTGCAGAGGCTAGGCTTAATTTTTCAAGACAGTTAAAAGTAAAATAATACACCACAAACCATTTCATCTATAGCACAATACACACTAAGAATTGTAACATTAATGGAAGTGTATGCTCTGAACTGTCATTCATATATTCAGTTCTGATTAGAAGGCTTTGTCTATGATTAAACTACTGTTCTCTTGAATGATTTTAAGCTTTAATATCATTGATTTCTGATTTCAGTAGTAGCAATGGGACTTTACGGCAAAGAACTGTTGAAGTGATTAGAACCCTGATGACAACATAAAAATAAACAATGAGGTACTTAGTCCTGTGTTCTAAAACACTAAAGAAAAATCTGACTAAAACAGTGTCAACCAATGCAAAATACATAGCTAAAAGACAGGCAAAGCATTGGGGACCAAAAAGTGAAACGGGAAAAGACCAAATACCTGATGTCAAACTGAGAACGCTTATAAAGGTAAAATTAAGACACTCCTGTAAAAATTAAAACAGCAGCAACTTGGGTATGGTTACTGGGAAAACCAAGGGTGCACATTAACTGAGCTAAAAGCTGACGCTGGATTAAAACATGCTGCACCGTCAATGCTTCATTACAATACATGCAAAGAGGTGCAGGGTTGTAGACAATAAGTAACAGTGACTAAAATGGCAGAGTCTTACACTTGGATTGGCTAAAATCATCTTCTCGCGACAAGAGGTGCACCAAGAAATGCTGCATATGAAAGAGAGGGGCTTAAATTCCTGAAATTTATTCACATTCATCACAGCCAGTGCAACAGGATAGAATGATGTAAAGCAGCATTAAAGCCATCAGAAGCAGTGTGAGAGGTGAAACATCTGGAAGATAAAATTGCAGCCTTATTCCTTGGCAGGCTGACGTGTCCAGGCACCCACAAAAATGACATGTTAATGTCAGCAAGTGTAGGCAGTTTTGAATGTGCTGCAAGAGTGGATTTTAACTGTATAGCAACTGAAGGAGCTGGAGTGCGCTTAAGGAAGAGGTACAAATAATGCACTGCTGAATATATAAACGAGCTTGGCAAATACTAATAAGCTCAGCTGTAAACCTCAAACTCCATAGTCATGAGTAAAAGTACACCTTACTCTTTGAAAGCACTTTGAAGCATTTGTGTAAATAAAATTGTGGTTTCCAAACTGCATTTTAATTTCTAAAGTGGCCAAAGAAATAACCTAACTTGGGCTCATTGGTTTTGACAGGGACGTCAGTCCTAGGTTGATATGGATCTCTAGCATGGAGCCATGGGGAATTCAAGTTACCCCTTTGGTAAATGTTACAGGTCTAGTGACATCCTACGACTGAAGGAATAAACAAAAATGAATACCAGGATGAAGGAAAACCAGGGAGCCCATTGTGTACTGATGGTACTATGTGTCACTAAAAATAAATTAAAGATGGATGTCCCACCACACTAGAACAAAAGTAAACAAACACATAATGTAAAAAATATGTGGGTGTTCTGCATGCAACGAAGGCCACCAAGGGAACAATAAGTATGAGAGCATGAGTATGCGCATGGCTGATAATATCAAGAAAGAACACCACAAAAATGAGGATTGCTGCAAGACAAATATGAAGCAAAATGGTAAAGAGCACACTAGAGCCTTCCATGCATTCTCCAGACACTACAAAGAAAAATCCACACTGGATGTAGTATAACCACAAACATTCTAAGATTGAGACCACTGAGGAGAGTGTGACTGCTTTTTGCCGCTCCCATGTAGCGATGGAACCTACATGAAAGTATAGGGTTTCAAGCTTCCCAGTGAGGCTTGAAAGGCAACATTTGCTTTATGTGTAGTGATAAACACTATGGTTTCAGATGGCTTAGTGCTGGAGCTTAATATGGATGGTATGATTCTAGCTTCCATATTGGTGTTCATGGGCCTTGGCTATGAAGTGCCATCCCTTCGTAGTACTACCACGGTGGAAACTTATCTAAAAGTACTGCATGTCATAAATGATGGCTAACTGGCAAATGCTATTTCCAGATTTCCATGGAGAGCTTCTCCTTTAGAGCTCCCAGACATTCTCGTCATCCAAGGAGATCCAGGAACAAGGCTGAATCCAATTCCTTTCAAATAATGCAGACAGGTGTGGAGGATTCTGAGACCATTATGACAGGATATACTACAAGAGGCACAGATTAAAATATACTCAAACAAAAGACCTGTAAACACAAATTTGGCATTTAAAGCAGCACAATAGTCCTGAATTATAAGGCCATAAGTTTAACCATTTGTGCCTTATCTTAATCCTCTTATGAGAGTGATGGCCTCAAACCAAAGAACAGGATACTTATGGAGAGAAGGAAGAATCAGAAAAAAAATGGGTTCACTGGTGTTTAAATGAGAAAGTTGATTATGTGTGAAGAATCTGCAAGAGCCCCTCCCAACCACCTCATGGAACATCTAGGTGAATGTCAAAGGGGAAGGTAGGCAGGCATTGAAATCTCCCAAAATGAAGGAATGGCCCTGGGAGTTATGACCAGGGAAAGTGCCTTGGTTGGTTGGGAAATGAGGTACACAACACACAGACCATTGCCGCCCAGCGGAACCGGTTTGTTCCTGTTGGCTGTAACCAGCAGTATGACACTTCCGTGATAGTGACTTTATTGTTATCATTACAATGATATACATTCTGAAGTTTTCAAAGAAAAATCTTCTCCTACTGTCACGCAAGCATGATTTGTACATGGAAAAACTTTGTTCTATGTAACAGGATATGACAGGTGCAAGCCGAAAAGACTGGACGTCATCTGCAGGAAATAAATAAACAGTTGATGCAGCTGGTTTTCCTTCTAAGGCATGTTGAATATCTTTCATGACGGAGTACCCAGTATTTTTCAGTAGAACAGAGTTTAACTTCTGTTTTATTTTTTCAGTGAACGATGTAGATGGAACTTTATTAACTCTTTCTGACAGTGTCTGAACTAGCTCAAGAGCTTTGGGCATTTCTGTTTGACATGTCTGCAGATGTGTGACTGTATCAGAAATATGTCCAAAAGAGTTGTTATAAACTGGAGCTTTTCACGTAAGTAATCGGAAAGCAGTGATTTTATTGTTCCAATTGCTGAACAGTCCGTACTGTCGAAGGTATTAGCTATTTTAGCGATTGTAGTATAATGCATGGCATAATATGACACTGCACTGAGCCAGGTTCCCCACCTCATAATGACAGATTGTGGGGGTAAAGGTACCCCTGGTGCCCTTGCTTTGAATTTCATTATTCTTGCCAGAGCCTTCCGGAATATTCTCTTCATATTTGAAATAAATTTTTCTACGTTATCATAAGATGACCGAACCTCCTCGGCCACCCTGTGGCAAGCATGCGCCAAGCACGTTAAATGAATCATGTTTGTGTAAGTTTTCCAAAGCTTGTGTCTTTATGTCTGTACGCTGTTGACTTGTATGCACTGCAGCTGCCCGCTGAGCCACGTGGATGTCATGTGCTGTCACATCGCACACATACGTCGGTTGTAGTTAACCTCTTGAGCGCTGGCCATTTAAAATGTCTGCGAGACGAGAACTGCTACCCAATATCCAGCGCAGAGCATTTAATTTGTTAAATGTGCTAAAAGTGCTTCGTATATACACAGCTGTATTTTGCGTAAATATTGTTATTTTAATGAAACAAAAACTGGTATAAAACTCGTTATATGCAGTATACATGTATGTTATCAGCAAAGTTGAGCTGCATTTACAAATTGTTGAAATGGCTCTATTTTGTTTCACTGTGGTGAAAAGTTAACTATGCTGCATCTAAAATAAGTTCTCTGAAAGAAACAGTAGTCGACCCATTGTATGTGTGGCTTGTGCGTCAGCAAAACAAAGCGTAGTGTGAAATAAAGCACTAGTGTATGCATGGTCTGTGAGTCATCAGAATACAGCATGTTTGCAACTTTTGCTTACACGTGTTTCGTAACCTAGTAGACTCCGTTTCCTTCTTTGTTGAAATACATACATATACTTTCCTGCTTGTAGCTGAAGGGAGAAGTGGTATAAAAAGGTATTTTTGCACCAACTGGATATAACCATATACAATTGTTTGGTAATTTAGAGAGCTCTAAACCCACACAGGACAATGACCTACCTGGACTTCTGACTATCAATAGCTCACAGCCTAATTGAACAATACCACGTTGGGGGTAGAAAATTCAGAACCCCTGCACCCCTCAGACTTTGAGGAAAACATTATCCTAAAAGGATACCAACAACAGCAAAGAAGTCCCGCCTATCTCAAAAGTGTTTCGTGTGCCGCAAGAAGGGAATTTGCGAATGTGGATATGTGCCCTTGTGTGTTTATCCCTGTTTTGAGGCATATCACTGCAGAAAGAACATATAAAGATAAGCCAGTACAGTATATAGACTTTACTTAAATGTTTCATAAAGGGAAAATTAAAATAAGTTGAGTTAGATAAGGGATAAATAAGGGTTAAATGCACAAACACACAGGATGTGTATACATGCCCATAACGCTTTTCCGTCATTTTAAATGGACGTGATTTAATGGCCATAGCACTCAAAATGTTCACCTGCGTTCACTACATAGCGCTACTATGCCAACCAAGGTACTTTCCCTGGTTATGACACCTGCTGTTAAATGTTGTTGTTGTTAGCTAATGCTGCTGGATTTCTGACAATGAAGTCATTAATCCTCTTGCTCTCCAATATTTTTCACTGATGGATGGGGCACTAGAAGTGGTCGGGCATATTTGAAGGTGGTCTCGATCCATTTCCTCTTGCAGATCACATAGAGGACAGAGTGGTGAAGAATATATCCCAATTCTGTTTAAATGTTTTGCCAGACAATCATGTCCTGTAATCAACCTGAAGGTTGCAACTGCTGTTTTCCGAGGATACTCAGGAATCACTGTTTGAATGTTTGGTAGTTTCCATCTTTTATTCTTTGATTTTTCATAGTAATATTTTGCAATAATTTTTTTGAATTCAGAGTTGACTAATCTTTTAGCTGCATAAAATGGTAGATTAACTATAGATTTTTGTACACCGCTGGTACCCTTTTTTGCAAGAAAATCAGCTTTCTCATTACCACTCAGTCCACAGTGAGCCGGTATCCATTGGAAGACTAGGTGTTTTTGAAGTGCTGTTAGATGGCTAAGCATCTTCCAACACTCTATAATAGTTTGGTTTTTTTGGTGACAACTTGGAAGTAATTGCTATAATTGCTGCCCTGGAATCTGAGAGAATAACTGCTTGCTAAAAATGTGAAATTCTGCACAAAAGATTTTGTAGGGCCATTCGAATTGCTTCAATTTCTCCATCAAAGTTAGTAGTTCCATAACTTAAAGATTTGTAATAGGAAAAGAGGTGACATGTGACTCCAGCACCTGCTCCATCTTGGTTTGATATCAATGATCCATCAGTATAAATATGGAGCCACTCATGTTCTGGGAATCTAGTATGGATTGTCTCTAATGCCAATAATTTTAGAACACTAGTTGGAGTATCACTTTTTTTAACTTCTTCTGTCAGGTGTAAATAATATGTGATGTCTAATGTATGTGTTGGATTGACTGTAGATATGAAGTTTTCCTTTGAATTAGGAAGGTGTACATTTTTCTTGATGTCTTGAATTTTGGAAAGAAAGCTCTCCTGAGTCTTTAGTGTATGTGTAAAATTTCTCTTGTGCCATGTATTGAATGGGAGTCTGATCAACTTTTCGTGTTGAATAAGAGCCGCTTTTTCTATTTCATATTCAATGGGGTATTGGTTGGTTAGTATTTCCATAGCTGCTATTGGTGTGGTTTTGATAGCACCTGTAATTAAACTCAGACTTTGGTTTTGAAAGTTTTGAATTTTTTTTGTGTTTGCTGTTACAAGAACTTCGCTGCAGTAAGTAAATAATGGTTTTATATATATATTGTATGTTGTGTTAAGCGTTGTTCTGGAACATCCCCACTTCATTCCTGTTAGACGTTTTAACAGTGAAAGGCGCCTCTCTGCTCTTTGTATTACATTTTCTATTTGTTTGGTCCATGTAAGTTTAGTATCAAATGTAACTCCTAAATACTTTGCTTCCTTTGTTTCTGGTAATTGTTGAACCTCAAAATTTAGTTTTATTTTTAGTGGTTTTTTTCTTAGTGAAAAGATTTGGTAGTTTGATTTTGTTGTATTAACAGTCATTAAATTTTCTTTGGTCCACCTCTGTAAGTTGGTTAAGGATTGTTGCATGGTTTTTTCTAGTTCTGTACTTTTGCTTTTTGGTTTTGAAGTCCACATTACTAAATCATCAGCAAATAGTGCACACTTCACGCCTGATTCTTGTATTTATTGTGGTAGATCATTAATAAATATATTAAAAAGTGTAGTGCTGAGCACTGCACCTTGTGGTAAGCCACAGTGTACTTGTTTATATTTAGATATATTTCTTCCATATCTGGTTGCAATAAAGCGTTGTGTTAGGAAATGACATAGCCATGAAAACATTGGACCTTGTATCCCTATTTTTTTTACTTTCTTTAGTAGTTTTGTTCTGCATATAGAATCATATGCACTTTGAAAATCAATAAAAACTGATAAATTATCTTCTTTTCTATTGAAGGAGTCTTTGATTTCTTGACTGAGAAGTAAGACTTGTTCATTTGTAGAGTGGAACTCTCTGAATCCAGCTTGACATGGGGATATTAAATTTTGTGATTCTAGGAACCAATTTAACCTGTTTGACACCATTCTTTCCATCACTTTTGCTATTATGCTGGTAAGAGCTATTGGTCTATAATTTTTTATTTCTGATGCTGTTTTGTCTTTCTTCAAGAGTGGGACAATTATTGCTTTTCGCCATTCAGCAGGTACAGTGGTTTTCCAGGATAGATTGTAGAGTTTCAGTAGTTGTTGTTTTGCTGTTTTTCCAAGGTTTTTTATGAACTCTGGATGTTAGTGATCTGGTCCAGGAGACTTTGTTTTTTAGATTATTTATTGCAATGTTCAATTCTTGCATATTAAAATTTTGAAAAAAGATATTGCACTGAGTGTTAGGATTACATTCTCTTTCTTGTTTCAAATCTTTCTTAAATTCTTTACGTTCCTTTTTATTATTTCTTGTTACTTTGTGTGAATTAGCATAATATTTATTGAATGTTTCGGCTATGACTGCATCATTTACTAACATTTTATTGTTGTGTATGATAGGTGTGCTGTTGTTTTCTTTCCTGTCCTTGACATTTTTTATGAACTTATGAGCTTTGTTACCATCTGTCCTATAATCCATTTTTTCTAAGAAATTATTAAAGTGATTCCTTTTAGCAGTATTAATTTCTTTTTTTAGTGAGGCACATTTCTTCCGCCATATTTGTGTATCTGATATGTTTTTTGTTTGTTCAGCTGTATTTCTAGCTATATCCCTTTGCTTTTTCAGTTCTTCTAACTGGGGGTTCCAAAAGGGTTTGAAATTTTTAATTCTTCCACGAGGAATATGTTTTTTTGCAGTTTCTAGGATGACTTTACAGAATTCTTTGTTCATATGATCTGGTTGGTCATGCAGCTGTGAGTTTGCTTGTTCTTTAAATTTATGTTCTAATTCAGTTTTATATTTGTTCCAATCTGCTTTTTTGAAGTTCCAATACAGATTCGTAAGACCTTGACTGTTATTTGTGTTCTCTAGTTTTATATCAGCAATTACTGCTCTGTGACCAGAACTTGGATCTTCTATAACTTGTTTTTTAATTTTTGAAACAATATCTGTTGTAGCTAACAAGAGGTCTGGGTTACTGCCCGCTCCAGAATAATGTATGAAGGTTGTGGGATCTTCTTTACTATAAATCAGCTCAAAAGTTGTGGTATTCAAACATTCTTCCACTATCTTCCCTGTAGAATCCACTTTTTCATAACCCCATCTTTTGGAATGTGCATTGAAATCCCCAATTACGATTGTTTTATTTAATTGGTCAACAAGTGAGAGATGTGGTTCATTCCTGGGAGGATTGTAAATACTGTATAAATGTAGATGTGTTTTGTTATCCCAAAAATTTAGCTTTATTAATTCACTTTTATCTGTGTTATCCATTTCTTTAACAATTTCAAAGGAGGTTTTAATATCCTTTTTGACTCCAACTAATATTCCACTACTTATCTGTCTATTTTTGGGTAGTAAGTGCAGTAAAAATCCAGTAAAATTGAAGTATTTAAGTTGGTCATTTGTTAGATTTGCTTCTTGTATTACAAATATGTCAATGCTATAGTCAAATACAATTTTATTCAGTTCTACTCTTTTTGTTTGTGTGAGACCACCCGCATTCCATTGTAGAAGTCTGATGTTAGATCTTCTATTAATATAATGTTTTGGTTCTCGAGAAGTAGTCCCTGCCTGGAGTTCCGAATGGGGGACTATTTTAACTCCGGAACATTTTACCCCTCGAGTCATATTTCATAAAAAAAGAGAGCAATAGCAGTAATAGTAACCGTTTTTTTAGAGAGCACCATATTTTTATGTTTTGGCGGTCACATCGCTCTCTCACAACCCCCAGAATGTCTGGGGGACCACACCTGTCGTTGGTTTACGGGTCTCACCGACCTGACCGGGAGAATTATCAAAATAAATTCACCGACCATATCCTCTGATTACCAATCAGAAGACGTATTACATGCCAGGACAGGTCAGCATGTTAGGGGTTAAGGTTATATAGAAAAATTAGAGAAATGGAGAGGTTGGAAAAATAAAGACTCCCTAGCCCTCAGGAACCCTAATAGCATCGGGGTCGGAAGAGAACAAGAGATGACCAAGGTAAGGTCAGATAGGAAAGTTACAGTGAGGAGCAAAACACCAGCAAGTGGAAGTAATGTTCTGCTCAGCTTGGGTACCTTGTGGTTGCCATTCACATATCCCCTAGACGGAGACCCCTGAGTACTTCCAATATTTATATATGAACTTAATCTAGATTGCCTCTGTAGTCAGGTGGTTAGCATGCTTGCTTCCAAATCCAGAGGTCCCAGTTTAATTCCTGGCTGGAGTATGGGTATTTTTCTTTAGTCAGGATTATTTCCCATCCTCCCTGGCATCTGGAAGAATGACTGAGTGTGTAAATGTGATTTAATGGCCATAACACTCAAAACGTTCACCTGCGTTCACTACATAGCGCTACTATGCCAACCAAGGTACTTTCCCTGGTTATGACACCTGCTGTTAAATGTTACTGTTGGTAAAAGGAGTTGAAGCTTGCATGCTAGTGGTAAGGTAGAATTCACTTCTATCTAGATTCAAGCCAACATATCAACTGCCTGTTGATCATACACTCTATTAGCTTGAAGTGCAAGTGATGAAGATTGGCCACTAAGTGTAAGATATGTGGCAATTTTTTTTAGGTTTTAATATTGGGATGATTGTGGCTTTGCTTCAAGCTCATGGGAACTTAGTGGTTTCCCGTAGACCAACAGTTCTCAATCTGTGGTAGGTGTCAACAGATTTGGCACCACCCCTCTATGAGCCCCTTGGCCTTGAGTCTGCTGTGTTAACAGAATTCTCCGCTTGAAGCTCTGCCATCCGATTCCTTTGACTTTGAACGCGGTAGGGACTAATCGTGCAGCATTGTCTGTTGGCCCGACTTGCTTGCCACTGCTGTTGTATTAACCCTGCAGACACACTATTGTTCTTAAACAATTTAGGACTGTTTAGTGTTTATGAATACCAAGTTTTTGAAGATTGTTGTATGAATATCAAAGTGAACACTAACTATGGATAAGCGGCTCAAAACAAAAATACCTTATGAAGATCTTAACCAAGATCCTGGGCTATCAATATCACAAAATGAAGTAGGCCTATGCCTAGATGTCCTGATTATAATGCGCAAACCAAATGTAAAAAGAAAAAAAAAAAAAAAAGAAAAAAGAACAGAAAGCTGGCACAGGCTGTAAATAAGCAAAGGAAGTATGATCAATTATACTTAAAATTCTGTTTTACTTGGACCGGAAGCTCAGACGAGACTACTCCACAAGTGCAGTTCATTCTGAAATCTAATGAAACAGTCTCTTTTGAAACGCAATTTCAAAAGCAAACATGAAAATTTATTAAAGAAAGATTTACAGTACTTTAAGCATCTTCTGGAAGACCTTAAAAGTAGAAAAACTACTATTAAACAATTTTCTGGTACAGAAGAAAATGAAAGGTTCTAAAAGCTTCTTAAAAAACTAGCTATCTGATTGCCAAGTCCAAGAAAAACCACACCAATTGAGAAAAACTTATCCTTCCTGCTGCAGTAGAAACAGGTATTAAAACTGCTCTGCTGTCAAATGACACAGTTTCAAGGAGAATTAGTGACATGGCAAGTGTCACAAAAGAACAACTTGTTCAAACAACCAGAGATAGTCCATGCTTTGGAAATCTTGACGAAATGACAGATGTTGCTGGCTTAACCCAATTGATCGTTTTTGTTCATGGAATATGTGAAGATGAAGTATTTGAAGACCTTTTATTTTGTAAACCACTAAATACTTCTACAAAAGGGGAAAGACATTTTCCAACTCTTAGATTCTTTTTTCCTTTTTGCTTTTTCTTTTTTTTCAAACACTGGCTTGAGTGGGAAAACTGTATGTCAATGTGTATTGACAGTATGAAGACCCTCAGTGGTCACATCACTAGGATGGTAGGCCATATAAAAACATGTCACTGAGTAGAACTTCACTTATTGTGTCCTTCACTGTGAGACTTTGGTGGCTAAGCACTTTCCTGAAGAACTAAAAGAAGTTTGCAATAATATTAACCGGGCTTGTGGGCCGTGGTCTATTGGGTTCCTTGTTCTTCCCAAACGTTTCGTCTGCGACTACGGCAGACATCTTCAGTGGCGGCGAGGTCGAAGTTTCCTAGTGGAGATCTCAGCACCGACAGTCGGTGCTGAGATCTCCACTAGGAAACTTCGACCTCGCCGCCACTGAAGATGTCTGCCGTAGTCGCAGACGAAACGTTTGGGAAGAACAAGGAACCCAATAGACCACGGCCCACAAGCCCGGTTAATATTATTGCATCTAGTATTGACACCGGCCGTGAAAGCCTTAGAATTTTGATAAAAGAAGTTTATTACTTAAGAAGGGGTATGCAACATTTTTATTTTTTAATGGGGGTACAGTGATTGATAAAGACTGACAATCCCAGCCATTGATGAATAATACAACTGCAACAGAAAGAATTTACCAGCATAAGGGAAGTGCTGCAGCAATAAGATGTGAACACCATTCAGTACAGCAGCAGAATGCCTAGAGGATAGGGTCTCTTCCAGTTCACGCATTTTGAAATCGAGTTCTAACATTGTTTGTGGGTTTAAGGGAGCTCAACTTTTAGGTCATCAGTACCCTTAAAAAGTTCATGGCAATAGCCAGATATAAATTTGAATCAAAAATAAACTTACTAGCAACAAAGAAAATATATACATAAACATAAAAAACAGTGGCAATACCCAGATATAAAACAAGGTGATAAGCATGTCAAAAAGCATAAAAAGAAATATCTAAAATTTTAAATCGTCAAACTGATATTACACTCTGCTAAAAACTTAAAACCTCTATAAACCGCTGTTCTGTCATCCGCTAAGACCTCTGCAAGTCAGGCAGCTGCAGAGAATCTTGAAAGTGCGCTAGAGAGGAACACTCTAGCAGCACCTGATGGACTGACAAAAGGTTGTCACACAGCGGACATAGAGGGGCAAGGTCCCTTTTAAATAAGTAACCATGCGAAAAATTGCAGTGTCCTATTCTTAACCAAGCCAAAATAACCTCCTCGCTGTGAGATATGCGACAGGAAGTTACCCAGTTTATCAGAAGTTCTTTCACTTCTCTAAGCTTATTACTGCAGAGAGCTGACCACTCTTTGTGCCAGGATGACAGCACCGCTCTCCGCACTTCTAGCCTAAAGTCTTCCGAAGTAACATGTGAGATGGCAATACTGGGTTCTGTAGTTGTGGTCTTTGCTGCTAAATCCGCCTTTTCATTCCCTGGCAAACCTACGTGGCCAGGAATCCATGCACATACCACGTCAATGCCAGAAGTGTTCAAAACATGGAAGGCATTTTGGATACATTGCACAATAGGGTGGGGGTTGTACAGCTCACAAAATGTCTGAAGTGCACTAAGGGAATCGCTCGAAATCAGGCAGTCACCTAATTTACGTTGCACAAATACAAAGCGGCTCAGTAAATTGTATACAGCTCTGCAGTAAAAATGGAAGTTCTATTTGGAAAACCGAATGTATGTGCTTTGGTTCCATAAATATAAGCAAATCCAACACTGTTGGTGCTCTTTGACCCATCAGTATAAATACATTGACGGTCAGTGTAGCCTGACAAAAATTCTAAAAAGCATGTGCGGATACTTGAAATAGGCATCGTGGACTTCTGGTGTACAGTCATTCCAAGATCTACATGAGGCGTGCCAGATAGCCAAGGGGGCTAGCGCTTCTCGCCCTTGGCGAACATCCTAGGCAGTTCCATTTCAAGCTTCGCTAGAAGTTCCTGGAAACGAAATCCTGCAGGCTTAGGACTAAGGGTGCTTTTCCTGTACTGTTCTCTTAGCATGGTGGTGAAAAGCGAAGTGAACGTTGGGTGCTTAGGCATACATATAAGTGCACAACCATAATTTGCCAAGAGAATCTCATGCCGATATTGCAGAGGAGGTTCTGCAGACTCGGCATAAAGACTTACCACTGGGCTCATTGGGAAAGCTCCAATTGCCATGTGGATGCCCCTATCATGGAGTTGTAACATTCACTATTAAAATATGTAAAAGAGAGTTGCATGATACAACCCATTCTCTTAACCGACCAAACTTTCAGGTGGTACTTGGATGTGATCCAAACAAATGTGAAGGCCTTATCCAGAGTCATCAAAGGAACCCAATAGACCACGGCCCACAAGCCCGGTTAATATTATTGCATCTAGTACTTATCCAGAGTGTCCAAAACATATTTATGATTAACAATGGTGGCATTATTTATCCCAAGGGTGGCTGTGCTAGACCTTGGTATTCCACCAGCCCTACAATCAAGCAGATGCCCTTTTCCCCACCTGAAATGTGGTGGCTTCTGGCATGCAGTTATTCATAAGTGATTAGAACTTCAAGCAAGAAAAGAATGGATAGCACAGCTGTACATACACATGCCCAGCACTACACAAACCACCAAGGTGGGAAGACAACTGAGGGGACAATCAAAGTTAAGCTGGAAAAAGTATTGAAGTTCATCTAATTTATTTACAATTTAGATACTTGTGATGGGGGGATGTGTTGTAAAAGCAAATTGATGATGCAAGGGAAATTGGTGGTGGTGGTGGTGGTGGTGTCGGCAGTGGCAGCGGCACACAAAGTTGTGAAAAGTGCCAATAGCCAGGTCCAAACAAGGAAAATATAAAAGGATAAAATTATGTAGATTACACACTATACAACACAAAGTGTCAGCACACACATAGTAGCTGGCAAACACCAACACACATAATGAGTTCAAAACTAAGACTGGATTAAAATATTTTGTATTGCCCATGGCCCAATATAATAAGTGCAAACACATGTAGGGTCAGAGAATAATCAATGGCTGTATCTAAAATGGCAATGTGTGACAGGTGATATGACTAAATTAACCAACTCATGAGAGGTGAGCCACGAGGTACTTCAGTTGACAGGGTGGGACTTAACCTCCAACATTTTTTTCCCTCCAGTCCATTCACTGCTCTAGCAAAATAGCACTAAATGCCATAACAAAATGCTAAAATCACGAGCAATGCAAGAACTGCAACACCTTGGTGTTAAATTTCAGCCTTGGGAGTAACTTCAGCAGCCTCACACCCAGGTAGGCCAACATGTACAGGCAACTGCACAAAGGACATACTAATACCAGCAGCAACGAGTGAACGAAAGCATTTCTGGATGCACTGCACAAGGAAATGGTAACTACAGAGACCAATGGCTGAAAAGTTAATTCAGGAAATTGCTGCAAATAAGGCACTACTTTAGGGCTGGTCACTGATTATATAAAAGAGTTTGTTATGTACCAAAGTGCTAAGATAGTATTAGTGGGGCTCTAAGATTGACAAATGCTGAGGCCATTTATCCATTTCACATGTGGTGGCTATGGCACAGCAATCTCAGCAATAGCCTAACAGCTTAAGCAACATCAGATGAAACTGGAGATAAAAGATATTGCAAGAAATACTAATAAACATTACAATCACAAAAGTAAACAGGTGAAATTAGTCTACATTAGTAATGGAAGAGTAAGATAGCAAAGAATGATAAACACCTGCAATAAGGCATACTCTGAAGAAAAATGAAGGCCATCCCACTGAAGTACCATGTAAGAGAAATGCATCAGGACTGTTACTGTGACTGAGCAAACTAGTGTAGAAGATAAAAGCCAGAATACTTCTTATAGCAGTTAATTCATCTGCCAGAATGTCAAAAAGAACTGCTGACAAACATAAATGTCCAAGAGGAGAGTTAAAATACAATACTGCAGCAAAACATGTCATCCATCAAAGCTCATTACAATGAGCACAAAGTGCTACAGGGTCTTAACCTTAATCTTTATTAGCTATCAATCTACTTACAAATGCTTCTCACATTGTCAAGAAATACAGTAAAACAGATTCATAGCTATCAGTAAATCTCTAGCTAAAGTGGTAGTGACCAATACACTATCTGGTGTGGCACATCTCTTTGTGATGGGAAGTTGCATTAAAATCTGCCACAAACTTGGTAGACAATCATTGATTATTAGCTATTATATGCACAACTGATAGCTAATACTCCACTTATTTTGTAGTTATATAAAACTCTTTATCAATGCCTTAAACAAAAGGCTACTATGATGAAAGCACAAAAGATAATCACAGCATAACAATTGGAAAACAGTAAAAAAAAAGACAGAAAGAAAGAAAGAAAGAAAGAAGGAAGGAAGGAAGGAGGGAAGGGAGGGAGGAAGGGAGGGAGGAAGGAAGAAAGAAAGAAAGAAAGGAGGGAGGGTAGGAAAGAACGAGGGATGGAGCAAGGGAGCGAGAAAGTAAGACACAAAGGCAGACAGACAGAAAGAAAGGAGGGAGGCAGGAAGGAAGGAAAGAAGGAAGACAGGAAGACAGAAAGAAAGAAAGAAAGAAAGAAAGAAAGAAAGAAAGAAAGAAAGAGAGAAAGAGAGAGAAAGAGAGAGAGAGAAAGAGAGAAAGGGAGAGAGAGAGAAAGAGAGAGAGAAAGAGAGAGAGAAAGAGAGAAAGAAAGAAAGAAAGAAAGAAAGAAAGAAAGAAAGAAAGAGAGAAAGAGAGAAAGAGAGAAAGAAAGAAAGAAAGAAGAAAAGAGTGAAAGAAAAGAGAGAAATAAATAAATGAAAAATGAAAGAGGGAAGAGCGAAAGAAGGAGGAAGGGAGGGAAGGAAGGAGGAAAGAAAGAAAGAGAGAGGGAGAGAGAGCAAGAGAGAGACAACAGAGAGAGGGAAAGAGAGGGAGAGAGAAAGAGAGAGAGAGAAAGAGAGAAAGGGAGAGAGAGAGAAAGAGAGAGAGAAAGAGAGAGAGAAAGAGAGAGAGAGAAAGAGAGAAAGAAAGAAAGAAAGAAAGAGAGAAAGAGAGAAAGAGAGAAAGAGAGAAAGAAAGAAAGAAAGAAAGAAAGAAAGAAGAAAAGAATGAAAGAAAAGAGAGAAATAAATAAATGAAAAATGAAAGAGGGAGGAAGGGAGGGAAGGAAGGAGGAAAGAAAGAAAGAGAGAGGGAGAGAGAGCAAGAGAGAGACAGACAGAGAGAGGGAAAGAGAGGGAGAGACGGAGAGAGATAGAGAGAGAGGGAGTTAGGGAGGGAGTAAGGGAGGGGGAGGAAGAGACAGAGACAGAGGGAGAGAGAGCGAGGGAGGGAGAGGTAGAGAGTGACGGAGAGAGGGGGAGAAAGAGAGGAGAGAGGGAAAGAGAGAGAGACAGACAGACAGAGAGATTGAAAACCTCTTATATTAAACTCCTCAAACTTTTAATTTTTCAAATTGTAATCATTAAGATTAATACAAACTAAATAATATATTTTTCCTTTCCTAGCTTAAAGAGAATGAATACTGACTTATGCAGTACATAATGAAAGGTTTAATTTTTATTTTTGCTGCCTATAGATCACTAACCTCTGCCCAGGAACCACAGAGCATACTGTGAAAATACTGGCATCGCGCACAGAGAATGCACTTATGTGCTCTCAGTTCTATGCCATCCATTCCACAAATTTTCAGATCATATAGCTCTGGTAATTCTGAGCGTCTGAAAATTGGTAGTCTCTCTTGCACATCTCCTTCGAAATTTGAGACAATATAGCCATTTTCATATCTGTAACATGTATATTGAATATGCATTAAATAATTGCAATTATATATATTTTAGAACCCTATCAAAAGAAACATTATCAAACATTGTGCCCTTAAGGAGTAGTTATAGAACATCAGAAAACTTTTAGGATGGTGGTGCCTGTGGCTGTCACGATGGTGGTGGCCGCGGTGGTGATAATTCAATGCAGATTGACTTTATTGTTAGTCTGTTCCATATGTTATCGTCTGTCAGACACACAAATAGGCAGTTTGCCACGCTGCCCCTTTCTTTGCCAGGAACAAATAAAAATGTGAGTGGTGGTACAAGATAGCCTATTTGTGTGACCGACTGTTGATGATATATGGAACAGATTATCAATAAACTCACGCTGCATATTTGAAATATCAACTTGTGTAAATCGTGCTGCAACACAACATGCGACTTACAAGTATTCTGCTTTCTTAATATGTTCAATCATTTTTTCCATGGCTGTACATGGTTAACACAGAATATGTGTGCAGATACATACATTGTATCCTTCAGTGGACAAATTGATCTCGAATGGCAAAAAGGCCTTTGTGAAAGCATCACCAAGAATCATTGTGTTCAGAGGCAAACATCCAGATTTTGCACTTCCACCAAGACCCATAGTTACTCATTGAGGGATATGTTTGGAAGCAGTAGTGTATTATGGAAATGATTTTGAAAATTTTAAATCGGTGATTGATGAACTAAGGATGACACTTCTTCAATTGAAATTCTACAGAACTTATTCAATGACACTACAATAAAAAATAAAATGTCTTACATATACACAAATTAAGAGTTTTTGTTTCACACTAACAAAAAATTAGAAATATAAACCAGTTTGTTAACTTAGAAGTGCATGACATTCAGAAAAAAATTAATTCACTCAAAGGTCCAAAAGTCTAAGCTATTAATTAGAAATTTAAAAGTGTGTTAGAAAAAAAAATGGTAGACTTCATACTATGTGTAAAATTGGTTTTGAAAGGCTTTGAAAGAAGTAGATGGTGAAATTTAAAATGTCTGCACCAGTGACATTCCTGTGATGAAAAATGCAACACTATCTTCATGTGATGTTGAAAGCTCCTTCTCCTGGTATTGTGCATTGTTTTCAGACAACCGATACCAGTTTATGGTGGAAAACTTGGAGAAAGTTTTTGTGGTTCATTGCAACAGTGAGTTGTTTTAATCCACCACTGACTCAACTTGATTGGTGAACAATTTTTAACATAATTATATCTACAGTTTTGTAATATTGGAAACAAAGTATTTTTGCATTTTTCATGAATATTTTTAAAAAATTTTTCTACATAAAAAATAAAATATTTTAAAGTTTTTTAGCACATGAAAATCTGTTCGCTAGTTGTAATGCATTCACAAGATAAACATTACCTGAATTTTTCAACTTCATTTAAAAAGCTTGGTATTTCTAACTGCTTTGCTGCTTCTATTGCAATCTGCAGTGGGTTTTTCTTTATCTTAATACTGTGCTTCTGTTGACCATGGACTCCTTTTCTTGAAGGTGACTGAGAAAGTCTGTTGTCTAATGGCTCAACATGATTATATAACGCAGCCATTAATCTGAAAATAAAAAGCACAAGTATATTTAAAATTGTATTTATTATTTATGTATGTATGTGCATATATATATATTCCTTTATTTATTTAAGCATGTTTTTGAAACGTGTTCATATTCTACAAAAAGAGGAACTGCACTCGCACAAAATGATAACTGAAGTCCTGATTTCAAAAGGCATCATATGTATAAGAATTGTATTTCTCAAGTGTATTTTCAATTCATTTGGCAGTGGCAGTGGCAGTGGCGGTAGCAATGGTAGTTGCGGTGGTGGGCTAGAGCTAATCTATTTGCTTTCATCTATACACCTCAAAGATTCATTTCCTCTAAACATTAGGTCTTCTTCAGGCATGGCAGCTACCACCAATGCCAAATCATCAGAAAATCCTATCATGTATGATCCCTTCGTTAACTTATGCTGTAAAACTCCATTGTACAGAATATTCCAGTGTAGGCCTGAGGACTGAACCCTGAGACACCCCTGCAGTTACCTGCACATCTTCCCGTTTGTTAAGAAAAAAAAACTAAACCACGGTGCAATAGGCCATGAAGGGCCAAAGCTTGCACCCCGATCCCTCCCAGTCAGTGGCCTTCAGGACGTGGGGTCGCTACTTCTTCACCAAGCAGCTCCTCAATTGCACACCCTCCCCTGGGACCTAACGAGGCTGAGTGCATCCCATGCTAGACTTCCCAGTGGGAGAAATATTCCTATGCCAGTACAGGGGATCGAACTTGGGTCCTCTGCACCAGAGGCACACGTGCTACCACTGCGAGATGGAGGCTTGCTTAGCTTTATAAATCTTTCATGAAAATACCGGCTTATACATATTAATTAAATATTGAGAGACATTGATCCTTTGCAACTTCTTGACTTTTAAACTCCATGACCCCATGTTGAATGCCTTTCTTTACATCTAATGAATGCTATTTGGGGCCGAGATATGGGGAATTAACAGATCCTTCTGTAAATATATGCTATTAGCATCACTTAATGGGGCAGCACAACTAGAGTTGGGAAGACACTCAACTAGGGTTAAAATTGTTTCAAGGGTAATGAAATATTTAGATAGAGTTGCTAATTTGGAGGAAAGCAATATTATTAAGGAATGTTTTCTTATGCAAATGAGAAGCAAATGGAATGGTCTTGGACACAAAAAGTAAGGGAATTGATGGAATATATAGGTATGGGACATATTTGGAAGGATGGGGAGTATTGTTGTAGAGGCTTTTGGAAATTAGTAGAATCAAGAGTAGAAGATATTGGTAGTCAAGTTATTTTTGGTAGTATAAGGTAGAAAAGCTCATTGAGGATATATAGGGAAATAAAAACTGTGGGGGAGGGAAAAGTACATATACTCCATCCAGCCTTAGATATGCGCCTTGTATCCCTCCGCGACAAGCTAGTGTTCATATCAGCTGCAACTAACACAAACAAATGCCACGTGGACGCATGCCTTGTGTTTATGATGCACCAGAATGTATTTGCTCGAGAGTTATAGGAATAGCGCTGCTATCGTGTTACACTGAAGTAGTTTTTAACAGGATTATCGTACGTCTTTAAAACTCTGATGATCTCCAATATTTAAAGTACTATATTTTATGTTGTACTTTGGTTTCGGCGTACCGCAAGTTACTTGTTGACGGCTTGTGTTTACATCAAGTGCAGATCTAAGGAAGGAGCAATTATAGATGTGTGTAATAAACCAGGGCGAGAAGGATTTGCTTGGCATGGTATATTATATTTAAAAAAAAACAAACAAGGGTATGGAGAGAACAAATTTGGCAACAAAAGTGGAACAGTTTTAGGACGTGGGGGAGAGGTATTATTAATGAGGAAAATGTCTGTAAAAGGAGAAAATAATGTAAGAAATATAGGCAACTATTTGGGGAAAGTCAAGGAGAAATGGTTAAGAATGATTAAGAATAATCAATAATCATGGTTGGAGAAACTGGAACAAGGGACATAAGAAAGCAGTACACAGAAAACCTGGGGTTGTGTGTATTAACCTCTTGAGTGACAGCCATTTAAAAGCTCCGCAGGCCGAGAACAGATACCCAATATCCAGCGCAGGGCATTTAAATTGTTAAATGCGCTAAAAGTGCTTCCTAAATACACAGCTGTATTTTGCGTAAATTTTAAGTTATTTTAATGAAACAAAAACTGGTATAAAACTCATTATATGCAGTATACATGTACATCATCAGCAATTTGAGTTGCATTTACAAATCGTTGAAATGACACTATTTGTTTCACTGTGGTAAAAAGTTAACTTTGCTTTGTCGAAGGCGCCTAATATAATTTCTCGGAAAGAAACAGTAGTGGACCCATTGTATGTGTGAGCTATGCGTCAGCAAATCACAGTACAATGTGAAATAGAACACTACTGTATGCGTGGTTTATGAGTCATCAGAATAAAGCAGGTTTGCAATTTTTCCTTACACGTGTTTCGTAACTTGGATATAGCTTACAGGCTCCGTTTGTTTCTTTCTTGAAATGCATACGTATACTTTCCTGCTTGTAGCTGAAGTGAGAAGCTTTTGAGTGTTACATCTCAGAGCTAAAACATGGCATCAACAAGCAGTGTTGCACAAAGGTTAGCGAGTGGTGGAAGTGTAAGGGCTTCTGAAATTACACACGATAATGTGGAGGACTTCTTGCTGTGTGACAGCGATTTGGATATTGATGGCAAATTTTCCGAATTTGAGGGGTGTGTGGAGGATATAGGTACGAGTAGCAGTGAGGAAGAATGTGACCAACTTCCTTCAGGTGTTCGTGAAGAGTCAGCATTGTGGAGTGCTGAAAACAATTGCAATACAAACACAAGAGCACAGGGTCTGGTGTTCAATCCCAGGCTCAGCTGACTTCTGACAGCCAACCAATTGACATTTTTACAAATTTTTTTACTACCGACTTAGTGTCTCTCATTGTTTCGGAAACAAATGTATATGCGTGTAAGGTGAAGGAAGACCTGCTCTCTAAAGGTAAATTAGGGCCTAAGAGCAGAATTCAAAGGTGGACAGAAGTAACACTCAATGAGATTTACAGGCTAATTGGTCTAATTATACTTATGAAATTAAAATTATTTTCTTGTTTAACGACGCTGTCAATTGCCAGGATCACATCAGCGTCGTCGGTGTGCCGGAATTTTGTCCTGCAGGAGTTCTTTTACATGCCAGTAAATCTATTGACATGGAGCTGTCGTTTTTAAGCACACTTAAAAACCATCGACCTGGGCCAGGTTTGAACCCGCGACCTTGGGATCCGTAGGCCAGCGTCTAACCAACTGAGCCACCCAGACCGACAATTATACTTATGGGTGTTATTCGTAAACCTGCATTATACATGTATTGGTCCACAGATGACATGCTAACTACTCCTTTTTTTGGAAAATGCATGTCAAATAACAGGTTTACGTCAATTTTGCGGTTCCTTCATTTCACCTGCACAGAGAATGTAAATGGCAAACTCCACAAAATTAGGCCTGTTTTCGATTATATTATTTCAAAATTTAAAGAAAATTATGTGCCTGGTGAAAAGGTCACTGTTGATGAAAGCCTAATGCTTTGGAAGGGCCGCTTAGGTTGGAAGCAATACATCAAAACAAAAAGGGCTAGATTTGGCATAAAGAGTTTTGATGTTTGTGAAAGTAAAACGGGATATCTTTACAATAGCTGCATTTACACTGGTCAAGGGACTGACAATACTGGAGACAAAGATTTGGGCTTATCTGGCTCCATAGTAATGCACCTAATGGAACCTGTGCTTGATCAGGGTAGGACTGTGTACTTAGATAACTGGTACAGCTCTCCTAAATTATTCATGGCCTTACACAAAAGAAAGACTAATGCAATTGGAACAGTACGTTCAAATCGTATTGGTTTGCCAAAAGATGTGAATACGAAGGCTCTAAGGAGAGGTGAAATTGAGGTGCGTCAGCTCCCACCTTTGACCTACCTTGCCTGGCAGGACAGGAGGGTAGTTACGGCATTATCCAATTGCAGCTCTAAGATTTTGATGATTGACACTGGAAAAACAGATGCCCATACCAAAATGTGCATTTTCAAGCCTGACGTTATCCAGGAATACAATATGCACATGGGCGGTGTCGATCTAGTAGATCAGGTATTGCAAGCATATCCCTCTTTACGAAAAACAGTGAAATGGTATAAAAAGGTATTTTTGCACCAGCTGGATATAACCATATACAATTGTTTGGTAATTTGGAGAGCTCTAAACCCACACAAGACAATGACCTGCCTGGACTTTCGACTATCAATAGCTCGCAGCCTAATTGAACAATACCAGGTTGAGAGGCCTCTTCATACTGGGGGTAGAAAATCCAAAACCCCTGCACCCCTCAGACTTCAAGGAAAACATTATCCTAAAAGGATACCGTCAACAGCAAAGAAGTCCCGCCCATCTCGAAGGTGTTTCGTGTGCCGCAAGAAGGGAATCCGTAAGGAAACTGGGATGATCTGTGGCGAATGTGGAGATGTGCCCTTGTGTGTTTATCCCTGTTTTGAGGCATATCACTGCAGAAGGAACATATAAAGGTAAGCCAGTAAAGCATATAGAATTTAATTAAATGTTTCATAATGGGGGAAAATTAAAATAAGTTGAGTTAGATAGTGGATAAATAAGGGTTAAATGCACAAACGCACAGGACGTGTATACACGTCCATATCGCTCGTCCGTCATTTTAAATGGACGTGATTTCACGTCCATATCCCTGAAGAGGTTAAGACCAAAATTTACGGCAAGCAGGTAGGAAGGATATATATTAGGTGTGAATAAGAAAGTTAGTTGTTATGTGTTAGGAATGCTGTTAATGGTAATGTATTAGGTAATGTATCATGTATGTACAAAGAAAGATAAGAAATAAATATTCTATTCTATTCTACATCTAATGTGACTATTACCACTCATTTCTTCTCTGCATCCTCCTTCATCTGGAGTACTGCTGTCCAGCTGCATGGTGGATCTGCGTTTCCTAAAGTCATACTGGTGGCAGGATAAACCCCCCTCCTTTCTCTATCACCTCATCTAGCCTAGTCCTTAGTAACAACTCATACAACTTGCTCATTGTATTTAAAAGACACCATGGCCTATAGGCTGATGCTTCTTGAGGTAACTTGTTCCCTTTTAACAGCAGAATACGTTTGGGCATTTTCCATTCCCCAGGGAAATCCTGTCTCCTGAGTACTGCATTGAAAACACCTAGCATCTATTTTGGAACTATCTCCACAGCAATCTTCAGGATTTGGGTGGAATTCCATCAGGTTCTGGCATCTTGCCAGATTCCATGTTATGTGCAGCATGCTGTAGCTTTTCCACAGTGAAAGATTTAACCTCGGTGCACCTCATTCGGGTGTCCAACTTACCTTCTCTGTGTGGAAACAACTCCTTACCAACAGACCTTTTCTTTTCCATTGTTAATTTGATGCGCATCCTATTTGTCAGTCATCCAGTAACTGTCATATACCCTGCACACCAAATATCTTGATCCAGTTAACCACACAATTTTTGCCAACTATTCCTCTTGGACTCCTTAATAAGTCTTGCTAATACTTTCCTACTTTCTTTGTATTCTGTTCTCACCATGCCTAATTCTTGTTCTCCTCCATGTCTCTTATTTGCCCTTGTCACCTTGCACCTGTTCTGGATACACAACTTCCTTTGGCAGTCAGTTTGGCTACTCCACCAATACGGTACTTGAGATCTTCCCTGTCCAGTAGTAAATATGTGACTAGCCACTGTGCTTTCTTGTAGTGCTTGTACCATTTCATCCATGGAAGTCTCCTCCAGGATATTGTCTCTATTTTCTAACTTCCATTTTATTACGAACAGCCTCTGCACATAGGTTGATAAGCAGGCTCATTGGAAAGTGTCACTACTCAACCTGATGCCACAGTGGTAGGTAGGATTGAGGCGATTTAAAATTGATGGTTGAACTGAGGCATACACAACACACTGCAATCAACTTTCGATCAGACTAGTGAGGGACACACTCATAAAATAATAGTCTGACCAACTCCCCAGGTTGTGCTACTTAAAACACAGAAAACATTAAGATAACATTCACACCTGGTCATTGAATGCGAGATATGAGAAGACTAAGTTTTCTGTCAAAAATTAATTCCAAAAATGTCGTCTCTTCTGATCTGTAAGAGAAAGTGCATCTGGACCAAGATGTAGAGAAGGCAATGGAAATGCCTTCCGGCCCAGAAGTTAACACAGAATGTTTTCTCAGAGGAAAAGTTACAACTGTTTTTGACATTCCAAGTGGAGTGGCAGTCAAGCTGTAATTCGAGGTGGTGTTCTAAGAGAGAAGTCCGCCAAGAACTATAGTAAATGGTGAAGTTCCAGAAATAACGAAGATGAAAAGCCTCATGGAACATACTCCACAATGGAATTGATTGCTATAGCAAATAATGTAACGTGGGGTACTGAGCCTTGTAGTACTCCGTTCTCTTGAATAAAAATATGGGAGAAAACTGAGCCCACCTGTATGCGACAGACTATCCTCCATAAACTCCAAATAAAAAGGGGCAGTCAACTATGACTGTTCCAGTTATACAGTATGAAAAATACCATACCTTCAGCAAGTGTTATACGCCTTCTCTAAGTTAAAAAAGACAGCAACCATTTGGCAGTTCCTCAGAAAACCGCCCATGACATTCAGTGGATTCCAGCCATCATGTCAATCACATGTTGATCATGCGCTCTACCACCTTGCAGACACAATCCGATGTGATCTCCAAAGAGGGTGGTTGGTTGGTTGGTTTGGTTTAAGGGCGCTAAACTACGTGGTCATCAGCGCCCTTAGAAGATTCATGGCAATAGCCAGATATATATTTCACTCAAAAATAAAAATACTAGTAAAAAGGAAAATATACACAAAAAGTAAAAAACAGTGGCAATAGCCAGATATAAAACAAGGCAATAAATATGTCAAAAGGCATAAACAAATAACTAAAATTTTAAATCCTCAAATTGATATTACAGTCCGCTAAAAACTCAAAAACTCTTATCAACCACTGTTTTGTCGCTGCTAAGACCTCTGCAAGTATGGCAGGCAGCTGCAGAGAATCTCAAAGGTGCGCTAGAGAGCAACATTCTAGCAGCACGTGACGGACAGACAAAAGATTGTCACACAGTGGACATAGCGGGGCAGGGTCCCTTTTAAATAGGTAACCATGCGAAAAATTGTACTGCCCTATTCTTACTCGAGCCAAAATAACCTCCTCGGGGCGAGATGTGCGACAGGAAGTTATCCAGTTTATCGGAAGTTCTTTCACTTCTCTAAGCTTATTACCGCGGAGAGCTGACCACTCGCCATGTCAGGACGACAGCACTGCTCTCCGCACTTAAAACCTAAAGTCTTCCGAAGGAACACGTGAGATGGTAATACTGGGTTCTGTAGTTGCTGTCTTTGCTCCTAGATTTGCCATTTCATTCCCTGGCAAACCTACGTGACCAGGCATCCATGCAAACACCACGTCAACGCCAGGAGCATGTAAAACATGGAGGGCATCCTGGATACGTTGTACAATAGGGTGGGGGTTTTACAACTGACAAAGGCTCTGCAGTGCACTAAGGGAATCACTCAAAACCAGTCAGTCACCTAATTTACGACGGCGCACATACAAAATGGCTTGGTAAATTGCAAAAAGCTCTGCAGTAAAAATGGAAGTGCTATTTGGAAAACCGAATGTATGTGGTTCGGTTCCATAAACATAAGCACATCCAACACTGTTGGTGCTCTTTGACCCGTCAGTATAAATACATTGACGGTCGGTGTAGCCTGACAAAAATTCTAAAAACATGTGCGGATACTTGAAATAGGCATTGTGGACTTCTGGTGTACGGTCATTCCAAGATCCACATGGGGTGTGCCAGATAGCCAAGGGGGGTTAAACCTCTCGCCCTTGGCGAGAATCATAGGCAGTTCCACTCCAAGCTTCATTAGAACATCTTGGAAACGAAACCCTGCTGGCTTAGGACTAAGGGTGCCATTCCTATATCATTCTCTTAGCGTGGTGGTCAAAAAAGAAGCGAAAGTTGGGTGCTTAGGCATACATATAATCGCACAACCATAATTTGCCAAGAGAATTTCACGCCAACATTGCAGAGGCGGTTCTGTGGATTCGGCGTAAAGGTTCACCACTGGGCTTGTTGGAAAAGCTCCTATTGCTATGCGGATGCCCCTATTGTGGGCCGCGTCTAATCTTCTCAGCACAATTGGTCGTGCTGACGAATAAACAATGCACCCATAGTCTAGTTTGGATCGGATCAGTGCGCGATACATTCGCAACAAAATTGTCCGATCCGCTCCCCACGATTAGCCATTCACTACTCGCATGATATTTAGAGTACGGTCACATCGTGCTCTTAGCTGTGCAATATACGACGACCAACTAAGCTTCCTGCACAAGATCAAACCCAGGAAACGCGTTTCGTCTCCGAAGGGAAGTAAATCTGGACCGAAACGGAGCGAAGGTGGTAATCGTCTCCTACGAGGCCAGAAATTAACGCAGATTGACTTCTCAGTTGAGAAACGGAAGCCGTTTTTGACGCTCCATTCTCTAAGGTTGTCCAAACAATGCTGCAGGCGCCGTTGTAAGAACGCCGTGCGCTGAGAAGTGCAATAGACAGCGAAGTCCTCTAAGAATAGGCATGGCGAAACTCCAGGTGGAACACATTTCCAGATGGAGTTAATTGCTACAGCAAAGAGCGTGACACTTAGCACCGAACCCTGAGGTACTCCCACATCCTGAACAAAAGAATTAGAAAAAACCGAGCCGACCCTTACTCGGAAAAAGCGGTCCTCCATAAACTGCTGAATGAACAGTGGTAGGCGTCCACGTATGTTCCAGACATATAGGAACGCAGAATCCCTGCTCGCCAATACGTATCATAAGCCCTCTCAAGATCGAAAAATATGCCGACGGTTTGACAGTTCTTCATAAAGCCGTCCATTATCTGTGTCGATATTGACGCAAGGTGGTCAACAGTTGAACGGCGTCGTCGAAAACCACACTGGATGTTAGTAGGTTACGGCTTTCTAACCACCATACCAATCGTCTATTGATCATGCGTTCCATCACCATGCAACCGCAACTGGTGAGGGAAATAGGACGATTGCTGGAGGGAAGATGACGGTCCTTTCCAGACTTCAAGATGAGAATAACGGTGGCCTCTCTCCAATTTTCTGGGAGTATGCTGTCAACCCAAACACGATTATAAACCTAGAGCAGGAATGCCATACCTTCAGGAGACAGCTGTTGTAACATTTGTACATGAATACCGTCCGGTCCTGGTGCTGATAATCGCGAAGATTTAAGAGAATGTTCTAGCTCCGCCATGGTGAAAAGCCGATTGTAATATTCTACGTTTCTAGACCAAAACGCGAAGCCTTGAGATTCTACCTGAGTTTTAGTTGGAAGGAACTCAGGGGAGTAGTTTTCCGAGCTAGACACTTGAGCGAAAACACTGACAAATGTATTGGCCACTTCAAATGAATCAACAACAGCTCCTGTGGCTGTTTTTAGTCCCGCAATTGGTATATGGGTCGTTTTAGCTGCAACACGCCTTAACCTATCCCAAACAACCGAGGAAGATGTGTGTCGGTTAAATGAAGCTACAAATTCGCTCCAAGATGACTTTTTGCTATCCTTAATGACTTGTCTGGACCTGGCGAGCATTTTCTTGTATTCGATTAGGTTATCCAACGTAGGGTGACGTTGGAAAACCCATAGAGCATGCCTTCGAGCACGAAAGGCATTCCGACATTCTTCCGTCCACCAGGTTACGGGAAATCCCCGGGGGTGTGTAGTCGAACGCGGAATTGATTGTTCAGCAGCAGAGAGAATCGTCTCCGTGAGATGCTGTGACAAATCATTCACTGTGTCATGCTCGTTGTACATAAAGACAGCCAACTGGGTTTAAGGTTCCAGTTGGCATGGTCCAAACCCCATCCGGGCATACGTGTGGAACATCCATCTTGCTTCAAGAGACTAATAAGACATGGGAAGTGGTCACTAGAGTGTAAATCAGAGATGACATTCCATTGTAAGGAGACTGCCAACTGAGGTGAACAAACTGCAAGATCAAGGTGCGAGAAACAATGTAAGAGTCAGAAATGAATGTAGGCTCTCCAGTGTTGAGGAGAGATAGGTTGTAACTGTCCAACAAATTGGCAATGAGCGTACCTCTCGCACAAGCGCGACTTAAACCCCAAAGTGGGTGGTGCGCATTGAAGTCTCCCAACAGAAACGGTGTTGGTAACTGGGAAACTAGATCTTGTAAATCAATGTGCGAGAAGTCATGGGACGGAGGCAAATATATGGTACAAATGGTGATCTGGATGTTTGGCAATATAATCCTCACAGCAATTGATTGTATATCAGAGTGCAATGGTAGAGTTTGCATATATACGTCATCTCTGACAAGCAACATAGCACCGCCATGTGCCGGAACACATTCTTCTGTTCTGACATCACACCGTCCTGGGGTGTATCGCCTTAGATGGAAAGCGTCTTGAGGACGCAGCTTAGTCTCTTGCAAACATGCGACCAGAGGTTCGTTTTCTTTGAGCAAAAGCTCATGTTCTGGCCGTTGACTTCTTATACCACGTATGTTCCATTGTAGGATAGCCATATTGCATTCTGTATGGGACAGGTGTTCCAAAGTAACTCTTCATTACTTTGGAATAGGCGGTTGTCGAATTAATTTTGCCCTTTTCTTCTCTCTTGGGCTTACAGTTTTATCGGAGGCTTTTTCGCGCCTCTTTTTCACTGGGGGTCTCCCAGTGTGGGCAGATTGGTCTAACTCGATGTCCTCTGCCGAGGGCGACCGTGTTCCCATAGTGAATTTCGGTTCGAGAGCTTCGAACCGATTCGACACGGAGACCGGCGAAGATGACATTCGCCGGTCTGTAGCCATCCCAGAGGATTCCTCTAAAGAGGATCTCCTAGGAGATGTCTTTGGACTTTGCTTTCCCTTTGATGCCTTGGGAGAAACCTTACTCTCTTTGAGGAAATCGGATCTTTTACACTGGGTCTTAAACTTGACCGGTGAAGCATCGTATACTATCGGTCTATTTGTCGAGATCGACTTCTTATTCGGCGACCTTCCTGATCTGCTGGATTGAACTGCGGTGATTGTAGATGCTGTAACGGACTTCGGTGATGTCAAACGCTATGGATGTGATTTAGCTACGAGAATTTTGTCTGAAACTGTTGCCCCGTTTATATCGCTAGTTTGAGTTGCAATTTCCCGACGCGGTACCGGTTTAGCTGTAATCGAGCTATAGGTACCGGGGATCGGGATAGCGGGCAGGCGGAAACGTAAGAGTTTCCGGGCTTCTGAGAAGGACACCTTCTCTCTAACCAGGATCTCCTGGATGGCTCTTTCCTCCATATAACGGGGGCATTCTCGGGAGTTTGCTGGATGTTCTCCCCTGTAGTTAATACAACTGGGAGGTGATGTACAGTCATCGTCGTGTGCGATGCCTCCACAGTCGACGCAGGTAGCATTACCATTACATGAGTCACTTGTGTGACCGAAGCGCTGACATTTGCAACATCTCAGAGGATTCGGGATATATGGTCGAATTTCAATGGACTCCTACACAGCCTTAATCCTTTGCGGGAGATCTACCCGATTATAGGTAAGGAACAGGGTACGAGTGGGCTGAAGTTGGCCTCCCTCTTTCCTCTGAACCCGGTATACTGCTGTTACACCTTGATCTTCGAGGTTCTCCTGAATCTCCTCATTGGACATGCCATCTAATGCTCTGGTGTTCACCACTTCGGGGGAGGAGTTCAAAGTCCTATGCAGTTCTATGCATACCGGATTGCTGGCTAACATATTCGCCTTAAGTAATGTAGCCACCTGGGATGCTGAATTAGCTTCAACCAGCAGCGTGCCGTTGCGAGATTTTATGCAGTTCTTAACTGGGCGTGCTATCTTATCCAGACCCTTCTGTATCACGAATAGATTCACCGATATGAATGTTTTTTTCCTTCTTCTGTTGTTGTGATAAGTAGCGAGGATCACTCGACTCCGCTACTTCCTTTCCGATTGCTTTCTGGTTTTAAAAATTTTGTTTGGGATGTCCCATGGCAATGATATCCTCCACAATTGCAAATGTCTCCGATAGCATGCTCACTTCCTGGGCGCCACCCCGGCTTAGGTGAGAGTCCTGGCCTGGACCTTACTCACCCTAGGGTCTCACCTCCCAATGTATAGACAGAGGGACTCAATCGCCTTCAGGAGTGCATCAGCTCATGCAATGGCCCCTCCCCTGGACTGACCTTTATCAGCGGATACGAACACAGATCCTACATGATAACCAGGGGCTGGGAATTACGCGGTTACCCAGTCACCCCTTGCATCTCCCCATCCTCCTACAACCCGCGCGTAGGTTATCCATCAGACTGTGTACAGGGAGGTATCAGGTGAGAGGTCAAACACAAAAGTGGACCAAAGTTGCTTGGGCGTTTGGCAGGTGCCCTCTCACCTCTTAGTGGAACCCAATCGAGAGTATGGTTCGGGGCCCCGGGTATGCCAAACCCATACCTACCGTAGTAGGACTCCCTGGGGGAGTGTGATTTCAGAGTCCTCTTCTCCTAGATGAGTCGTTGACCAAGACTATGGAGCCTAATCTACCTGTTTTGGAATGCTCTTTGCTTCCCCTCACCTCTTGCCTACCTGTAGTCAAAAATGACACTTAGTAGGTCGTCTGGTTCGGGTACAGAGCCCCTCTGCCACGTCAAGGCGCCAAAGAGGGTGGTGGGCATTAAGATCTCCCAAGGAAAGTTTTGGTGCTGGGAGCTGGGACTCTAGAACTGACAGGTCCGCAATGGTGAAGGGTGAATGAGGCGGCATTTAAACGGAACACAGGATAAAAGAAAACCCAGTTAAACTAAGGGTAACAGCAACAGCTTGCAATGTAGTAGTGAGCATGAGAGCTGATAAAAAACGTCATCACGAATGAGGAGCATAACACACCCATGTGCAGGAGTGCAAGTTCCATAGTGACATCAAATTGCACTGGAATAAAACCATTAAAGGTGAAAGTGTTCTGCTGGGGAAAATTCACTCCTGTAGATATAAAATACTCAAGGACAGCAATTTAAAGAGCAGTTGCAATTCGGCTTTATTTGCGCATACGCCATGTGTATTCCACTGAAGAACAGACATTCTGACCCAATGGCAAAAGCTGTTGACTAAGTTCAGCAACTGTAACTTTCACTTGCCCCTTTTGGTTCTATGTGGGACTATGACTTTTCGGAGCAGATGGTTCATGTTCCATAGGCTTCTCAGATGGAAGAGGGTCAGTGTCACCAGACACCAAAAACAAAGGTATAAAACGGTTGCTGGTAGATATGGGTGGAGAAGAGTCCCACTTCACATGACTACACCGTCTGATATCTTGACAGCGGAGTTGCCAAAGTGAAGGAGAACTGACCATAAAGGCATAAATTCCACTGGCAGAGGTTGTAAGGTCCTTAAGAAAGTCTGTGAATTTTGGTTGAATTTTAAATGTCCGGGTTTTACTACCAACAGGAAAGTTCTTGGAGTCGGTGGAATTGGAAGCTGGTGCTACAATGCGAGGAGGAGCGACGGCGATAGAGGCTATAGGGGAAGTTTGAGTACCCATGTCCTGCTTTGGCACATGGTTTGAAACTACTGAACTAAAAGTATCAAACTTCAGGATAGAAGGCTGTTGAGGAAGGTGGCGTTTGTGGGCTTCAGAGAAAGATAAATGCTCTTTTGCCCACAGCTCCTGAATGGTCTTCTTGACCGGGTAACGCAGAAAGTCGCCGGATGGGCATCTCAATAATTTACTCTGCTAGAAGCAGATGGACAAGCTCCGTTCTGAGAATCGTTACTAGAGTTGACACAAACGGTAATGGAGGCTTTACAGGATGTCTTAGTGTAGCCATAGAGTTGGCACTGAAAACAACAAATAGGGCACAGAATATATGGCCGAAGCGGGATAACCTCATAACCTGCCTTAATCTTTGGAGAAAGGTCAAGCCGATCAAATGTAATAAAAATGTGTGCAGGTAGGCACCTGGACATTGTCACACTTCACTTGTACATGGTAAACTTCAGTGACATCCTGACCCGACATGTAACCCTTGGAGGAGTTTAGGCTGCATTACTTCTCAAGACAAATAGGATATCCGTGAAGCAGCTTGGCCTTTAACAAGTTCTCCAACTGTGTGGCAGTGTAGGTCTCAACAAGAAGAGAACCTGATCTGAGATAGGTACAGTATTTAACAGGGTCGGCTGTTTTGTCTAGACCCAACTAAAAAATAAAAGGGTTAACCTTTAAAAATGACTGATCCTCTTCCAATCTACGATTGAATAACTAACAAGCTGATGACAACAAGTGTGCCTCTTTTTCTTCCTGAACTTGCTATTTTTGTTTAGAAGGGTTGTTTGCCATAAGAAAATGTAAATTAATTTCAGCTCCCCCCCCTCTCAGTGCTCCCCATGCACCAAGAGAGCCCAACAAGGGGTCAACCCACTGGAATGACAGGAGATATAGCGGGGTCGCATTCCAATTCATCCTGGAGTTTGGTCAAATACCAAGTCCTGGCCGACTGACTAAGGATGGGTTAGCCCCTAGCCTCCCGTTTAAGTGAAGCAGAAACCATAGCAGTGTATTGTGAATGCATACTTTCCTTGAATACGGAACCAATCAGGCTCAGACATGCATCCTCAACCTACCTGGATATTCCTTTCCACAGATGCGAGTCTCCACGCAAGGCAGGTGTTTTGGTATGCTCACTACGGGGAGGAACCGACACCGAGGGTATCAGGTTGGTTAAGCACAGCGGGCCCCCCAAAAGCCCATACCTATATAGGCTAACCAGTTATAGGCTCCTGAGGGGTATTATACAGGAGAAATTACAATTCTTAGAAATAAAAAAAATAATCGTTCTGCAATTGCCAATTTTCTTTATCTAAAATATAAGTAAAATACTGTGATGTTTATGTTTTTGTAGGTTTCTGATAAGTAGGGATAGAACCATCATACAGGAAACAAAAGGTTGTGGAGTTGGAACTATAGGCAGTGGAAGGGGTCAGGGTCAGTCTGTCACATGATCACAATACAGAGGAGGCGAGGTACAATTAATGCTTGAACATTGGAGATAACATTTTTACATAACTTACATTCCATGCTGTCACCATTTGCAGTAAAATATTCACTCCCAAATTCTTGTACAAGTTCAGCAGTATGTGAATATTTCGATTTTCATGCTGGAGGCAATTTATTCTATGTCAAATAGTGAGAGACACTATGCATTGTATGCAGTGAGCCCAGTTCTTCTAGATGGCTCTTTCCTCCTTGTAACAGGGGCATTCTCGGGAGTTTGCTGGATGTTCTCCCCTGCAGTTAACACAGCTACAAGGTGATCTACATTCATCGTCATGGACGATGCCTCCACAGTTCACGCAGGTAGCTTTACTACTGCACGTGTCACTTGTATGAACAAAGCACTGGCATTTGTAACATCTCAACGGGTTTGGGATGTAAGGCCTTGCTTCAATGGCCTCATACTCTACCTTAATCCTTTGTGGGAGATCTACTCCATTAAAGGTAAGGAAAAGGGTACGGGTAGGCAGATATTCGCCTCCATCTTTTCTCTGAACCCGGTAAACGGATATCACACCTTAATTTGCTAGGTTCTCCTTAATTTCATCATTGGACATATCGTCCAATTCGCGGGTGTTCACAACACCGTGAGAGGAGTTCAGCGTTCTATGCATCTCTACACGCACCAGATAGCTGGCTAACATGTTGACTTTTAAAATAGTAGCCAACCTGGGCTGCTGAATTAGATTCAACCAGCAGAGTGCCATTGCGAGATCTTGTGCAGTTTTTAACTGGGCCAGCTATCTTATCCAGACCCTTCTGTACCTCGAATGGATTTACCGACCTAAATGTTTTACATTCCTCTGTTCTTGCTATAACTAAGTAGCAAGGACCACTCAACTCTGCTGCTCCCTTTTCACAACTTTGCTGTATTTGTTTTTTTGAGTTTTCGAAGAACTCATGGAGATGTTATCCTCCACCATTGCAAATGTCTCCGATGGCATGCTCACTTTCTGGGCGCCACCCCGGCTTAGGTGAGAGTCCTGGCCTGGACCTTGCTCACCCTAGGGTCTCACTTCCCAGTGTATAGACAGAGTGACCCAATCACCTTCAGGGGTGCATAAGCTCATGCAATGGCCCCTCCCCGGGCCTGACCTTTATCAGCGGATATGAACACAAATCCTACACGATAACCAGGGGCTGGGAATTATGTGGTTACCCAGCCACCCTTTGCATCTCCCCGTCCACCTACAACCCACGTGTAGAGTACCCATCAGACTGTGTACAGGGAGGTATTAGGTGGGAGGTCAAACACAAAAGTGGGCCAAAGTTGATTGGGTGTTTGGCATGTGCCCTCTAACCCCTTAGAGGAACCCAATCGAGAGTAGGGCTTGGGGCCCTGGGTACGCCAAACCCATACCTACCATAGTAGGACCCCCTGGGGGGACATTCTACTGAGAACAACTATCAGCAATGATCAGAGAAGAGGCCTATACTTGCTTACACCCATACTCAGACCATCTTCCCAATTCATCTTTTTTAAACAAAGCTGTCTTGCAAACATGCTGAAAGAATTTTGTTTCCTCACTGACACATTAACATTACGTTACTTACCTTTCACAAAATTTTCCCTCTTTGATGAAAACACAATCGCTGGAATAAATGAAGCACAGTAACTCCCGGAATACAATGGGGTGTATATTGCTTATTTTTAGTTCAAGTATATTGCTCACATCATTAGCATGTTCTTCAATTTGTCTTTTTATATAATTGCTTTTACTGGAACTAACAAATTTGTGTGCTGGAAAACGCATATTCCCAACCTGAAAATAAATAGGAATGCTATCATATGTCTTTAACAAAAATTAAGTAGATGAAATAAACAATGTTAACCTTAACTCTTTGTTGGACATGCAGGGATTTGAAATAGTGCTAGTTGCGGTGTGCCTGTTGGACAAATGCCATGCTTTTAGGGTTTTCAATTATGCTGGTTTGACTTTTTTTTATTCAGCATTAATTTGTATTGGTAAATGACATATATAAAACCAATTATACTATGCATTACATTTTAAGTTCAAACTGAAAAGATCATTGTTAGGCAAGTCAGTTGCATTCAGTACTATGTAGTTAAATCAATACCATCCTTCTGCATAAACACAAGCTCAAATTAAATCTGCTGTCTTAGTACTAGACAGAAATGACAAAGGATGCCTTATGGTGCAATAGTTATTTATGTATAAAGTAAATACAATAGTATTTAAAAAGATGAATCTACTATGCTTTTCAAATGGGAAGAGTTCTGATCTGCAGCCAATGAGATATGTTTACGTGCACAGCGTTGCAAGCTCATTACCCCCACTATTTTCATGTTTCCCTCTCTCTCGCAAACTGTCCTAGTTCATGCAAATCTACCTGGGTGCTAGACGTAAGGGATTTTCTTGGCACATGTCAAGCCCCACTTAAGGGGAGAGCAATATGACAACACAGCAGGACTCTGATTGGTTGCCGGGCTGGAGGCACTCAAGGACAAACTCCTTCCCATTTGAAAAGCACAGTAGATGTTCACAGACAAGGCTAGCACCTAGTCCATAATATCAGGTGAATCTTGTGAAGTGTTTTATATGTATGGTACACAACATATTTTGGTACAAAGTTCCTAATTTACAATTTAATTTAATACTATCCTTCATTTCAATGTATCTCAAAAGATTAATGGAAACTGTGTCAGGTCATTTATGAAGCTATGTAGCAGAGATAGGTGACCCAGGGTTGATTGGTTCACCAGTCTGTTTGTTTGTTTGTTTCTTTTTTTCAATAATAGAATGCCTGATACTCAAGACACAAGTAAATTAAAAGTGAAATATATTAACTTCGATTTGCTTCCATTACATATATGAGAAAGAATACAACAATTTTAAAATATGATGTGAAGAAAGATCAGCTTATATGAATTCATTGTAAATCAAAGTACCTATCCTTAGTGTCAACGTCCCCAAAAAGGTAAAGTCCATTTGTTTAATTCCATTTTATTCACAGATTGTGTTGTTTCAAAATGAAACAAAACCAGTCTCTTAAGCAACCACTTTTAAGATCCTATTATAAATAAATTTTTACTAACATCAGGATGTACATATGAAATAAAAAGTATGAGGAAATACAACAAGGTATTAATGTGCATTGCTTCATCAATGATTAGCATATAACCCTAAAGTTATGTACCAGACCCTTTTCCCCTCTTGGGTTTACAAGGAGTTGTTACACAAAAAGTACACGGAAGAGAAATTAAATACTGTTACAAATGCTCTATATGAAGCATCCAAATCTAGAAAAGCTGTATTTATGAAAATCATAGTTCCGTACAGAAAATATTGGGACATACCTGAAATACCACATCATGATGAAAATCATCTTCACTTGTCTCGTCCAAGAAAGTTTTCATTTCTTGTGTAATTTCTGATTTAGAAATCTTGGGTACAGCAGCCACGGATGCAGTAGGACTAGTCTGAAATACAGGAAAATATTGCAATATTTATTTTACGTAAGGATACTTTCAACAGTTATATGAAATATACAGAAGAAAAGAATACAAGTCATTCCAGAAAAGCAGTTTGTTGGGCTGAGTCATAGACAGTAGCACTTTTCAGCTATGTATTTTGGATCAAAGCATGTTTTAAGAGCATCAGCTGTTGTCCTCAGCTTTCTGACTTGGGATGTGCTCAATGGTCGCACAAATGTAGGAATCAATGCCCTCAGTAAGCATTCAAAGTTACATAAAGGGATATCAAGGTTCATGAACTGGATCTTATTGTGACGAAAGTTTTCTCTCAAATGCTAAGAGATAATGCAGTATTTATGCATTTTATAAGTTTTTTTCTTACTATTTTATGGCCTTGACTCCAATTCTGACCAGCCTCTGTGGACTTTTCAGTTTGCTTATGCCGGATGCTTTTGAAATGCTCATTTTTGCTGAGTTCCAACTTTCTTCTCATCTGTCTGATGCATACTAAGTGCAAAAAAGGAATAGAACAAACAAAAACAAAACAACAGTGAATTTAGTGGATGCCCGATCATTAGTTAACTGGTAAGGAGTTCCGTTTCCTTTAGAAAGTTTTTTATTTTGAACGTGTTATTTATTTATCTGCTGGGATGCTATACATATTTCTTTTATGGAGACAGTATGATACTAAATGGTACTTTATGTAGTCTTATGTGTTTTCTAATCTACCTGTTCACCATTTTCATATTCTTCTTGACTCATAGGGATATTTAAAGATTTATGGATCATATGATTGAAGATGGCATGTTTATGTTTCTGGGTTGTGTTTTCCTTCATATAATTATCTGTATGTTATGGGCTTCCCAAAGACACCAGATGAGATATCTGATTTGCTGTGTATGATCTTGATGTCAAGAAACCATCCTATTTTACTTTTATTGAAAATAGAATACATCTGTCCTATAAGTTGATCACTTTTTGCAAATCTTGTACTAATTTCTTGGATCTGACTGCTAGAACATGCCATCTATATGTGAGAATACTATTTTCAAGTAATCTGGAATCTGGAAGATTGTGATTTCACTTGAATTAGATATTCTGAAGCTCAGTCAACCAAGAAAGGCATTTTAGTGAAAAATCTGCAAACTTGGTTGTCAATTTTGCTCTTTTCAAAACGGACAATCAACATAACTATAAGATTCTATGCTTAGTCACACACCTTTTAAAGGTGCAAGTTAAGATTCCAGAAAATTTCCTTCCTCCTTTCCAAAACATTCTTTACAGGAAACAGCTTTAGTTTCTCAAAAATGACAGTAATCATCTTCATTAAATAATCATATTTGAGATACTAGAATGATCAAACCTGTATTTGAATTTTGGCCAACACGTTTCGAACTCCTCTTCTCTGAACAGTTCAGTTATTTCATTTTCTAACTACATATAAGTATTAAGAAACATTTGCGATAGTTAAAATACTGTGACAAACAAGTCCAGTTTCTATTTATTTCCCTTAAATTTGAATCACAATTCACATCCCATGACTTTGCAAATCACAGCTGTTCTGTTTTATCATAACCTTGTCACAAACACTGCACAACAGTACACAACTCACTCAGACAATTCTATGAACCCACTCTTACGCTGACTTCTCGGTCCACACTGACTTGCTTACATAGCTGAGAATTAGGTACAGACAATTTTTCTGAAACTCTGCATTTAGCGAAGCTTAACAAGCCCTGCACTCAAAGCTTCTAGCATTGTGTGGAAATGGCCTTTGTTCTTACCCATCATTATCACATGTTGCCTAGCAATGCAAGGGTGTGAGGTAGCTGATCTTGAGCCTTCTTTGATGTGCAGTTGCAGCCACAATGCACACAAAGAAATGGAGAAATCCAGTAGCACACCATTTCTGGTAGAGCAACCACAATATCTAACCAAAAATAATGCTATTTAAATGCTCTTATATACAGAACAAAATTCTTCTTCTTTACCTGTTTACCCTCTCCTTATGTAGGACTTACAAGCCAGTGCCTAGGGTCAGACGCCTGTTGGGGAGCAGAGGAACCTATGGACCAGACAGTGAAGACCTGGAGGCAGTGGTCAGTCCAGCACCAGTTATGATAGTGAAGAAGAGGATAATATGAAGTGCAGGTGAAATCGATGAGTGGTGGGAGAAACTGGAAAACCCAGAGAAAACCCACCCAGGTGCTGCTTTGTCCACCACAAATACCACATGCGGCTCCCTGGGATGGAACCCAGGCTACCTAGGTGGTAAGAGAATGTCTAATTGCTTGGCCACGGAACACAATTACTGGGAAAAAATCTTCATAGAGAAACACAAACATTAACAACAGAACTTAGATTTGCAGCCATAAAATTTACTCTGGAAGTTTGTTCCTCCTTCGAAAGAAATATATAAATATAAACCCAATTCAAAGTAAATAATATACACCTTATTTACCATTAAGCATGGCTGGTTCTATTAACCTAAAATACACAGATTCAGTTGCAATGAAACTATATACATGCTGTACTTTCCTTATGCAGAATGCATGTGCCTTAACCTTCCATTAGGTATGTGCTCTGATACAACACCGTTAGTCGCACGGTGCCTCTAGCCCCTCACTATATTTTTATGTTTATATGCTTGCATTTACCCTTTTCAATTGCATTTTTCCTTCCCTCCCTAGTTTAGCTTCATTTAGCTTAAATATGCATGGTTTTTATTTGCATCATCTTACTAGATTCATCGAAGATAAATAAAACATAGTATGAGTACACTATATATTATAATTTGCACTACACTACATGGAAAGATTGCGAAGTTCAGGTATACAACTTGTAATTTAAATTTTACTGACAACAATGACGATATTTTTTAATTAACATCCTCCAATGTAATGTCATGTCGGATGGTGAATAAATGAAACGGGTGAAATGATGCTCAATGAGCCCGAGGTCCATGGAGTGGTGGTGGTGGTAGTGGTGGTGGTGGTGGTGGTGGTGGTGGTGGTGGTGGTGGTGGTGGTGGAGGTGGTGGTGGCAGTGGTGGTGGTGGCGGCGGCGATGATGATGATGATAGTGATGACGACGATGACGACGACGACGACGACGACGATGATGATGATGATGATGATGATGATGATGATGATGATGATGATGATGATGATGATGATGATGATGATATCCTTGCTTTCTGATCAGTTTTTGAATCTAAAGATCTCATTTTTAGTTTATCTTCAGAATTGGAATCACCTGATTCACACAACTTATCATACAGGGATTAGACATCATCATCACAGGGTACATGATGCACTTCTTCCAAATTCTTGGAATTCTGTGAACTATACGTTTTACTCCTGTTTAAGAGAAGTAGTAACTTCTACTTGCAATGACAAAGCAATATTTCACAAAAACATGTCAGAGAAAAACACATGTCTGTAATATATAATGAGAATAGGCGTGGAGAGTTTGGTTCACCTTTGCAACACATAACTGCTGATTAGTCATTCTTGGAGCTAAAGAAATAAACACATAAGACTGTTGCTCCACCACACAGTCCAGTAGATTAGATTAGATTGCATTTAGCGAGTTCACAAGTAGCCATATACATGACCAAGTACATTCGATACATTCTATACATATACATTTAAGTAGTTTTTGCACAGGCATCAAATGTAATTAACAATGATTTGTCACTAAAGAAGCTAGAGATTACTTATAGAGTTACATAAGCATTTAGAGGATGATTTGTCATTCAAATTATCTTATACAGAATAAAATGAGCTAGAGAATACTTACAATGCTACATAAGCATTAACAGGATAACCTGTCACTCAGATAATCTTATACAGAATAAAATGAGCTAGAAACTACTTTCAAAGCAACAGAAGCATTAACAGGGTAATTTGTCATTTAGATAATCCGATACACAATACAATGAGCTAGAAACCACTTACAAAGCTACATAAGCATTAACAGCATAATTTATCATTGAGATAATCTTGTACAGAATAAAATGATTTTGAGTATAGGTACTCTCTAGTAGCAATTTTAAAAGAAGTTCAACTGAAGTTAAGCTAAAAGTGGCGTTAGGTTAAAAGTGAAGTTAAAGGAACTGAAGGTGGGGTGGGTAGGTATGAGATGGAGTGGAATGGAGGGGAGTGGGACGGGGTAGGGTGGTGAGGGGCGGGGCAGGGCAAGGCGGGCTGGGATGGATTGGAGTGAAGGGGAGGGAAGGTAAGGTCTCTGAGCAAAATTAAGCCGTCTTTCATGCTCAATATAGAATGGGATGCTGAGAATCATAGCAGTTAAACAGCATCCGTAAATAAAAACTCAATTTCAATTTGCGTTACTGTGACAGAAATAAAATAGCATTACGAGAGGCCGATGAATGTGAGAATTTGCAAAACCCGGTGCTTGTTTGTCATTAATAAAATACACTTGTGAACTCGAATCAATGTTTTAATCTCATTTACATAGCACTTCATCCTTTAAAGTACATTCAAGGGTATTCAAAATAGACTGTTAGGGTGCAGAGAATATAACTGAACTTGCTGAGACTGAAAGAATGGGCTTTCATAGCGGACAAACCAACAGACGTATAAGACAGTCTCCAATTTTACCTTTTGCTGGGGTAATCGAAGGTGACTACTACCTCTAGCTGTGTGGCGGTTGCCTCCGGTGTAGCTCCGTCTGGGGTCAACACTGTTGTGGACCTGTTGTTGTCCACGGTTGCTTGTTGTACTACGGAGCAGTTAGGTGAGGAGTACCCCTCGGCTGGATATTTCATCTCGTGCTCTCTCCCGAGCGCTTCCTCGTGTGAGGTGGCTGCAAGGGATCAAACTGGGTTCAACACACCAGTCCGCAAGGGTGTCTAGGGGACTAGTTAGCACCAGTGAGGCTCCTGCTTGATGCTGCGAGACACGCTAGCAGAGAGATTTGCTGAGCTTGAGCACCACCCGGGATCGCCACAACAGCAAAGCTTAGACCTCGACGGATGGAGGGATGGAGGAGAGGAATAGCGAGGTCTGGACGGGTCGTTGCATTAGAAAAAGATGAATTTGAGGTTACTCGCACCAATGGTAGCCCGTGCGGTGGACCGTATGAGGCGCAAGGCACACAGGGCAAGAACAACATGCCAGAACTGCGCATGGGAGTCTCTTTTGCCAAAGCTTTGAAGGGACACGAAAGTGCCCTAGCACAGGCCCAGGATAAAGAGGCCGCCCCGCAAAACCAGGTTGGCAGTGAGGAGACAACGCCAGCGCCCAGCGTCACCCCAAAGGATAAACATTCCTCCATACAGGGGAAAAAGACCTCTGTGACTGAGAGCACAGAGCCAACATCAACGGTGGAAGCTGCAAGCAAGACGAGCAAGACTGTTGCTAAGCTTCCCTCACCACCACCAGCTCCCGCTCTGGTTCCACCAACCAATCAGAGAAGAGCAGAGCCAACCAACCCTACCCCAGCCTCCTGGACTGACCCAGCTAATCAGAAGACAGCAGAGTTTCAACAAAACTCTCAGTCCCTTCCCATAAGAGTTGCCAACTCGTACGATAATTATGGGGGCATACGATAATTTTAATGTTTGTACACATGGTTGACAGCCCGTACGATAATTTGAATGTATGATAGTTCGATGCCAGTGAAATATAATCTTCACTGGTTTGACACATACGCAAAATGAAACTAATTACAAATAGCGACACCACTTTTGCCCTCATGGTCTGTCTCCAACCCTCAAAGGCAACCATTTCATATCCTACTAATCCTTCTACCCTTTATCCTCTTATTCCCAGTGTGTCTAGATCTGGTATTCTCAATGAAGAAGGCATTGTTCAGAAAATTGATGATCAATGGAGAAAACTCGGAATACATGATATTCCATGTGAAATAAAGAACATGCTTGAACCTGGCAGTTTCTGGAGTGCTGTTAAACAAATGTGTCACCTTGATGGAAATACTGATTTCAAAGGACTGCCGGAGGTTGCATTATCAGTGATTTCTTTGTCCCACAGAAGCGCTTCATGTGAAAGAGCTTTTTTCTAAACTGGGTTTAACAAAAACCAAAGTTAGAAACAGATTGGCACTAGATACGGTAAATGAACCGATCCTGTTTCAGTGCGAGAAACATAAGTGCTAAAGTTGTAATCCTGGTTGAGGTCTTCAATCTTGTAAGTGGATATCATAAACATCATTACTATTACAGAGGAGGTTCCAGGTTCCTCCTCTGGGTCTCTCAGCAGGCAGTTGGAGCGAGGGAATGGTGACAGCAGTATGGGTGAGATGGTTCGTTATGAATATGGCCGTAACACCGCCCTGTAAGCCGACCCGATTGGACTGATGGTCGACGTAACTTGGCAGGGTAAACTGTAGTGTGCACACTGCAAGTGTGTTTCGCAGGCCATCAGGATATCAACCCCGTGGCTGTCTACAAACTCTAATAGGCCTGGTCTCTGTTCCCGAACTCCATTTGTGTTCCAGAACGCGGCTCTAAATGAACGTACAGTTCTGTGCGCCATTAAGAGCTGATGGAGTTATGGTACAGTTGCTTGGCCGTTTGTAGCACGACGAGGTGCTTCTTCACAGCGGAGTTATGGGGGTTTTCCATGTGTTCTCTGCAGCGTCTCAGGATGGGGAGAAGGGTTGCCAACATTTAAAACAAAAATTATCGTACCAGCCACTCAAAATTATAGATTTAGATTCAAAATTATCGTACGTCATAAACCAAATGTTACAATAATAAAAAATATCAGTATAATACTTATGAAAATGTAATAGTAATGATGTTTATGATATCCACTTACAAGATTGAAGACCTCAAACAGTATTACAACTTTAGCACTTATGTTTCTCGCACTGAAACAGAATCGGTTCATTTACCGTATCTAGTGCCAATCTGTTTCTAACTTTGGTTTTTGTTAAACCCAGTTTAGAAAAAAACTCTTTCACATGAAGCGCTTCTGTGGGACAAAGAAATCACTGATAATGCAACCTCCGCCAGTCCTTTGAAATCAGTATTTCCATCAAGGCGACACATGTGTTTAACAGCACTCCAGAAACTGCCAGGTTCAGACATGTTCTTTATTTCACATGGAATATCACGTATTCCGAGTTTTCTCCATTGATCAGCAATTTTCTGAACAATGCCTTCTTCATTGAGAATACCAGATTTAGACACACTGGGAATAAGAGGATAAAGGGTAGAAGGATTATTAGGATATGAAATGGTTGCCTTTGAGGGGTGGAGACAGACCATGAGGACAAAAGTGGTGTCGCTATTTGTAATTAGTTTCATTTTGCGTGTGTAACAAAGCAGTGAAGATTATATTTTACCGGCATTGAACTATCATACATTCAAATTATCGTACGGGCTGCCAACCATGTGTACAAACATTAAAATTATCGTATGCCCCCATAATTATCGTACAAGTTGGCAACCCTGTTCCGTATACTGACATGTGTGGAAAGGTCAGTCATGTAAGCAGCAAAGAGAGCCGGTGACAGTATACTGCCCTCCGGGACTCCAGCGCCAATAGGCCTCCTGCCTGGTAGAGAGGCTCCAGAGGCAGTTCGAGTCGAGCGGGGATGATGATTCCCCCGCCCAGGTGTCTTTACCGCAGTACCTAGCCGCCATACGGTTTAACCTGCGCGATGGTTTTGATCGTGTCTCAACAGGGATGTTTGTTACACTGGGAATAATTTTTTGGAACAGGGGTTTTTATAGGGGCGAGAGGGGTGGTTGGCAGGGATTGGTACGAGAGCGGACTGTGCGCGGCTGCTGATTGGTCGTTTCCAGCCAGTCAGCTGACGCGCTAATCCCCACCATGGTTCTGACTGTCAGTCACTCACTGAGAGGTGAACTGAAACAGGTGTTTTTCTCTGTTTTTGAATACAGATTGTACTTTCGCCTTTCCCATCTTCAAAGTTAAACCGCCGGACTTAGAATGTCCTTTGGTAGTCTTTTCGATGGTAGTCGGCGTGGCCCTCTCTGGTCGTATTGTCCCAGAATATTCACCAGAGGGTTAGGGTGGTTCTGGAGTTTGTTGTACATTGTTCGAGCGCGAGTTTTAATCACGTCGACAATGTACGGGATACCGGAATGTTCGTGTACGATATGGGCAGGAAATCTCCAGCCAGTATCATAGATCAGTGATGTCAAGGTCACAGGCTGCCAAGAGCTCCCCTGGGCATCTTGTACATGCTGAGGGCAAAACATGACGTAATACATATCAACACCAGTAGCGTTATCACCTGATACCTGTTTACTTGCAACTTGGCTGCGTCCACGGATAAAACCTTTCTTAGAGTGCGTATATATTATGAATGTTACCCTTCAGAATTGCCTACAAGGATGCATAGCACAGATACAAGTTGGATCTATGAAGGGGAACAATACTTCTCACGCGTAAAAGAAAGCTACTTGACAGTTATTCAAGTTGATTAAAATAGTAACATAGTTGCAACCTTCTGATGATTAGGCTGAAATTATAGGTATTATTAAACCTACTCTAGCCCTTGGGTTAGCATTCCCGTACTGTGAAGTACACCATTTACGCTCTTCATACCTCTTAAATATATATTTCAGAAACAAAAATTGTGACATCTGCCTGACATTGCAGGTGACCATAAAGATCCAGAATACAAAGATATATGACAAAGTCAATTTTAAGAGGAAAAAAAAATGATTAAAATTAATATTCAAAATATCTAAAGAAAAATTAAATGATTATAACAAGAAGATAACAGTTAACACATTGAATACAAGTGATTATTTAAAATATATAAAGAGTCTTTTAGGACATGTAAACATATATTTACAATTTCGGACCATTGGACACCCAGTGCTTTGAGGCAGGTACTTGTGAATTTAAAACAATCCCAGATGTAAAAATGTCAAAATTGATTTTCAAATGAATGAATAAATAAATAAACAAAATAAATAACAGAATAATTATACAGTATTAACAATAGTGTTTTTATACGAACTTGTATCAGATATACCTATTTTATACAAAAAGTAAATGGCAGCTTTGAAATCCTGTTATCCCTTAAACGGATATTCTTATCTATTTTGATTAAACATAAATGACAATATTTACTTGGATTATCTTCAAACAAGTGAAATAACACAAACCATTATTAGTAACAGGAGTTGACGATTTCCTTCAAAATTAAAGGGAAGTACTACAGGTAGGTTGTTTGAAAACTGCTGTCCTTAAAGATACATGTTTTAATGTTAAGCGTTTGCATAATGAATTTAAGAGAATCTTACTGAACACCTAACTAAAATACATGTTACACATTTGTAGGATCAGTCACTTGGCATATTTTTGAATTCACACACTTTTCAAAATTTGGCTCAATAATATTACAAAGACAGATTCTAAGACTGGATGCCAAATTGCTATCCGAGAGTCTGTTTTTGTGGCGAGTTTTCAGGAGCTATGCAGAAACCCTGTTCACAGAGGTAGGTACTACCATACATTGTCATAGTTTTTGCTGTCTTAGGAATCAAATTTGGGTAACGCCTATTGTCAAGTTTCTGGTAAAATTCAATCAGTGCGTCTGAGTATGAATAATTGTCAAATTTCTTTTGAAGGTAATGATCACACTGTACTTCTAACAGCTCCAGCTGAACTGCTGTACTATTTACTTTATCTATTTCATAATGACTTTGTATGTTGTATTTTTAATGCAAGATACTGGTTGCATATTAGGTACTGAATACTACTACCACAACTTTGCAGAGGAATTGTTTTCCCATTCGAAACATGCGAATCCAAATGACTCATGTCTGTGCTCTCGGACGCAGCCATTGCCCTGCCTGCATCACAAGGAAAACTGGACTGAACTGGTTTCTAACGGTCTGGCCCTCTATGCCCAGGGCACGGCGACTTGCTCTCTCTGTGGCATTGCCACTCTGGGCCACGATTGACACCACTGTCATAGATCATCCTTAATGCCCGGTTCTGCAGCGTCTGGAGTCTGATGAAGGTGGACTTTGCCACCACTCCCCAGATCTCACATCCGTACAGGACCAGAGGCGGGAGGATCGCTCGATACAGCTGGAGCTTCAGGCGTAAGGGCATGGTTTGGGAACTGAATATTGGGTATAGCTGCCGGAGAGCAGCGTGGCCTTGCAGTACTTTGCCCCTGACGTAATGTCCATACGTCAGCCGCCGGTCCAGCGTGGCTCCGAGATACTTCGCCGTAGTGACCCAGGGGATCCGACGGCGCCGAAGCACGAGGTCTCGCGGGAGCCGGTTGGCTTTCGTGTTAGCCAGGAGAATCGCAGAGCTTTTCTCCGGGTTAATAGACATAGCCAGTTTTCGCACCATCTACTGATGGCACAGAGGTGGGCTTGTACTTGTCGGTAGCTATAGCACGGGTTCTTGTTAGTAGCGAAGATCATGCGATCGTCCGCATACTGACAGTTGTGTGTGTTTGGGTGCGAGGGGAGATCGGCCATGTAAGCTGCAAAGAGTGCCGGTGACAGTACACTGCCCTCGGGGACTCCTGCGCCAATGGGCCTTTCTCTAGAAAGTGATCCCTCCACTTTCACTCGGAAGCTTCGTTCCTATAAGAAACTAGCCACCAAGTAAATGTATGGAGGGGGGATTTCGTGCTGTATGAGCTTGTAGACAAGTCCCTCATGCCAAGTGGTAGAAAATGCCTTTTCCACGTCAAGCAACACTGCCACCGTTTTAGCCCTATCCTGGTAAGCCAGGGAAGCTTTCTCGGCTACGCGCAGTAGTTGCTCAGTAGTGGAGTGGCCAGAACGAAAACCAAACTGATGTTCCGGTAGGAGACCTTTTTCCTCCAATAGAGGTCCGAGGCGGGACAGGAACAGTTTCTCGAATACTTTCGAGATAACTGGTAGGAGACTGATGGATCGATAACTGGATGGAAAGACCGGATTTTTGCCCTGCTTTAGAACGCACACCACACGCGCCTGTTTCCAGACAACTGGGTAAATTCGGGTCAAGTGAATCACGGCTCTAAGGGGAAGGTGCTGGAGCATTTCCGCTGTTACACGGTCCTGTCCAGGGGATTTACGGGCTTTTAGGGATCTGATGGTGTTAGTTACCTCGCGAGGGGTAACTATCAGGATGTGGAACTCCTCGTGGCCCGCGGGTAGGACTTCTAAGAAGTCTTCTACCGCCTGTTCCACGAGGTCAGTATGGTCATCGTTCTGTGGATCTTCCCTGGGCTGGAATTGAGTTTCCAGATAGTCTGCTAGCGCCTCTGCTTTTTCCTTCGGTTCAAAGACAAGTCTTCCCCGAGGGCTATGCACAGGATGCTGGTGTACAGATTTATCTTTCCGCAAGCCTCGGACGATGCGCCACGGTTTCCTCTCCTGGAGGTTTACGTGATGCAGCGTGTTATCCCAAGCTGCTTTATGTTTTCTTAGGAGTCGTCTCACCAGGGATTTGAACCTCTGGTGTATTACTCCTATCCTAGGATGTCAGAATCTCTGCCATAGCCTTCTGACAGCATTCTTTGCTTGAATGAGGCGTTTCAGTGGGACAGGGATAGATGTCGGGTTTGGTGCTTCGGTAGGAATGCGGTGTGTGTGAGCACGCACCGCATTTAGGCAAGAGGTTGAAAACCCCGCGGCCGCCTCCTCGAGAGCCTCGATCGAGTCTATTCGAGGACGCGCTTCCACGGAGTTTTGAAGGGCAAGGACGGCTGCGTCCCAGTCAACTTCTTCCACCCAGTCCGGTACTCCCAGCGCAGTGAGATTAACGTCTGAGTCGACCACAACAGGGTTGTGATCAGAGTCCAGAGCGTTAATCACAGAGAGGTCCAAGTGAAATGGAATGTTTTTGGTGATCACGAAATCAATGACATCCGCGGCGCCGCGTGCCGGGTAGTGGGTTGGACCTCTCGGCCCGTGCGCGTGAAGGGCGGGGTTCCCGCTAATGAGACGGTACAGTCCCCGGCCCTTAACGTTCTGGGTGCGGCTGTGCCAGCTTGGGTGTTTTGCGTTGAAGTCGCCTGCAATGCAAACCCTGTGGTGTAGGTTCAGGAGTGCCGTGATGTCCGCTTCATGGAAGCGCCCATCCGGCGGGTCATATACCGCCACAAGCACTAGGTCGTTCCCGCCCAAGGATAGCCTTATGGCGGTTGCTTCCAGGTGTTGTAGCGGAGGAGTGGTAACAGGAGTGTGGGTGAGATGGTTCTTTATGAAAATGGCAGTACCACCGCCCTGTCGGCCGACCCGATCAGACCGATGGGCGGCGTAACTTGGCAGGGTAAACTGTACACCGGCGTGCAAGTGCGTTTCACAGACCATCAGGATATCAATTCCGAGACTGTCCGCGAACAGGCCAGGTCTCTGGTCTCTAACTCCATTTGCGTTCCAGAACGCAGCTCTAAATGAACGCACAGTTCTATGCGCCATTAAGAGCTCGTGGAGTTAGAGTAGAGTTCCTTAGCCGTTTGAAGCACCGTGAGGTGCTTCTTCACAGCGGAAATCCCGGGGTTGTTAATGGTTTCCCTACAGCGTCGTAAGATTGGGAGGGAGCGCTGAAATAAGTCGGCGAATCAGGTTGCCAACTGAATGAATTCAACCATGTCCTCAGATGCAAATGCGTCCTCTAAGGTTGGTTGCGGACTGTTTTGAGGCACTGGTGCCTCGGAATTGGCTGGGCCGGTCCGGGAGGACGGGCCAGCATTGGCGGGCTCAGCTGGTCGCTGGTTGGCTGACGCAGCTGGAGTTGTAGATGCTGGTGGTGGGGAAAGTTTCTGAACGGTTCTGTTCAGATCTTTCACCACAGCAGGTTGTTTGGTGGTTTCCATCTTTTTCTTCCCCTTCTTAGGGGGGACGTTGCTTCTTGGGAGCTACGCTGGGGGTTGGAGCTGTCTCCTTGCTCGCAACCTTAGGTATAACGCTATCTGGGACAGGCGTTGCCATTGTAGCGGCAACCTGGCTTTTAGGGGCCACTTCCGAAAACTAGATTCAGATTCAGATTATTTTATTAAAAGAATTTTGTCTGGTGCTGGTACATGGGGCCCAGCGTACAGACTTAATTTATCATTGGATTACAATTTTTTTGATATTTACAACAAATATACATTGGGTTTTAAGAAAACCCATACAGTGACCCTCTTTTGGGCCACCGAGAACAGTTCTCTTGTGTATAGTTCTTGGGTATGTGTTTATATTTTGTTTTTGTCTTTTTTCGCTGTAAGCCCTCTCTATTTCAACTCGCAATCGTTGGGTAATTGTCAGGCAGAATCGTGCAAGGTACCGGTGGCACTATCTAGTTTATTAAGCTCAACTATATACATTAGCGCTACCGTATCGCGCGCTTGAACTATTTAGACATTTACATGTGTGTTTTATTAGCGCTGTATTAGCGCGTGTCACAAAATTGTCCTCTTGCGGTGAACTTATTTATTAGTAGTTGGGTTGTCACTACAACTACAATTGTGAGCGGAGCATGAATGGTGTCCAAATAAGTTGGAGATGTGTACGCCAATGCTCATTTTATACTGATTTTGCTCATCAATTAAATCTTACAACGGAAAGCGCTTGGAAGGAAAAATATTGAAGCCAGATTTCTCTCTCTTGCGAACCCTGCATTCTTTTCTCGATCATCAGAGAGATTTTCCGTTTTGGATTCTAATGTAGTAAAACGCGATGGTTGCGCAACTAGCAGGAACTTTACGTCCAGAACAGTCAACGCTGTTTACGAGAAGAAAGCAGCTTTGATTGCTTTGAAAGTCTCATGTACTTTGAAACGTCTGGCAACAGGATCCGGAATTTCCTTCCTGAACCGCATTGTTCACACACTTATGAGAAATATTGACACCCTTTATAATCAACTACAGCACAGACTGCTAGATGGGGTTACTGATCGATGCCATATTTCCATTGTTGAGTGTCATTTCTGGCATCAGGTTCATCCGATGTGACTCTACTCTGGAGGACGTAATTAAACAAAAACCTGCTATCAGGAATTCGACTGAGGGAAATCAGGAACATCGTGGATCTGAAAATTCAAATAAACGTCGCCCAGCTAACGACAGTAGCCGCCAGATTGCGATATTATTCTTACATAAAAACACGCTTCTAATTTACAAATCATCTCCAAGTGTACACTCTTCTGTTATCAAGTAGCTTTGACAACTTCTGCAAAACATTTCCAGGACAAGAACTGATAGAATGTACCTAATGCACTATTTTCTGTTTTTGACAAAGAAAACTTACGCACTGAATTATTTGTTCTGTATTCCAGAAAAGAACTCAGAAATTTTGGAGATCCTGCTCAACTGCTGCAATTTATGATTTCTCATAAATTACATTCTTCATTTTCGGAAGTTTTAAGGCTATTTCGTATTGCTGGAACCCTACCTATGACTACGAGTAAGCCAGAACGCCGTTTTTCATTTTTGAAGAGGATTAAGACCTATATACGTAGCACCCTGAATGAGGAGAGAATGACTGCCTTTAGGATGTTTTCAATGGAAAGGATCATGGTGACAAACATCGCCAACTTCAAAGAAAAGGTTATGGAGAAATTTGTTATTTGAAGCTCGCGGTGCATGGAACTGCTATACCAGGTGAGTTAGCTGCCCCTTATTCTCCAGTTTTATGCAATCCGCATTTTAAACACCAACATGAAAACATCGATCCCATTACTAGGTTCGACCCGCGTATTTAAGATGGATGTTAAACACTCGATGAAATTAGTGCTAATATAGATGTTATCACATTGCCTTTTAATATATTCGTAATTAGGGGCTCTAATGACCTAGCTGTCGACGGGCCCTTAAACCCTACTCACTCACATACTCACTATTCGTAATTAGACAGCTGACGTTTGCACTTCTGTAAATGTTCATTGGAACCAGCGAATATTACATCTTAAACGGAATGATAACCTCACGAGTTACTAGGGAGCTCAATTGGAACGGGCGCATGACTCCGAAGTAATCTGTCTGCTGTGAAGGTGGTTCAAATCACCTGCATGTACTAATTTTTTTTACCGTGCAATCCTCACAATTAACAAATTATTATTCTGAAAAATGTTATTATATTCATTTTTATTGTTTTATTTATGTTTTATGGCATTGTTTGATGTTTCTTTATTGGTGAACTACAATTAGGTAGTTATTTAAACACACCTATAGATAGGTGCACTTGAAATAAGGATCATTTATACACATTTGAACAGAGAAAGCAAGGAAATTACATTGTCAGAGTTTAACATGGAAGTTAAACTCAATTTTGCAGACAATGAATCATTGTGCTGTTAAAAATGTTTCATTGTGATATGTTTTGCGGCGCTGGATGACCTTTTTTCTATTCCTGGAACAGGACTCCTCTAACGAAGCAAGTGCTCGAACTGGTGACCTTGTTGGGTAATGCACGCCTGGGCACGCTGTTGGATGGAGCCCCTGACTTGGTGTAGCATGGCGGGTTGAATATTTCTACAAGCCACTGTAATACGCTGACGAAGGGTTTCTAGATTGCCCACCTCCTCTGCATAAATGCGTTCTTTTAAATAACCACAGAGAAATAACTCAAGGGGTGTCAGACCAGGTGATCTGGCAGGCCAGGAAACTGGTCCTTGTCTTCCTATCCAATGACCAGGATGTGCAGCATTCAAATGATTGCAGACGATCCTCGACCGATACGGAGGAGCGCCGTTGTGTTGAAACCACATCATCATTCGCTCCTGCAGTGGTACATTCCCTAATAATAAGGGGTGAGCTATGGAGTTGTTGTTGTGTTTAACGCCCGCTTTTACTACTACGGCACCGCAGGCGGTGAAACTGATGATACATGGAATGAAGATGGAGCACCGGTGGAATGAGATGGCGGGGGAAACCGGAGCACCCGGAGAAAACCCGCCCTGACGCCGCTTCGTCCACCACGAATACCACATGCGGATCCCTGGGATCGAACCCGGGCCGCCTAGGTGGTAGGTGAGCGCGCTAACCGCTCAGCCGTGAGTGAGGAATTCCAGGTAGCGTGCTCCTGTTAACTGCCCCTCGAAGAATGGCCCAACAAGGTGGTTTCCCAAGATTCCACACCAGATATTTACACCCCACTGCTGTTGGAATGCTGCCTCCCTTACCCAATGAGGATTATCAACACTCCTATAGCGTATATTGTGACGATTTTCAGTTCCATTGTTGTGGAATCTTGATTCGTCAGAAAACAATATCCTGGATGCGAAGCCCACATCACTTGCTACTCACTCCAGCATTCATTCTCTACCGTGAAGTGTTTGGTGTAGGTGGAAACGATAAGGATGGAAATTATTAGTGTTCTATATTCGCACTACAGAAGATTGGCTGATATTTACCTCCTGAGCAACTGACCGTGTACTAATATGCGGGTTGTTCTGCGTGGCGTTCAAAACTGCTTCTGCATTAATACCCGATGTTGCTGGTGCGTGTCTATGAGGAGGCATTCTTGCAAGTGACGCTGTTACACGCTGACGCCTTTCAACATTCCGGAAGGTGTTTGCTGTTGGTTGTTGTCTGTTCGGATATCTCTCCCAATATAGATGTTGAGCCGCTGGTGTATTTGTTCTTGCTTCTCCGTAGATCAAAAGCATATCTACGTACTCGTCTGCCGAATACATAATGAAAGACTGGCACAAAATATCGTGCGACAGCACACGTGTGGGGAACGAAGGAGTCGCCATTCACAACACACTACATCATGCCAGTCCAATGGGGCACAAGTCATTACACCTGTTCTATTACATAATGGAGGCAACCAAAAACGATTTAAATTATATCCTAAACCCTCAGGGACTTTATTAATATATTATTGTGAATTCGGTTTCCAAGTTAAGATGAACATTAATAAATAAATAATAATAAAAAAAAAACACGTTGTGTACACGTCACAATCCTCTTCAGCTATTTCGAGACTTGACTGAAAGCGCGTACCACGTGCAATAGTAGGACTTGCATGCCTGGCGCTATGCCATTGCCACCTCGCAAGTTTGCGTGCTTGATTTAGCCTTTTAAGACAGTTTTAATCACTTACTGGGCATTTTAATATTATTACTTAAATGGCAAAAGCTGTTATGCATATTAATTGAGATGCACGAGGCGTAGTTCACGCAAAAACGTAATTAAACTGTTGTTTAATAATATGTCCGTTTTGACTGTACGGGTCCATGATGGTTGAGGCGTGTCTCTAAATTTTTCCTAATTTTTGGCAGCCAACCCCTGCTCTAAGTACAAGAATCCGCCATTTTCCTTTTAGCTGACGTTGTTAGTGTACTCATATGATAGGTCCATTTTTTTCCGAGGCGTTTACTGAATTACGTTGCTATGTATACTCTAATAAAAAGTTTGTAAAATCGGCCGGAAACCGGAATTCGCTCTCAGTAAACGAGCCGTATGTTTTTGAGGTGTACTTTAGCGAGTAGTACGTTTTGTCCCTTAAACCACTGTTGCTCTCAATTTTGCGCGTTCCTCTCTTTAAGAACGTCAAGCAATACATTTTAGTAAGCGCAAAACTGGACTAAGGCGTACATGCCGTTAGATGGGTGGCCTACCTTCCAAAAAATAAGGCGCGGCTGACTCACCTGGTATAATATGTATGATGTTCTTATATGATATAATATACTATATGTGCTATAAATAAATATAACATAATATTATATATAGGTACCTATATTATAGGCTAATTAAAATTATGGTAACCCATTCGCGGGCCCTCTCCACTGAGCGAGAAAAGCGAGTCACCGGCGAAATGGTGTCGATAGACGCGACAAGATCCTTGCCTCATAAAGAGGCAGCACTGTTTCTTTAAACAAAGTGTGTCATTCTATTCTTCTAGTGCTAAGAACATACAATACTCCAATTTTCAGGTCATAATGAGGCTTTTCCCGCAATAGCACAAGTTTCTCTGAAGCTCATTATCGACTAAGTTCACGTTAATTTGTTCAGCTAGTTTGTTTACTATTTCGAGACGATCACTTTTAAAATTGATCTTTAGTAAATCCAGCCTAAGAAAGCTAATTAACATCAACACCACACATGTAAAATAAAACAGTAGTAACATTAAAAATGGATCTATTTAGTTTTCCTCCTCAGAGAGCTTCGGTCTGGAACCAACCGGAGCGTTCTCTGCGGTCACGTGCTAAGGGCGTTTATGTACTTAAAGTGGCTTTCTTATTTCGGGAGCACTATAGAATGTTTCTTGTCTACCAGGAACCCTAAAGTTCAAATTTATTAACGATCGCGTGAAACGTCTCACTATGACCTGGAAATTGGAGTGCTGTGTGCAATAAGTGCTAGAGAAATAGTTGCACCCATTTTTTTAACAATGAGACACATGCTGACCGTATGCAATGTGCAGATTTTAATATGCCTCTGCCGGCACAATTTTGCGGCGACTCTCGGTTCCCTCGCGCAATAGAGTGAGTGTGTAATACAGTTCTGAGCATAATGCAATTGGTTGTTGAGATCGTAAACTTTCTTTCACACCCCCCCTCCCCCCCAAAAATAAAGCAAACAAACAAATAAAAAAGACAGCAAAATTACACAATGGAACTGATTATATAAATATACATAAAGGTATCACATTCTTATGTATTAACTTCATAATTTGGCATAAGGAGGTTTAGGTTAATCATCCGATCTGCGTTGACTGACTCTTGTGTTGGATGCTTTTTAATAATCAGGTGCACCCCTTTGACAAGCCAGGGTTGCCACTGCAATTATACTACATGAAACAACAAATTGAGCTTGTGGGCGTAGCAATGTACTATCTTTTACAAAAGTAAATACCCACCTTCAGCTAAGCCTGCGCGAAGGGTCACCTAATTCTCAGGTGTGCTTGCATAGATGGTATGAGAATTAAATTAGTCATCTACTTCCCTTGCTGTCTAAGGGACGTGGCAGCCATGTCTCCTCTTAGCTCACTCACCTCACAGTTTTAAAAAGCAATATTTCAGCAATCATTCTACATTAACGGGCAAACATTGAAGATTCAAGTTCAGTACACCTGCAGAAAATATATTATGATGTTTTATTAAATTGTGGACTAGAACTAAAATGATTCCAGTATTGAATGCTACACTTCTCTGTATAAGTGAAATCAAAGCGATTATTGGTGCTTCATTTTACAGGACGTCAAAAAATAAAGCTTGGTGCTGTGATAATCACTGTGTTTGCACAGAAGACCAAAATCAAACGAGACTCTTACATTAAAAGCTAGAAATATTAAATAAAATGAATGTTTAATGAGTGATCCTTTTTAAAAGCTTTCTCGAAGATGGGTAACGTCTTAAAGGCGTTCCTGTTCTTGAAGATAGACGTATATTTTGTGTAGGTAATACATATAAATTAATTATTTATATTGGCTATTGCATTATCTTTTGTCTGTCATTAATAAAAATAAACCAAACGGACTTAAACTCCACACTGAACACTGCGATACTCGTGCTTGTTATAGAACTATTCTCTTTTCTTATTCCTCTAAATTAATGTAAGGGAATACCGAGAAAAAGAAAAACACAAGTTTTTAAATCATTTCTAAAGGTGCTAAGAACTTCCCGCCTTGCACTGAAATTAGCAGCCAAGTTAGTGGCAACAATCTTAATATCATATGATACAGCATGAATGCTCAAGTGAGGAATGGCCGAGAGGTCTAGTCGCTAACCATGGAATTCGGAACTTCCAGCTGCCGGGGGTTCGATCCCCGCCTTTAGCATGTTTATTTTCTGAAATACAAAATTCACAAACCTGCTAAATTCTCTACAGCTTTTTATCTGGAATGGAGAACCGGATGAAGGCACACTGCTAGAAACTGAGTTTGGTTCATGGGGACATAGCAACATTGCGTAGTGCATTGTTAAACAACACGGCAACCTTGCTAGGTGCAAAGGTCGCTTCCGCTGAAGTAATCTACAACTGCATTCTGTTCTGTTTAATGTATCACTAATTACATTATTCCCTGGCATCCGCATCTTGTAATAATGCATTTTGTGACCATTAAAACCTATTTTACAGTATTACGCGCTCATATATTTTAATATGGTGATAGTCTACGAAATTTATAGAGATGCCTTTGAATGTGAATATTTAAAGGGAAATATTAATTTCGGGAGGCATGATTGACAGTTGAGGTAGGCGTGTTCCCTGATTTATTTTGAGCAATTGAAATTAATATCTTATAAAGCATTCAGTTCTAAAATTGCAATCGTACTGTAGCATTTATAGGACGGCGGGAAAGTTACAACGCTATGCGGAATAAAAATATGTACAGAAATAGATTTCATTAGTTCGTATAATGTTATATTTCACACGGGTTATAGTTAATGATGTTCCCGTTAAGAAAGAAACAAGGAAAAGGGAAATAAAAAACTGCTGAGTGGGATTCGAACTGATGTTAGCCCACCACTGTAGATTTGAAAGAATACGTCTTAGCCAGTTGCGCTATAGGCAACACACGAATTACGTCTCGCTGATTAAACTCACGTCCCTAAGTGTAGCATCCAATACTGGAATCATTTTAGTTCTAGTCCACAATTTAATAAAACATCATAACAATATATTTTCTGCAGGTGTACTGAAGTTGAATTTTCAATGTTTGCCCGCTAATGTAGATATTGCTTTTTAAAATTGTGAGGTGAGTGAGCTAAGAGGTGACATGGCTGCCACGTCCTTTGACAGCAAGGGAAGAACATGACTAATTTAATTCTCATACCATCTATGCAAGCACGCCTGAGAATTAGGTGACCCTTCGCGCAGATTTAGCTTAAGGTGGGTATTAACTTTTGTGAAAGATAATACAAATGTAGCTTGAGGAATTACTTCCCTCGCTTTGCTTATACTCCATTTAAATTTCCCGTCATGACGGCTGCCATATCATAGATCTGCGCATCCACTTTTCCTTTGCACTTATAGTGTGCAAATTGCTCTACTGCAAATTTATCCCGGGGGGAAATCAAAGTGTAGTTACCGGCACAACGGCGCTCTCGCGCAAGTGACTTTTCCCGTAGTTATTCCCGGGAGGATTTATACATTATACAGACGTGTATATAGTGCTTTTTATTTAGTAGCTGTGTTTACTTACGATAATATACAGTGATTTAACATGCTTTTGCAAGTGAAGTGTGTAAAAGTGTTGTACATAGTGAATGTGTAAATAACCTTCGTTTTCTGTGTATATATCTTCTTAGTTAACTAGTGTTTATTAATATATGCACAGTGACAGTGACAATACTTAGTGTAAGTTTAGTTCTGTGTATCGCGTGGGGCGCGCTTGGCGTACCCCCGCGCATAAAGTGAAAGTGCAACTATGGCATCAGGCGCAACACATGTTGCCGGGCCGACCGCTCACGACAGACTGGCCGAGAGCGACGACGACGACGTGCTACTGGCAGGCTGAGGATTTTTCAGCCCGACGACTTTTGCTGCGTGCCTACCCCTGTTAGGGCTTAACCGCAGATAGGATATTTGGGTAAGGGGTTATGTAGGGTGACTTGTTTTTGGTTTAGGTTGGTGTGGGTTAGAAGGGAGCACTAAAGCCCCTTGACAGCTGTCCTGCAGGATGCAACAATGTTGGCATTCTGACGATTTGAAAAAGGATTTTTAAAAATGTTTTAAAATTGTTTTAAAATTGGTGTTTTGAATTTTGAATTTTGATTGGGGAAGAAATTTTGAAGAGGATCAACTCTCTGTGGGGATCTTTGGAGATCAGCTTTAGCTACTGGTGGATGTTCTCCATGGTTATGGGGCGTGTCCGCAAGCCATGCGGGGTACCCTATACGCCTTGAAGCGGCGTGTTGATGGATCATAGTCCCCTAGAGACCTAACTAGGGCGCTTTGATGGTTTGGCAATTTGGCGTATAATTTAGCAGCCCGGCGCCTAATTTCATCCTCCACGTATGGAAGAGATGAGGCTTCGTGAAGTAGTCTCACTGGGAAGGGTAAGGGGACAGAGAAGATGGACCGAAGTCCTCTGTTCTGAGCCCTCTGGAGCCATAGGAGGCGCGCCAGAACCAATATTTATATCCTCAGCCACCATAGAAGCAGCAGCACAAATCCAACCCTCTCCACGCACATTGGCGGACGACCAAGATCAACAGACCATGGAGGAAGAGCGAAAGGCACGCTCCCTCGAGAAACTAAGGAAAGAAGTAGAGGTCATCCAGAACGAGATTAACTATTACACAAACATTTTGACAAACCTAGACGCAGACTCCACATTGTTCACCAAGTTCACACAGGACCTCGTGTTCTGCTACAGGGACTACGCGATGAAAAAGAGGGCGCTTAAAATAAAATAAAATAAAATAAAAATCTGTATAATAACCCTGGCACCTAATTACTTACACCAGGGCTAATAGGCGGCGCCGTGGCCGAGCGGTTAGCGCGCTCGCCTACCACCTAGGCGGCCCGGGTTCGATCCCAGGGACCCGCATGTGGTATTCGTGGTGGACGAAGCGGCGTCAGGGCGGGTTTCCTCCGGGTTCTCCGGTTTCCCCCGCCATCTCATTCCACCGGTGCTCCATCTTCATTCCATGTATCATCAGTGTCACCGCCTGCGGTGCCGTAGTAGTAAAAGCGGGCGTTAAACACTACAACAACACTACAACAACAACCAGGGCTAATATGCCAGATCTTTAAAATTTATTTATTCTACACATTTATACATACAACATACTTTACAGAAAAATTTTAAAATAAAATTACAAAATAATATAATATATAACAAATTATAAAGATAGATAAATTAAATTATATATCATAAAACAAAACACAAGAAAATAAGAACAAAAACACAAATTATAACATTTCACACATAATCACTCTAAGAAATAAATGCTCTAAAACAATAACAAATCATTTCAAACAATCAAAATACAATAACATTTCTAAATAAATTAATATATATATTAAAAGAAAAAAAACAATAAAATTTTAAAATTAAAACAAATTAATCTCCTCAATACAACAAAATATAAATTTCATACACATCACTCACAACTACAAACTATTACTAAACAATAAACAAATATATAAAATTAAATTATTAATTATAATTATTACATAAAATTATAAATTATATTATTACTATTAATTTCATTATCATCATTATTATTACCTATCATTATTATTTAAAATTTAATTAATTTAATATTATACCTATAACTAATACTTTTTATAAACATATATTTTTTAATTTAAATTTACATATTTATTAAAAATTTTAAATAAACAAAAATTTACTGGTATCCAGTAAAATATAACTGGTAACCAGTTATATATATATATATAAGAAAAAAAAAAAAAAAAGAAACAGCTATAAACTAAAACTCTAAACTGCCGCCGGTTACCGGCGGCATACTATATGTACTGGTTTCCAGCACAAAAACTACAAAATGTGTGTAGTATAAACAAATTAATCTCCTCAATACAACAAAATATAAATTTCATACACATCACTCACAACTACAAACTATTACTAAACAATAAACAAATATATAAAATTAAATTATTAATTATAATTATTACATAAAATTATAAATTATATTATTACTATTAATTTCATTATCATCATTATTATTACCTATCATTATTATTTAAAATTTAATTAATTTAATATTATACCTATAACTAATACTTTTTATAAACATATATTTTTTAATTTAAATTTACATATTTATTAAAAATTTTAAATAAACAAAAATTTACTGGTATCCAGTAAAATATAACTGGTAACCAGTTATATATATATATATAAGAAAAAAAAAAAAAAAAGAAACAGCTATAAACTAAAACTCTAAACTGCCGCCGGTTACCGGCGGCATACTATATGTACTGGTTTCCAGCACAAAAACTACAAAATGTGTGTAGTATAAAGTTCAAAATCTACATAACCAAAATTTATAAAAACAACATACACAAAAATGTTATACTTTTGATTAATAAGATGGTTTATGTACTTTAATAATATAATAATGTGGACTAAAATCACTAATATTTAATTATTTTTAATTAATTTTTACAAAATTATCTTTCACTATTATTTCCTAAACATCCAGAAGTTTTATGAAATAAATCACATTTCACTTCAATAATTCAACTTTCACATCACTAAATCACTTATTTACTTTTAATTAGATTAACTAGATAATCAAGGTCATAAATCACTTAAAATCCTATCACTAACTTGATCATTAGCACTTGCGGTCACTCAATCCGTCGCCGATCTTCCTATCAATGCATGATGCAGCAATCCCGACTTGGTGAAGACTCGACTCGACTCGACTCGCCTCGCCTCGCCTCGACACGCCACTCCTTCCTGATCATCATCTCCCTGGTCGTGGGTTGTCGCCTGCCTCACACCGATAATACTTCCTCTAGTATACTGCCTCTCCATCCTGACTGTATACTATTGTGCTCGGTCCCTTTACCTCGTTATCTGGATAATTAAATTCCATCCCGTTCCATTTCATCATATATATGTAGGTTTTCACGGTTTCTTGTCATGTTCCTGGTCTGAATTCTGTGTGATCGTCTTTCTGCTGCATTTATCGTTATGTTTCCTGCTTGTCGAGATTGTTCTATAATTATCTTTCTAGCGTGTAAACTAATCTTGTTTGCTAGATTCTCTAAATGTGGAAACAAATCTTTGTTACGTATTATATCAAAGAGCTGATATCCTTGTACATTTTCTCTTTCCTCAAGCGTAAAATTGGTGTTTTTTTGACATTCAAACATAACATGCTCCGGTGTGTCCTGCTTAAAGCATACGTCACACTCATCGGGTTCAATTTATTAATCTTTTTCCAATAAGTGCCGTAAGGTCCATGGCCAGATATATAGTGTACAAGTCCTTTCGTATTATTCAAATGTTTGAGTGCCAATCTTTCGGAGATATTCGTGAAGAAAGAAAAGGCACGCCTTCCTTGATTTATAATTTCCCATTCTTCTTGCCAAATATGCATCAGTCTAGTTTTAATTTCCCGCTTAGTAGTGCAATACTGCTCCAAAATATCAGCAACTGCGTTAAAGTTTCCTTTTTTAAGCCAAAAATAAGCTCCTCGAAGTCTTAGAGTTAAATCTACTGGCCAAATTCCAGTTATTACAAAAAGAGCTAAAGTAGGGGTTGTTTTATAAGCCCCGTGAATCTTAATAAAACTTTCCTTTGTGTCCTTCTTAGGAGATTTCTAATCATCACATTTTTCATTCTAGTAGCCCAAATTGCAGCACCGTAAGTTATTATTGAGCTGAATATACTTGTGTGATATATGCTAACAGTATGGAGCGGAATTTTATAATCAAATTGAATTATTCTAGAAAGTTTCATCATAGTTTTTTCGGCTTTGACCCTTACATGTTCTGTATGATGATTAAAATTTAACTTCTCATCTAAATATATTCCTAAATATTTCATATCCTTATTTCTTCTTATTTATTCATTTTCAAATTTTAAACTTGGATCCCTTTTAAAATTTCCCTTTAAAATCATATATCCAGATTTTGCTGGGGATATCTTCATTTTGGAACTCTTGCACCAGGTTGAAAGTATATGCAACAAATTATTACTTTTTGCTTCTAGTTCCCGTCTTGAATTTGCATCTATTAAAAAAACTACGTCATCAGCGTAAGCTATTACTTTCAGACAGTTATTATCGCGCTGTACTTCCTCTAGGAGTGTTTCTAAAACAATGTCCCAAAATGTGGGCCCTAATATAGAACCCTGTGGGCATCCTTTAGTAATAGTCTTAGTTATTGTTTGATTTATTCCTAAAAGTTTCACTTTTCTATCTTTGCAATAGTTTAAAAGAATTCTATATAATGAAACTGGATAATTTAAGCTTCTTAATCTCTTAAAAAGAAAAGGCCACCAAAGGTTGTCAAAAGCGCCAGAAATATCAACAAAAATAGCGGCTACATATTTGCTTGGTGAATTTTTTGTGGCTCCAATTACTGTGTTAATGGCATCCTCGGTAGACCTTCCCTTCCGAAATCCATATTGGTTGTCATTCATGCCAATCATGGTTCTAAATTCAATTATTCTTTTATTCAATAAAGATTCAAAAACTTTCCCTATAGTGTTCAATAAGCAGATTGGTCGATAGGACTTAGGATCAAGTGGATCTTTATCACTTCCTTTTTTGAGTATTGTCAACTTGGCAATTTTCCAAGCTCTGGGAAATTCTCCTTGCCATAGACAGTCATTAAACATATTGTGTAAATATGGAGTTAAGCTATCCCTTATATTAGTCAAAATCTCATTTTTAATTTCATCTATTCCAGCTGCCTTCTTTTTCTTAAGGTTTAAAATTGTATGTTTGATTTCAGTTTCATGAAATGGGAAAATGACTGTATTGTTTTCATATGGTGCCTGTAGTTCATTTCTTAATATCCTATTTTGCTCATCTGTCTCGTCATTATCATCCGGTAGTAGTTTTCGTAGGAATTCGATTATAGATTCCGACCAGTTGGTTGTAATAGTCCCATCTTCTTTTCTCAAAGTATTTAACACTTCCGGTTTTTTTATTTTTTCCACAACTATTTTATATGGTACTCCCCAAATGTTTTGGCCTATGCTGTTTTCGATATAATTTTGCCATGATTTTTTCCTAGTTTTTTGCAGGGTTGTCTTAAATTTAAGTTTAGCATTTCTGTAAAGTAACAGATTTCTTTCTCTTTCTTCATATATTATAGTTTTTTGATATATTCGTCTAGTTTTCCTTAATTTTCTTCGTAAGTTGTAAAGTTCTTCTGTCCATACGTTGTCTGTAGTTTAATCTAAATTCCTGTTTAAAATGTACATTTCTTCTGGGTTCTAAAATGTAATTGAAATAAATTAATCTGTGATCGCTTGTAGTATAATCCAAACCTACTTTCCAGCTTTCTATTTTGTTAACCATGTGAAAATTTGCTAGGGTCAGGTCAATGTTCGATGTTGCACCTGCTTGATTTTCAAAGGTTGGTGCGTTGTTAGGTAGATTTAGAACACTTAAGTCGAGTTCTGATATAATCTCTTCCAATTTTTCCCCTCTTTCATCTTTTGTACTATTGTGCCACCATTCAGATTTCGCATTTGCATCCATTGTATGTAATACTTCATAATTTGGATATAGTCTATTTATGTTATGTATCGATTCCAGATATGGTTCAATTTCATGGCTGTACTGAAAGTAGTGGTTGGAAAGAATAAAAGTTCCTGTATCAAGACTGATTTGTATGCAGTTATTATGTGTATCATTTAGTTGTGTTATTTTGGTTACCTGTAGTTCATTGTTATTTATAATAATAGCTGCCATTGGATTCTCCCCGGTGTGAATTTCTCTCGCCATAACAGGGGTATATGCTAGTTTTTTGTTTATTAAGTAAGGCTCTTGTATGCATAAAATATCGATATTTAACTCATCTATAATCTTCTTGATTTCCGACATAACCAATCTACTTCTCTGGGCGTTTATTTGTGCCAATCTAAGTAATCTGATGGGGTATTGGTGTGAGTCTGCCATTATTTCGTCTTAAAAGAACATAACCTCTGGGTGCCAAAAATTTTTGTTTAATACCCAGTTTCCTATTTTCTTCAGTGAGCTCTCTCGATAGTTTATGTACACGAACCAATTGTACTCTTCTCATTTGTGGGGTTTTGGGTTTGATTTTAGGTGGGGTATTGGAAGGTTTGGGTTTGCTGTTGTTACTTAATAATTTTGCTACTTGGAGAAATGGATTACTATTGGTGGAATATCTATTGGTTTTTTTATAATTATTTTGCGGGACTTTGTTGGATTTATGTTTAAAGATTCCTATATTACTATGATTGGTGGTTTGAGGGAATATTGGGGTAGGTGTTGCTATTTGGGAGATTATTTTGGGATAGTCAAGGTTATCATGCCTAATCACCGCATAACAATGCGGCCATTTTTGCGACCCATCAAAAGCAATTCTTCCATAACATAAAACAAAATGTTTATATACTTCATCCAGATCCAAGATTTCATTTCTTCTACTATAAACTTTTTAAACTAATTCTAATAATTCGTTTGGGTCCGTTGGAATATTTAGAACTTTTAGTTCCATTCTATCGATAGCATCTGGGATTGGAAAAATAATTTTATCGCCGTTTTTGTGGAGGGTTCGTATAATATGCCTTAAAGCTGCTGATAAGTTGTTTCTTTCCTCTAAACGGCTCAGCTGTAATGTTTCGTCAAATGCAGCGTAAACACTGCTGACCGCAGCATCTGGTGTCATTGAGCTGTCGCCTGTCGTGTGTCCGTGGTCTTCGCTGCCGAGATCAGAAGTTAGCATCCTCTTTTCTTCCACAAGCGTTTCCGGTATATTAACCTTCCCTTCCGTTTTAAAAACCTGATGCATTTGTTTTAAGTTGCCTGATCTATATTTCCATAAGTCTGATAGGAAATTTTTGTTGTAAAAATTTTGTAATGTGCTCGTCATTGGAATTAATGTTTTACTATTTGCTATTAAATTTTTCTCTTCTTTCTGTTGTTCTTCTTCCTCTTCTTTTCCTATTTTTGAAATAGCATCGTAATCTACAGTTATCCTTTGTTTTTTATCTAAGTTCTTCTGTTGTAAATCGTCTTTAATTTTTGCATATACCATGTTACTAGAATCTGATTTTATGAAGTTATTTTCATATTCATAAACTTTACCATTAGCATATACATTTATTAATTCAGGTTTAACATATATTGAATCGGTTTGTGTTTGACAATTAATTTTATTCTGATTTAATTTAAGTTTGTGTCTAATTACTCTTAATAAATTTCTGCGTATTCTACTTGGTGTGTTTCGCCGGGGTTTCCTACGTGATTGTTGCACTAATTTAGTTTGTGACTCACTCATAGTTTATCCTAGAAACAGTTCGCTCCCAATACATTCTATAAGTGGGACAGTTATCTTTCCCCCCGCATTTCTTCTTCCTCTTTTCACATGGTATACAAACTACAGGTTTGTCTTTATGATTACAATCTTTCCTAGTATGTGTATTCTCCCCACAATGCCCACAAACTGTACTTTGAGCTCTGCAGTTTTTGGCAATATGTCCATAATCATAACACTTTAGGCATCTTGGAACAGAGATATAGTCCTTTACTGAACATGCTTGGATACCTAAAAATACCCTGCCTCTGCTATTTAATATGTTTCTAATTTTGGCTGAAACTTCAGCAACATGATGCACTGTGGCTTTTTCTCTGGGACCTGCTTTAAATTTTAAAAGGAAATCTTTATCAAATTCAAGAGGGAGCTTGTAAAACAGAGTGCGGCGTGGAAGACAGCCGCGCCGAAGAAGCGGACGCGGGATAACGGAAGTGATTCCGAAAGTGAACGTCCCGGCCAGTCCACAAACAGCAAAAGACAACCACAGCAGTCGACACCGCCCCACCCCCTCACTCTACGCAACTCCTTCGCGCCACTACAAGCAGCAGAACGCGAGGAGACGGAGTACCCGGCACTACCTACACCCACACACAATCCCATCCCACAGTTTCAAAAACCTAAGATCCCACAACACCAAAAGACACCTACAAAAACCCGCCCCACTCCCCACCCACACCCAGCAATGCCAGGTACCTCCACCACAACAACAACAGCAGCAACATCCAGCATACAATCAACAGAAAAACAAAAACCACCCAGGAGCATCATCCTGGATGTCCGCCAGACTGTGAAAGTACTACAGACCCTAAGGAACTCTCTTCCGAACGGGTCCTACAAACTTCAGACTACGAGGGACTGCCTAAAGCTCTTCCTCCAGAGAAAGCAAGACGCCACCCCTACCATGCAGCTCCTGACAAACGCCGGTGTGGAAAACTTCAGTTTCACACCCAGAAGTGATCAACCTCTGCGGTACGTAATAAAACGCCTGCCTGCAGATCTGCAAGTGGACTTCGTCAAAGAGGACTTAGAACTGAAGGGCTACGTGTAAGTTAGACAAATGGTTTCCCGCGGCAGGCCTCTACCAAACTTTCTGGTAAGCTTGTCTAGAACCACTGAAAATCAAAAGCTTTTGCAGGAAAGAGAGGTGTGCCACATGATGGTCACCGTGGAGGTCCTTAAAACCTCCCAAAATATCACCCAGTGCTACAATTGCCAACAATTAGGATATACATTTAAAATGTGCAATATGACCTCCCGGTGTGTTCTTTGCGGTGACCTCCACCGCCTAGCTGACTGCCCAAGAAAGGCCAAGGAAGACGTTGTACCCCACTATGCCAACTGTGGGGAGGCGCATCCTGCCAGCTATAGGGGGTGTGAGACATTTAAAATGGAACGTCACCGCCGTCAACTGGCAGCCGCAGCCAGGAACTCTCCTGGTACTCAACCAGGGCCACGCCCCATCCTCTACCCGGCCCTGGTCAAAAACGGTACCTCCTTTGCAGGAGCCGCCGGAGGGCCAAATGCACCCGTGCAACCCCAGAATGGTTCCCTTCCACAACCCCAGCCCTCACAGGCACCCACCAGCGACCTGGGAGGTTTAAAAGAAATGTTCAGCCTTTTCAAGGATTTAAACCTCCCAGTGCTATTAACAAAGTTGCGGCCCATAATCGCAAGATTAAAAAGCTGCAACAGTACCATGGAGAAGCTGGAAGCCATCATATGTTTGGTAACCACTCTCTTCGAGTAAATGGCAACTTCAAGGGGAGGCATAACTTTAGCTCACGCGCTGCTGTGGAATGCAGATGGCATCCACAGGAAGCAACACGAACTTGAAAATTACCTGCGGCGTAACAAAATTGATATCGCATTCATTTGCGAAACAAAATTACAACAAGAGCACACTTTCAAGCTCCAGGGGTATCAAATCTTTCGGAATGACAGAATTGGCAGACAAGGAGGAGGGACTGCTATTTTGCTCAGAAACAATATTGCTCATGCTTCTGTTACGCCACCTGCAATGGCAGCGTTAGAGTGCACAGCACTTAAAACACGTGTAAATAATCAACCGGTGATGCTGGTAGCGCTTTATCGGCCCCCCAACTCTACAGGTTTCATACGTGACCTCGAACAGATCCTCGCTTTAGAGGAGCACGTTATAATTGCAGGAGATTTCAATATCCGGCACCCATGGTGGTTTTCTCGCCGAGCAAACGCGGCTGAAAATCTCCTGGCTGAACTTATAACGGAAAATGACGACATAGAGGTACACCTTCCCCCAGACCCCACATTTTGGCACAGATCAGGGCACTTTGACCCTGAAATTTTGGACTTCGTTTTAACAAAAAATGCGACACCTTTAATTAACTTTACAGTGTATCACAGCCTGGACTCCGACCACCTTCCCGTGCATTTCGACATACAGGGTGGCATTTCAGCCGGTGCCTCTGGACCTCGAAGGAGGGCTGAGACCGACTGGAATAAGTTCACCGTGGAAATGCATAGGATGTCGCAACCCAGACTGTCGTACTATAGCGAGGCAGACATAGATGTCGCCGTTGAAAACTTTACTGCCTCGCTACACACGGCCAAGAGAAGCGCTACCACTTACACCACAAGACCACCCGGTTTCTGCACGTACCCCGAGGTAGATCAATTCATTGGGCGGAGACGACGCTTGACAAGACTGTGGCGGTATACCCGCCATCCTGAATACAAAATGCTAGCAAAATGGCTACGCAACATCATTCGGCATCAAATCAAAATCAACAAAACTGAACAGTGGGAAAACAAAATGCTGAGTACCACCCATTCGGACTCCTCCTTGTGGAAATTATTAAAGGCATTTAAAGTCTCCACGAGCGTCAACTCCGCAACTGAGCCGCTGCACACACATGGCGGCCTGCACTGGTCTGAAGAAGAGAAAGCCGAGGTCTTCGCTGACTGTCTTGAAGATAGATTCAGCGAAAACCCAGTTACCAACCGTGAATTAGAACGGGAGGTACAGACATGGGTACAAACCTGGGTGGCGCAGAAGCAAGAGCAACAGCTACCCCTAATAACACCGCAGGAAGTTTACAAGCTCATTAGGAAATTACCTAATGGGAAAGCTGCCGGCCCAGACAAAGTGACTAATGAGGAACTTAAGCATCTCCCAAGAAAAGCTCTGGTGCAACTGACCAAAATATTTAACGCCTGTCTGCAGCAAGGCTACTTCCCCTCTACTTGGAAACGAGCCAAGGTAATCATGCTTCCAAAGCAAGGAAAAAGCACCAGACAACCGCAAAATTACCGCCCCATTAGTCTCCTGTCTACTATTGGTAAATTGCTCCAAAAACTTATACTTTCTCGACTCCAAAAACAAGTTTCGGAATCTCATGAACTCTCAAATTCACAGTTTGGCTTTCGAAAAGGACATTCTACTGACTTACAGCTTCTCAGGCTAACAGATGACATAACAGAGCAATTTAACAAAGGGGCTTCAACGTTGGCGCTATTTCTGGACGTAGAAGCCGCATTCGACCGGTGCTGGCATAATGGCCTTATCTATAAACTGCACCAAAATTTCCCGGCACTTCAAAATTATCTACATCTGCTGCACAATTTCTTAGAAAAACGGAAGTTCTACGTCCAAGTGGGCCGCTCCTCTTCTCGAGAGCGAGTGATGCGGGCTGGCGTCCCACAAGGGGCAATAATGTCCCCTTTCTTGTATATATTGTTTACAAATGACTTTCCAGTGGACGCTAGATGTAAGGTCGCCATGTATGCCGACGAAGCTGCAATATTCAACCACCATAGAAATCCACGATTCGGTCTTGCAGAAATGCAGCGCTATGTCAACAACTTCCTCTCATGGCAACATGACTGGAAAATCAAAATTATCCCCGACAAATGCCAGCTGATCCATTTTTCTAAGCGGCATCACACTTTGGCAATGGACCTAACGGTCGGTGGTCAGATATTGCACTGTCGTCGGCAAGTTAAATATTTAGGGGTGACCTTGGACCGCACAATGTGCTGGTCCACCCACATAAAAAATAGCGCCAACAAAGGCAGACAGCGACTAAAGTTATGCGCCCCCATCTTCCGCAGCAAACAGCTGCAGTTGAAGTCCAAACTCATCCTGTACAAAGCTTTTATCCTGTCAGTGGTTTTATACGCGTGTGTGGCCTGGGCAAACGCCTCGAAAACCGCCCTGAAACAGCTCCAAACCCTCCAAAACCTCTCCCTTCGAAAAATCCTCTCTGCTCCTCTCCTAACCACCAACCAAACCCTACACCACGAAACCCAGATGCCATCCATTCCCGAGGGAGTAACGAAAAGAGCCACCGTCGCGTGGGCGCGCATCAGAAACCTCGACAATTACGTCATTGCCAATATCGGCAAAGGTGAGCCGAAACATCGAAAACAGGCAAGAATCAAGATATTTTAGACGTCACTCGGCTCACCGACTGATGTGCGTCCACGCAAACAAGGGCCTCAGGCCGCACACACGTTACCACAGAGGCCTGAACCCCAGGTAACCAGTCAGGAGCTGCAACCTGCCCACCCAGAAAAACCGCGGAAATGTGTAAATAGCGTGTGTAAATAGTGTTTTTAATGTGTGCGCGCGCGCGCGTGTGTGTGTGTGTGTGTGTGAGGGCATATCTCACGATATGCCAGAGTGAAAGCGGGAGTGCATGCGTGTAAATAAAGTGTACATATGTATATAAACAAAAAACAATAACAGAAACAATAGAAAGCAAAAACACAAGACATTACAAGAGGGAACTGTTCTCGGTGGCCCAAAGACGGCCACTGTATGGGTTTCCTAGAAAACCCATTGTATATAGAATGCAAACCAAAAAATTGTAAATAAAAAATGAAAATGTAAGTCTGTAAGCTGGGCCCGTTGTACCAGCATCAGACACAATTAGTGAATAAACAAATCTGAATCTGAATCTGACTGCAAATTTAGCAACAAGGGAGTCAGCTGATCTATCAGTCCTAAAATCACTAAATCCTACAAGTCCTTCATAGATGTATTCCTTAAATACCAGGTGAATTATTTAAAACAGGCTCCCTGAATAACAGCCATTAGTAGTATTGAAGAAAGTACTTCACACAAAAGTTGTTTCGTGTGAAGGGGAACGAATTGTGCTACAGATAGTTTTGTGCCGAGTCATATCGATCCGTCTAAAATTATGAAGTTGGTATCCATATCCCCGCTACACTTGCACTCAACACAAAACTATACCACAAAATGCCCCATTCAACCCAAACAAATTTTGTCTGCACTGTTTTCTACGATCACTACGAATAGCCGTATTATTTAGGTTACTTGTTTCAAATGCCTCACCCCGTATACACAACTGATGGCTGTGAAAAATGTATGATGTCGGAAGTTTCATCTAGTAAAATAGAAAAAAAAAAAAGTTGCTTTAAGCTGATTTTTTTTTATCTCTGCTAATATAAACCCATAAGCACTCTGCATTAAATCATTTTCTGTGGAGATAATCCATTACAGTGGCAGTACCCAAGAGTGCTCACAGTTTGTCATCGAATTCCACCAACAAATGAATTAAGTACATAATTCCCTTGATTGTTGGAACTGGAACTTTCATTATGCCATCAAAATACTAATTGCTATTGATATAAAGCTCATGTTACCAAATAAATCTAAAGCAAACCATGCATGGATACGAGACAGATTTTTCATACTTTAAAACTACAGTGTAAAAATTAAGTTGCGAATAAACCTGATCATTGCCGTTTCAAGGAGATTTATCCTTCCCGAGCAATAAATAGAGCCAGCAGAGGAGCACATACTAAGTTTGAGAGTTGATTAATCAAAGTATGTTTCTACTAAGCTCAGAGTTAAATGTACGCATCAAGTTCTTCACATTGATCTCCATTTTTTAAGCGTTTCCTATCTAAATACGTCTCGCTTTCTTGATTAATTCTGACTTATCAATGAATGAACTTGGTTCAGGTTTGTTAAATACGCTTAATAAACTAGAGTGACGCTTTTTTATTTTCTTCTTCTTCTTCTCCTTCTTCTTCTTCTTCTTCTTCTTCCTTCTTCTTCTTCTTCTTCTTCTTCGGGACGGCCCCACACCCATCGCCGGTGACGATCATCCTCAGAGCCTACATCGTCTTCCCATGCACATGCTGTTAGTAGACTAAACATGCAAGGGAAAGAGGAACAGTGCTTGTTAGTGAGATGTTACATGCAGTTAGTGTTCGGTTCCGCGATAGCAACCCGGTTAGTAACAGTTACTACCTAGCTGGCATGCAGTGCATGCGAGCGCGAGCGATGAGTCCTGGGAATCAGCACATACCGAGGTCTGTGCAGCACCCATGGAGATAAGTGTGTGCATAGGGGTTAGTAAGCGTTAATAGTAAGCGAGTGGTGGTGATGCTTACTTAAGGGGGTCAGTAAATCGCAGTGTGCAGGATTACTAGAGAGTACATGTGATGGAATGCAGTGGTGGGAGCAGATTTTGTAAGTGGTGAAGTACCTATGATTGCGTAGTCCAATCGTTCTGTCTGAGTGGCGCTTGAGGCCCAGAGGAGGTTCGAGTCGAGCGGGGATCTTTCCCCCGCTCGGGTGTCGTTACCGCAGTACCCAGCCGTAACACGGCTTTACCTGCGAGATGAGGATTGAAAATAAGTTCTGCTAGGGAAGAATGACTAGGGTTTTTTTTTTTTTTTTTTTTTTTTGTCTGTGGTACTTATATGTTCAGAATGGTTGCTTGGGAGGGATTGCTCTGCGAGCGGATGCTGCCCGCCCTCTGACTGACCCCTTTCAGCCAATCAGGTGGCGTGCTTATCCCCTTCAAGGTTCAGGCTGACAGTCAGGCACTGAGAGGTGAGCTGCTCGGTGTTTCTCCGTTTTGGATACTAGCTACTTCAATGTTGACTACATAGTCCTCTACTCTATCAGAAGGATCAACACGTGTTTTCAAGCCTTTATTTAGAAAGTTAGTTTCTTTTTGAGAGAAGGTGCTTGTTGATACTGTCTTGTTTGTTGATGGTTTGATTTCCTGTCTAATTAAAGAGTAAGTGAAGCAAACATGTCCTAAAATTGTACTACTAATGTTTAAGTGTTGAACTTGCATTCACTGCTACAAAACTTCTAAAAATGAATAAATGCACTAAATCCTTTCAAAATAAGAATTATAAAAATTGAATCCCTAGGATATAACATCTAATAAGTATATTGTTGTCTGATTGTTGCTATAATACATAAACTGAAGCTTATATGGGAATAGGGCTTTTGAAGCCCTGCATATGTACTCTTGAAGTGTTCATGAAAAAATGTAATTTGAAAAATAAATTAAATGTAGTTCATTATTGAGTCAATTGACACTACAAAAAATTAGTGATGTTTTGCTGAGATCTTGAAGGAAACTCCCAAGGCTTTATTTGAAGATTACACAAATCATGATTATCCACACTTTAAAACAAATACCACGTGCATGAATTATTAGCTCATATGGCCTCCGAAGCCCTGTATATGCATTCTTGGGTTAAATGGTGTTGTCCTAATTATTGATGAATGCTGATTATTTCAGTACTCTACAATGCAAGTAGTGCATTCATGGAGATGCAAGTGGTGTATGGTGTACTTTATTTCAAACTTTATAATATTAAGAAATCCATATCTTTGAGGTTCATCTTTCATTTTTACTAAAAAAAATCAAATGTAATAGTTTAAGCAACATTACCTACCCTTACTTAAAGATAAAAATCAGTATTTAATATTAGTCAATTATTGAGGTATTAAATTGCACAAATTAATCAAAAGAGATGGAATATGCCCTTTGAAATAACCTAGCTCCTCACATACCTCATTAGTTTTTATATTTGAAACTTTCTCCTACTTGTGTGTTGTGATAATGTGATCTTTCCATATAAAAGCTTTACATAAGTCACACTTGGTAGTAACTGAGCTATGTTAATCCCTCCACATGTGACACTGCAAATTCTTTTTCTTGGCAGACTTCTCAACTTGTTTAAGGATAGGTTTTTCATGTTTCTGCACACATATTGTAATGCTGAAGTGAAGGTGTTTAAGTTAGTTCTGTAAATGGTACTTCATAAGAGGGAATGCCAAATATTTCGGGAAAATATTCCTCAGGCCTTTTTTTATTTTCTCCATTTGCATATTCTTTCCTATCATATCCATTTGTGAACAGGAAGTCAATAATGGTCACCTTTTTACATTTGTCATAGAACATGTACCTCAAACTTGATCTATCATATTAAGTTCTCCTATTGCATTACAATTTTATATACCTAGTTTCCTTGTAACTTCATCAAGGTTCCAGTCTTGTGCATAGTTGAGGAAAACAAGGCAGTTTTCTTTTACTTTTTTGTTTTTGTGATAGCAATGGAATCTTTCTAAAATGCAGATAGGTAGGTGTGATAATCTTGATTCTTGTGGAATGAATACATATGGAATCTGTTGTTCTATCTCCCTCAAACTGCTACTTACTGCATGTATAACTAATTATACATGACGTGCATTTGAGTAGTGTATTTGTATACAACAATACTTTGATCTTTCAATACTCCTAGCATTACATAGTAATTTCATTAATAGTTGTGTTTACGGATACCTGTGATTCATACAATTAGACAAGGAAATGACCTCATTCCTCCAAGTAAAAAATTGACCACTATGACTACTTCATAATTGCCACACGTTAGAGGGCAGTTCTTAAAGTTCTCAGCCTGGGAAAGAGATGGTACTGGAAAAATCCAATAGTAAGGTTATTTCTCAAATATGGTCCCTTAGGTGGTGCAACTTACACTTCCTTACATGTGCTTTCATTCTTGGTTGTTATGATGCTGCAATATAAATGGTTATAGTTGATTTCCAATATGAAGGTGATACAATGTTTAACTGATTCATGTTAAACAGTTTAACAACCAAAATAAGAAAAAAGAGATTAGGTTACACTTTAGAAGATTCTTTACCATCATTTTCTATGGTCAATAAATGGGCTACAGAGTTTAAATGTGATCATTCTTCCATTTCTCATGACAAACATTCAGGATGTCCTGTTACCACTATGACTAAAGAAAACATCGAGAAAATCCATAATGCCATGTTAATGCAAGATAGCTCAAATTGCCCTTGACTGTCAGAACACTATACTTGCTCGTTATCTGTTTACTAGATCAGCAAAATACTAATACCTTGGCATATAGTAAGTAATGCACTACAAATGGGGCACTCTAGTGTTGTGTGTATTTGATAGGAGAAGTTAGTTGATCAGTTATTACATGCAATTGTAATTCTATGGGTACATAAGAAAAATAGCCTTAATAATGGTAAATGGATTGCGTATGTAATTATTTATTTTGCTGTTTTCCAAAGAATGAAAATGAGATTAAACATGCACTATCTCATGCAATTTCCATAACAGGAAAAAGAAAGAAAGGAAGAAAATCAAAATAAATGAGTTGCTACACCTTTCTTATTAAATAACTTCTGTAACTACATGAAGTGCATGGTATAAAGCTAATTTTCTGAACTGCAATCAACCTGTACAGCTGGAATAATTTCTAAAAAGACAATTTACTCAAATGACAAAGGTGCGATGTCAAACATCTCATCAGCAATGTCCTGTCGATGGTGGTGGTGGCAGGGGCAGTGGTAGTGGTAGTGGTGGTGGTGGCAGTGGTGGTGATGGTGGAGCCGACAGCACCAGCAATAGCAGTGGGTGTCGAGGTGGTCGGAGTGGTGATTTTACTGCACACAGCTGCTGAGACCATTGGCGCCCCAACAAAACTAAAGAAGTATAACATCAGCTACTAATTCTGCGTTCTCAAACATAAAAAGCTCCAGCTGAAACAGTGTCAGCAACTCAAGAATGTATAGCTAAACAGCCAAACCGTGATTACCCTTAGATCATAGAAAACTGAAAAGCGACAATAATACGACATTCCAATAAAATTTAAAAAGCTAACTATGCAGTTTAACCATAGTGGCTCAGGCCACTGAAACAAATAAAACATAGTACATGCTCTAGAGCACAGGGTATCAACCAACACTTGGGAAAAGCTACAAGGAAATCCCAAAGACAAGTCATGTAACTGAACCAAAGCTGACACTCGATTGAAAGTTGATGCAGACTCAATATCTCATTACAATGAGTACAAAATGTGCCAATTAAAATGCGCAAAAGTTTAAGAGAACATTCACATCTTGCCTTTAAGTAGGAGATATGAGATGACCAATTAAGCTTTCGGTTGAAAATAATCCCAAAATTTTTGTCTTGTCTGTAAAAGGAAGTACATTTGGACTGAGATGTAGAGAATGCAGAAGAAACAACTTCCGGCACCTGACGTTAACATAGATAGTTTTGTCTGCAGAGAACTTGAAGCTGTTTTCAACACTCCAAGACACAATTGGAAGCAGTATTCTGAGATTTAAATCTGCAGGGAGCTACAGTAAATGGCAAAATTATCCACAAACAATGAAGACGAAGTTCTGGATGTAACGCACTCCACAATGGGATTGATGACAACAGTAACTAATGTAACACTAAGTACTGAGCCCTACAGTCCTCCATTCTCTTGAGTAAAAACACGGGAAAAACAACCAAACCCACCTTTAGGGAAAAGGCTCTATTCGTCATAAACTCCCGAATAAAAAGGGGCAGTTGACCACAAATGCCACATTTATTAAGGTTGTGAAGAATACCTTACCTCCAACAAGTGTCATAGACTCTCTCTAGGTCACAAAGACAACAAGCATTTGGCTGTTTCTCAGAAAACCGCCCATGACATGCATGGAGAAAAAGCCTAAGTGGGTGGACGTTGAACAGAAGCAGCGAAAACTGCACTTAACGCTGTACAGCAGTTTATGCGATTCAAGCCACCATATTAATCGTCTGTTGATCGTGTGCTCCATCACCTTGCGAGGCAATTGGTGAGACATTGGACACTTGGTAGATGACGATCCTTGCCAGGTTTTAAAATTGGGATGATGGTGGGCTCGTGCTAACTAGATGGAAAAATAGCGGTGTGCCAGATACATTTGTAAAAGAAAGAGTTTACCAGCTGAACAAAGGTGCTGCAGCGTTAAGATGTGAACACTGTCTGGCCCAGGAGCGGGGGACCTGAAGGACGCCAGGGCCTGCTTCAACTCCAGCATGGTGAAAAAGGCGTTATAAAACTCGCAGTTAGAAGAGCTAAAGGAAAGGTCTTGCGATTCAATGCAATCCTTGATGGGCAGAAAGACCAGGGGTAATGCCATGAGTCGGGAACACCGGCAAAAGTGCCAGCTACAGCTCTAAGGCAAAAGACAATGGTATTATTAATCCCAAGACCAGGTACTGTAAACTGCGAAGCTCTGTCAGCTATCTAAAGAAGCTTGTCTCAAGTGACAGACAATGACATGAAATGAGTGAAGGACCGCTAAAAAAAATGGACACTTACTGGCCTGTATGATGCAGTGAGTCCCGGTGTACAATAGCTTGAAAGCGAACAGATTGTCAAGCGTAGGATGACGCCGAAAGACCTGTAGTGCTACCTTGTGCATGGATGGCTGTACAGCATTCATCAATCCACCAAGGAACCAGCAAATGTCTCAGATGGGCAGACGACGGAGGTACAGCATGTTCAGCAGCAGAAATAAGAGTGGATGTAAGGTGAGCTACCATCTGGTCAACATTCTCGAAGAAGCAGTCATCAAAAATAGCTAAGGGAGTATAAGGATTCTAGTTTGCGGTGTTCATTTGTCAGTAGGGTACATGGGATGACGGTACATGGTATAATACCAAGCTGATAAGGTACGGAAAATAATTGCTGGAGAAGGTATCAGAGATGATGTTCCACTCGAACAATGTGCAAACTGTGCTGAGCAAACAAAGAAGTCCAGATGAGAGTGCCAGAAGAATCAAAAACAAAAGTAGGTTCACCAGTGTTTAGAAGAGAATGGCAGTTCTGTGTGAAAAACTCTGCATGGCATATCCCCCTTACATAAGCCTTAGGCAATTCCCAAAGAGTGAGTGAGTGCGTAGTGCGTAAGGGCCCGTCGACAGCTAGGTCATTTGGGGCCCAAGTCAAATTTAAAGGATAAAACACTCACCAACTTCTGATTAAAAACTAAGCTAAAATACAAAACTAAAAAATTGCTAAAACAGTTAAAATACTAAACAGTTAATGTTAAAACCGTTAAAACACCAAAAAGGTTAAAACGCTAAAAGGTGAATGATAAAACAGTGACGGTTTAAAATACTAAATAGTAAAACAAGACAAATCTAATTGCAGATTTGTAAATCCTAAAAATGAAAAGCCTAGTAGTACAAACACAAGTTATACTTGTTTGGCGAATCAAATTTCAGCGACGAACCATAGCACCGTATCTACGGAGACTGGGTCGTCACCTAGGATGGACTGCACACTAAGAGACCCAGGCCAAGAGACTGGCGCACCGGGGCATATCGTGGACAATCAATCAAAACGTGCGACACGGAGAGTTGGACGTCGCACGTGTGACAGACAGGGGCCGGGTCACCACGCAAATGGTGGCCATGTGTGGCGCGTGTGTGACCTATGCGTAACCGCGTTAAAATGACCTCTGACCGACGGGAATCCCTGCAAGATGTCGGCCAGGGTTTTACCGAGTCCTTAATTGTCCGTAATTGGGTGCCAGTCAGCTCTTTCCAAGATTTCTGCCAAAAAGAATAAAGATGGCAACGGAAGTTTCGCTGCACATCTCTAAAAGGAAGAGCATATGTGGAAAACACCGGCAAACGACATGCAGCCTTGGCCGCCGCATCTGCCTCCTCGCTGCCGGGAATACCCACATGGCCTGGGATCCATGTAAAAACAAACTGGTATCCACGAGAGACTAACTGTGAAACGAGTGTCTGGATTTTAATTATCAATGCTAATGTGCCGAGAAACCCTTGCAACGCCTGAACAGCACTCATGGAGTCGCAGCATATGATGAAGCTGTCAGGAACCGAACTAGAGATAAAGAGTAAGAAATAAAAGATGGCAAACAGCTCGGCAGTAAAAACGGAACTGTTGTCCGGAAGTCTGTACGTATGAGCCTCGCCGTTGTACATGAAACTATGTACATCCTGTACCATCCCCCACCTGGGACCCGTCGGTAAATACCGGTGTGCAAGTCCGGTAACGTCCCAGGAGCTCGGTGAATAGTTGGCGAAACACCGAGTTAAGGGTAGCCACCTTCGCATAGCCCGAAAGCTCCAGGTCGAACCGCGCGAACTGGAGTTGCCAAGGAGGGTAGCGGCCTATAGACGATCGCGCTACATGGGGCATGCGAAGATCATGTGCAGAGAGCAGTTCACGGAATCGTATACCACTTGGACGCGAGATAGTGCTATTACGTATATAACGGTGGGCGAGGTCGGGACGTAAGACGTATTGGAACGAAGGATGACCGGGGTGAGCGGCCAACCGTCCCACGTAGGAACTGAGTAAAAACGAGCGTCGGACAGACAGTGGAGGTTCGCCAGAATCAGCATACAGACACGCAATTCGACCAGTTCGGAAAACCCCAGTGGCCAGACGGATACCAGTATGATGGACAGTGTCTAAAAGGCGGAGTTTAGAGGCGGACGCCGCGCCATATATAAAACAGCCGTAGTCTAGTTTGGACCGAACCAATGAGCGGTACAACCTCAACATTACCGTGCGATCGCCGCCCCATGATGCCCCAGATAAAACCCGGAGTATCCGAAGCGAACGATCGCAGGAAACACGAAGATGTCGAATATGGTGCTCCTATGTAAGTTTGCTGTCGAGGTGTAGGCCCAAGAACTTCAGGTGCGGAACAAACGGTAGACGTGTGCCACGCAAATAAACATCAGGCGGAGGATGTACGCCACGAAGCCGGTGGAAGTGGACACACTGTGTTTTGGTAGCGGAAAACTTGAAGCCCGTACGAAACGCCCACTCGGTAATGGATGTTATGATCAGCTGCAGTTGACGTTCAATATGCTCAAGATTATACGAGCGATAATATACAGCAAAATCGTGAACATACAGGGACATCAGGATTCCGCTACGAACAGCACTAGTGATGCTGTTAATCGCAACGGCGAAAAGCGTGACACTCAGGATCGATCTCTGGGGTACACCATTCTCCTAGATCTTCTCCTCGGAGAGCGTGTTGCCTATGCGGACACGAAAACGGCGAATTAATAAAAGTTAAAAAGAAAAACGGCTAAGTGACCGCACAAACCATAACCATGCAGAGTACGAAGGATGCCGTAACGCCATGTAGTGTCGTAAGCCTTCTCCAGATCAAAGAAGACACCCACAACATGCTGCTTCATCAGAAAGGCATTTTGGGTGTAACTTTCCAGGCGTGTGAGATTGTCTACACTGGAGCGATGGCGGCGAAATCTGCACTGCGCATTGTTCAGCAGGTTATTCTTCTCTAGCCACCACACTAAGCGAGTGTTAATCATACGTTCTAAGGTCTTACAGACAACACTCGTTAAGCAAATAGGGCGGTAGCTAGAGGGAAGTGTCCGGTCTTTTCCGGGCCGAGGGATGGGGATGACAACACCCTCGCGCTAGGAAGACGGGAAACCTACTCACTCCAGATGCGGTTATAAACACTCAGAAGGAAGGAGAAAGCCGCAGGTGGAAGATGAAGCAGCATTTGTCGGTGGACCAGGAGAAGAGTCGTGGGCGAGAGATAAAGAATGCTCCAGCTCTGCAACGGTAAAAGGTAAGTTGTACGCTTCACTGCTGCCAATGTTAAAATCTAGGACTATCCGTTCCGCAGATTCCTTGATAGGTACAAATCTTCTATCGTAGCTAATCGTCTGGCTAGTAGCAGCAAAACAATCGGCAAGGGCATCAGCTATACCTTTCTCGCTGGTGTAATGCGAGCCGTTGACGGCAAGACCGGGGATGACCGTCCGGCGACACTTGCCGTACATACGCCGAACAGCAACCCAGACCTGTTGAGCCGAAGTACGACGGGAAAGGGAAGAGGTGTAGGTTTCCCAAAATCGACGTTTTGCGCTGCGCAGTACATATCGTGCTCTAGCGCGAGAGCGTTTAAAAGCGATAAAATGTTCTTATGTTGGGTGTACAGTAAAAACACGCAGAGCACGTTTGCATGCTTTAATAGCCAAACGGCATTCCTCGGGCACCAGGCCACAGGAACGTGTCGTGGGGTGGATGAACCTCGAGAAATGCTGGAATCCACTGCAAGCAAGATAGAGCAGGTAAAATATTCCACCATTTCATCAATGGTGACAAAACCATTGAACCTTGAATGAGGGAACGAAATTTCCCCCAATCAGCCTTGGAAATAATCCAGTGAGGATGTCGCGTTGCCGCAGGATGGTGGCCGGATAGGTGAATGTTAATTGGGTAGTGATCACTGCCAAATAAGTCGGAAAGGACCGACCAATCAAGTAAAGGTACCAATGACCGACTACAAAAAGAAACGTCTAGTGCGGAGTGTGTACCATAGGCAGATGATAGAAAGGTAGGGGCACCAGTATTTAACAAAAGTAAACCGGACATATCGCAAACGTCTGCTACAAGGCACCCGCGAGCATCGTCAGTGTGGGAGTCCCAAAGGGTATTTTTGGCATTAAGATCGCCTAGAAAGAGGAATGGTGGCGGTATCTGGGCCAAAAGAGCCCGAAGATCGGTTTGTTGTACGACACTGACAGGTGGCAGATAGACATTGCAAATAGACAGGCTCAGGCCCTGCAGCTGTACACGCAACGCTACAGCTTGCAACGGTGTGTTAAGCGGGATGCTGGTGGCAGAGATGTTATGTGCCACCAGAGATTCCCAAAGAGGATGGTGAGCCATCTTTTTCATAAAGGGTCTACAGATTCAAAGCCAATTCACAATTTGTGTTCTCAGGATTGGTGTAAATATCTGAAGGCTGAAAAATTTGGTACCTTAGACACATTCAGACATACAAATGGAATACCTAAAGCTGTTTTAATTGCAATTAAACCTGTATTTCAAGATTTATCCCACCTTGAGCTTCTATATGTTTTAAAAATGATATGTCCTTTGAATCCAAAAGTAGATTTATCTATTACAATGCTCTAGCCAGGTACAAAATGCTGCTGGAATTTGTTTTGGAGTGGAGTGGAGTGTGGAGTTTAAGGGCCCGTCGATAGCTGGGTCATTTGGGCCCCAAGTCAATTTTTACGGTCTAAAACAAATTAATACGGTTAAAAAGCGAAAACTAAAATAGCAGTAAACTTGTTAGAAGTTAAAACGTGAAAATCTAAAACAGTTAAAACGTTAAAAATCTGAAGGACAAATATTATAATTAAAGTTAAAAAGTAAAAACAAGCGGTGCAACAATAAAACCGGGATTCATTGTCTAAAAACCGTAGAATAGAACACCAAAAATAAAACAAGTTAAACTTGTTTCGCAAACCCAATTTGGGTGACGAACCGCAGCACCTTATCTACCGATACCGGGTCGTCGCCCAGAATTGACCGCATAGTAAAACCCACGCCAAGGGACTGGCGCTCTCTAGTATATCGTGGACAATCAAGCAAAATGTGCGGGACGGACAGTTGTACGCCGCACGTCTGACACACAGGGGCCGGGTCGCCACGCAAAAGATGACCGTATGTGAGGTGAGTGTGACCGATTCTCAACCGGGTGAGAATGACCTCCGACCGCCGCGCATCCCTGACGGATGTCGGCCAGGGTGTTAGTGTCTTTGATTGTCCGTAATTGGGTGCCAGATATCTCTTCCCACTTCTGCCAGAACGAAAAAATATGGCGCCGGAAATATCGTTGCGCGTCACTAAAAGGCAGAGTTCGTGTGGATAATCCCGGTAGACGACATGCAGACTTTGCAGCCGCATCCGCCTCTTCGTTACCAGGAATACCCACATGGCCTGGGGTCCATATAAAAACAAACTGGTATCCGCGAGTCAATAACTGTGAAATGAGTGTCTGTATTTTAACTATGAGTGCTGAAGTGCCGAGAAATTGCTGTAAGGCCTGGAGAGCGCTCAGAGAGTCACAGCAAATCATAAAATTTCCAGGACCTGAGCTGGAGATAAAGAGTAAAAAATAAAATATGGCGAACAGCTCGGCGGTAAAAACAGAACTGGCGTCCGGAAGGCGGTACTTGTGAGCCTCATCGTTATACACAAAACTACAGCCTGTAGCACCACCCACCTGGGAACCATCGGTAAAAACCGGAAGGTAAGTCGGGTAACGTCCCAGGAGCTCGGTGAAGAGTTGACGAAACACCGAGTGAGGGGTAGTTACTTTAGCATGGGCTGCAAGCTCGAGGTCGAATTGCGCACGGTGGAGTTGCCAAGGAGGAAAGCGACCATGGCAATACCGCTCTACAGCAGGCATTCGCAGAGAATGTATAGCGAGCACTTCGCGAAACCGAATACCGCTGCGACGGGATATTAAGCTATTTCGCATATAACAGTGGGCTAAGTCTGGACGCAATACAGAGTAAAATGACGGGTGACCAGGGTAAGCTGCTAACCGTGCCACGTATGAAGAAAGCAATACCGAGCGTCGGACAGACAGTGGAGGTTCGCCAGATTCAGCATACAGACACGCAATTCGACTAGTACGGAAAGCTCCAGTAGCAAGGCGGATACCAGTATGATGAATCGTGTCTAAAAGGCAGAGTTTAGAGGCAGATGCCGCGCCATAAATAAAACAGCCGTAATCTAATTTGGACCGGACAAGTGAGCCATACAACCTCAACATGACGGTTCGATCGCCACCCCAAGATGCCCCAGATAACACCCTGAGCATCCGAAGCGAACGATTGCAGGAAGCACGAAGATGGCGAATATGGTGCACCCATGTGAGTTTGCTGTCGAGGTGTAGGCCCAAGAACTTCAGGTGCGGAACAAAAAGAATACGCGTGTCACGCAAATAAAGGTCAGAAGGATGCACACCACGAAGTCGATGAAAGTGTAGACACTGTGTTTTTGTAGGGGAGAACTGAAAGCCGGTGCGATGAGCCCATTCGGCGATAGAGGATATGGTCAGCTGCAGTTGGCGTTCGATGTGTTCAAGATTAAAAGAGCGGTAGTAGATAGCAAAGTCGTCAACATACAGCGACATCGGAATTCCCCTACGAACAACACTGGCGATACCGTCAATCGCCACGGCGAAAAGCGTTACACTAAGAATCGACCCCTGGGGTACACCATTCTCCTGGATCCTGTCGTGGGATAGTGTATTCCCAATGCGGACACGAAATCGGCGTAGTTTAAAAAGTTTAAAACGAGGATGGCTAAATAACCGCGTAAACCGTAACCGTGTAAAGTACGTAGGATACCATAGCACCAGGTAGTATCGTAAGCCTTCTGCAGATCGAAAAAGACGCCCACGACATGCTGCTTCAAGAGAAAGGCATTTTGTATATATGCTTCCATGCGTGCCAGATTGTCGACACTGGGGCGATGACGACGAAAACTGCACTGAGCATTGCTCAGCAGGTTATTCTTCTCCAGCCACCACACTAAGCGAGTGTTAACCATACGTTCGAAGGTCTTACAAACGACACTCGTCAGGCAAATAGGGCGGTAGCTAGAGGGAAGTGTCCGGTCCTTTCCGGGCCGAGGGATGGGGATGACAATAACCTCGCGCCAGGAAGACGGGAAAACCTGCTGAAGCCATACGCGGTTGTAAATGCTCAGCAGGAAGGAGAGAGCCACAGGTGGAAAGTGAAGCAGCATTTGTCGGTGGATGTCATCAAGGCCAGGAGAGGAGTCCTTTGCGAGAGACAAAGCACGTGCCAGCTCCGCTTCGGTGAAAGGCGCGTTGTACGGTTCACTGCAGTCACTGTTAAAATTGAGGGTTATCCGCTCCGCAGATTCCTTGATTCATAAAAAGGCGTTACTGTAACTTCGGGTTTGGCTGTCAGCAGCGAAAGAATCGGCAAGGGTGTCGGCGATGTCCTGCTCGGAGGTGTAGGTGGAGCCTTGTACGGCAAAACCGGGAATAATGGTCCGGCGACACTTGCCGTACATACGCGGAACAGCAGTCCACACCATTTGTGCCGAAGTGCGACATGAAAGCGAAGAGACGTAGGTTTCCCAGGATCTGCGCTTTGCACTCCGAAGAACAAAACGTGCTCTGGCACGAGAACGTTTAAAGGCGATAAAATTGTCTTCGGTAGGATGTAAACTAAAAAGACGCAGAGCACGTTTTCGCGCTTTGATAGCCAAACGGCATTCCTCAGACCACCAAGGCACAGGAAAGTGTCGTGGTGTAGATGATCTGCGAGGAATGCTGGAATCTGCTGCGAGCAACACAGAACATGTAAAATATTCCACCATGTCGTCAATGGTGGTAAAACCATCGTCGGTGAGATGAATAAGGGAGTGAAATTTCCCCCAATCAGCTCTGGAAATAATCCAGTGAGGAGGCCGTGTTGGCACAGTATGTGTATGGTAGAGGTGAATATTAATGGGGTAATGATCGCTGCCAAATAGCTCGGAAAGCACCGACCAATCAAGCAGTGGAACTAATGCCGGGCTACAAAAGGTAACGTCTAGTGCTGAATGTGTGCCGTAAGTGGAGGATAAGAATGTGGGTACACCAGTGTTCAGCAGAAGCAAGCCAGATATATCACAAACGTCTGCTATAAGGCACCCACGAGCATCGTCAATGTCGGAGCCCCATAAAGTGTTTTTGGCATTCAGATCGCCGAGAAACAGGAGCGGTGGCGGAATCTGAACCAGAAGAGCCCGAAGGTCGTGTTCTTGTACGACATTGACCGGTGGCAGATAGACATTGCAAATAGAGAAGCACAGGCCCTGCAGCTGTACACGCAACGCTACAGCTTGCAGCGGCGTGTTCAGCGGTATGCTGGCGGCAGAGATGGTATGTGCCACCAGCGTAGCCACACCACCGCTCCTTCGCCGACCAGCTGCAGAGTCATGTCTAAATGCGGAAAAATTACATGATTAGGCTGCAAATGGGTTTCTTGTAAGCAGACGATCGAAGGCGATCGCTGAGAAACTAAATGTTGTATGTCTGGAGCCCTGGCCCGGAACCCATTAATATTCCACTGGATTATTTCCATGCTAAAATCGAATTAGTAGTTGGTCTTTATTTTCTTTTTCGCCTTCGCACTCTTTGGACCGATAATGCGAGGTCCACCATCCTCCGGTGACTCCTCCGATGTGCGGGAGTCTGAAGAACCCCTGCGGCTCGCAGAGCGGGAGCGGGACTTCACAGAGGACGTGCAACTACTGGCCCGGTATTCATGCCCGGAACGATGGCGTTCAACAGGCAACGAAGCAGTCTCAGAGCTAGTCGACTGCGGCGGAACTGGCGTCTGGACGGCAGAAGAGGTAGTCTGTGGTCGAACTGTAGGTGGAGTAGAACTATGCTCGTCAGATGAGCCAGTTTGTACTCCCACGGAAACCCGAGAGGGCGAACTGGGGCACGTCTGTACGATGGCGTTCTGTTTCGGAACAGCCTGGCGGACAGCTGCAGAAAACTTCAAGGTGGTGGTTGGATGAAGTTCCTGATACCGCTTTCGTGCGTCTACAAAAGTCAGGTGTTCCTTAACCCGAAGCTCCTGGATTGCCTTCTCCTCTAAAAAGCGGGTGCAATCGCGCGAGTTGGACGGGTGTGCACCTCCACAGTTGACACAGGTGGAGTCCTGATCGCACAGTGAGCCGTCGTGAGCATTTCGACCACAGCGAGGACAAACTGGTGTACCGGTACATCGCTGCTGCGTATGCCCAAACTTCTGGCAGCGGAAACAACGCATAGGGTTCGGGACATACGGTCGTACGGTTGCACGTTCATACCCGCAGAAAATGAATTGCGGCAGAGTCGTACGTTCAAAGTAAGGAAAACCGTACGTAAGACGAACGGCTGGTTATCCTTCTTACCAATTAAACGGTATGCAGCAATAACACCTTGGTCAGAGAGGCAGTTAACTATGTCCTCGTTAGAGAGGTTGTCCACACTTGATGTAGAAACTACGCCGCGACAACTATTCAAAGTCTTATGCTTCTCCACCTTTACGGGATAAGAACCAAGGAGAGTTGCTTTAAGGAGTTTTGCGGTTTGGGAGTCTTGAGCCACCTCTATTAGCAAGTTGCCGTCCCTACATCGAGTGACTTTTTTACAGGACCATATATGCGATATACTTCCTTTTTAATATAAAACGGACTCAAGAGTAGCCAGGGTCTTCTTCTCGCTTACCATACTCATAACCAAAAATCGTGAAGTTGAAGGGGGAGGGGGACCGCAGAGGAGACATTATGAAAGGGTCCCCCTTCCGGACCGTCGGCGTCAGCCTGCCATCCGCGGGATAAAGAAAAAAGACACCTAAATCTTCCGGTCTGTGCCGGCCCGAAGCACCCGCTTCAGACCCGATCTCAAGGAGCACGTCAGAAAAAGTTACCCTCCGCCTATCACTACTTACCGGTATGCGACATTTCCACCAAAGGCAGGCCCCGACTTTATGCCCCTACCACAGGAATAACCGCCTGTGGCTCCCCACTCTAGCCCACGCTGCCTCAACGGAGTCAGCGTGGATTCAGGGGACTTGTGGTTGATTACAACGGACCCCAGACAGCGGTAACACGTCGGGTCCCCCTGTACACCCCAGCGGCAGCACGGCCGCCGAGATACCTATGGGGACCCGGCCTCTAAGGAGCTACGGGGGTGTACTTGACAATGGAACGGCTCCGCACCTAGTGTCGCACAAAAGGGGTAGTGAGGAGGGTCCACTCAACCTTCACGCCTGAGCCTCCGAAGAGCACACAAGTTGGAAGCTGCGCCGAAACCGTGGGACAGGAGCCACGGAGACAGGATAGATCCCTGTTGGTGAGACAGGAGTTATAACTCTAAAACTTAACCTACGTAAACCCATAAGACCTAGAAGAGGGAGAGACTACATCTAAGTGGATGATAACGTGGCTAGACCTGATGGAGGTGAGGGGATGATGATGGGGATGAGCGGCTCGGGGCCCCGGGTGCGCCAAACCCGGACCTACCATTGTAGGTCCCCCTGGGGGAGGAATTTGTTTTGAATGAGTCAACATCGTGTACTTTTCGTGTCCACACTGCAGTACTGCATTGGTTTCATTTACTGTGGCATTCCCACAAGCGATCCCTAGGCATCACATCATTACATCTGAGTTTTCCACTCTGAAAAAAAGTAATCTTTTAGGGCCAGTTTCACCAACAACAGTAATTTTATTTATCTGGGTTAAAAATAAGAAAACCCAGTTTTGGACAAGTTGCTGTTTCACCATGTGCTTATAACCTAGGCAACTGTTTATGAGGCTTTTTATGCCAGTTAAAGGATTCTCCACCGTTTATGGGTTCAAAATGGCAGTAAGCAGTAAAAAAAAATGGCATGGCAAGGAGTAATGGACTTGGTATTTGGAAATGAAGAAGAACATGAAAGTAGCAATGAAAAATGGCTGCAAAACAAGAGAATATGGCAACCAAGATGGATTAAACATCGATCCAATTACTTTTATGGGTATGACGACATTGATTTTGTGACCCGGTTTCATCTCAGCAAACAATCGGTTCTGTCTATTTTAGAACAAATAGAACAAGAACTGGAATTTCCATCTAACAGGTAAGCTGATAATTTGCAAGGAATAAGGATTTAAATAATAAATTAAGGATTTTGGCACCACCATATAAACATATTGTGTTGTGACACCTACCCTCTATTTCTGTACTGCATCATGAAAACCGCCCCCGGTAGGTGGTTCACTGCTCCAGAATGTTTGTATATTTTTGTGTGTTTAATTCCTGGCAGTATTTTTAATACAATAATATATGACCACACTTATGTTTCCACCTGCAGTCTGTAGCATTGACCTAATATCGCTGTTGTCTTTATGAAATAACCCAAGGGAAAAGAATCGTAATTTCGTGTAGTAATAATTGTGTATTATTGAAACTGTAATTACATTTTCCATAAAGGTTTCATTAAAATGTCATAGTGATAGGCTGGAAGTCCAACCCTAAAGTTGCCACTTTATTTGCAAAGATGTAGAAAGCACAGCATCCGACAATACCATAACCCCAAAATGACAAAGTTTGCTACATGATGAGTTCACAAAAATGAACTATTATATTTTGCCTGGGTAACATATAAGACATCTTTCTCTCCCTTTCCCAAGCACCACATGAACGAGTTGACAAAAAAGTAATGCAGTATTTAAATATATATCTTTTTTGTACTCATATAAACAGAAATAAAGCTGGTGATGCAGATTAGCACTAATATATTTTAATGCGCTTGCAGTATTTTAAACAATGAATATTCAATTGACACCTGATATACATAAAAGTAGGATAAGAAAATTTAAGTACTGAATGTCTGCTTTGCAGAAATGCAGCTGTGTCTCCAGTGAACCAGTTGCTGATGATACTCAGGTATTACGCCACTGGTAGTGGGCAGCTAGCCATTGTGGATTATGGTGGTGTGAGCAAATCCACAGCTCACAGAATTTTGCATAGAGTCAGCTGTGCATTAACTAGACTTCGTACACACCACATAAAAATGCCCACCAATGCAGAAAGCACCCAACAGCATCAGTTGCAATTTTATGAAATTGCAAGATTTCCAAAGGCAATAGGCATACTGGATTGCACACACACAAAAATGAAAACTACTGGTAAGTGATTCAGAACTTTGTATGAATTTTATACTACTGTATTTGTATGGACTATGAACATGCCAGATGAAAACTCCTGGTTTTTAGGTAGATGTTCTTAAAAAAATAAAAAAACAAAGAAAAAAGGAACAAATCCTAGCAAAAAGTATCTCAGAACAATTTATGCATTTATTGCCTTCATGAATATATCTACAGAAAACATATACATCATCTGCAAAGATATTAATATTCCTTGTAGACTAGGCTTAGCTGTGAGTAGGAAGAAAACAAACCTTGAAATTAAGACAGCACTTTGGTGTACTTACCTCAAGCATACATGATATGATCTCATCAAATTTTTACGAAACTAAAGCATGCTACATATTTCTATTCAGTAATGGTGATACTTTTTTTCAGCTATAACATATGTTGCTAATTTTGTTTATAATACTAAATTTAAGGCTCGTGTACAGGTTTGTTATGAATAAAAGCAATTTGTCATGTAGCATTGGCCACTATTGCATTAAAAACTTTAAGTGTGAGCAGGAAAAGGGTGTTCTCCCTATTTACCTAAACCATAGTAGTTCAACATTCTGTAGCACTGGTGTTGAGGGAGCTCAACACTAATACGTTTATACGGTATAAAATTTATGGAAGTGCACCAAACAGCCCCTCCCGACCAAAAAAAAAAATTATCAAGTTAACACACACCCTGCTAGATCACAAGAAAACAGATCCAGGAGCAACATCTAAGTCTGGAAGTTGATGACAATGGAATCACATTAAAATAGAAAATGGGTCGATTAAAAAACACTTACTTTTTTAAACCAATAGCAGCTATGGAAATACTAACCAACCAATGCCCCACTGAATATGAAATAGAAAAAGCGGCTCTTATTCAACGCGAAAAGTTGATCAGACTCCCATTCAATACATGGCACAAGAGAAATTTTACACATACACTAAAGACTCAGGAGAGCTTTCTTTCCAAAATTCAAGACATCAAGAAGAATGTATACCTTCCTAATTCAAAGGAAAACTTCATATCTAAAGTCAATCCGACACAAACATTAGACATCACATATTATTTACACCTGACAGAAGAAGTTAAGAAAAGTGATACTCCAACTAGTGTTCTAAAATTATTGGCATTAGAAACAATCCATACTAGATTTCCAGAACATGAGTGGCTCCATATTTATACTGGTGGATCATTTATATCAAACCAAGATGGAGCAGGTGCTGGAGTCACATGTCACCTCTTTTCCTATTACAAATCTTTAAGTTATGGAACTACAAACTTTGATGGAGAAATTGAAGCAATTCGAATGGCCCTACAAAATCTTTTGTACAGAATTTCACATTTTCAGCAAGCAGTTATTCTCTCAGATTCCAGGGCAGCAATTATAGCAATTACTTCCAAGTTGTCACCAAAAAACCAAACAATTATAGAATGTTGGAAAATCCTTACCCATCTAACAGCACTTCAAAAACACCTAGTCTTCCAATGGATACCAGCTCACTGTGGACTGAGTGGTAATGAGAAAGCTGATTTTCTTGCAAAAAAGGATACCGGCAATGTGCAGAAATCAATAGTTAATTTACCATGTTATGCAGCTAAAAGATTAGTCAACTCTGAATTCAAAAAATTTACTGAAAAATATTACTATGAAAAATAAAAGAATAAAAGATGGGAACTACCAAACATTCAAACAGTAATTCCTGAGCATCCTCGAAAAACAGCAGTTGCAACCTTCAGGTTGATTACAGGACATGATTGTCTGGCAAAACATTTAAACAGAATTGGGACATATTCTTCACCACTCTGTCCTCTATGTGATCTGCAAGAGGAAATGGATCGAGACCACCTTCAAATATGCCCGGCCACTTCTAATGCCCCATCCATCAGTGAAAAATATTGGAGAGCAAGAGGATTAATGACTTCATTGTCAGAAATCCAGCATTAGCTAACTAATTTTCCGGAACATCTGGGAGAACAAGGACAGTTTTCAATATGAATATTCAATTGAACATAGGAGGACACATTGTAGAAGTTTTTAAATCACCAACAGAGCAGTCTACTGAAGGACAAACCTCTACAGACAAGTTCAGTTGGTGTCCAGTTGATAATGGAGAGAACTAGCCTCTGAAACATGTTTCCGGAAATTTAAAAAGTGAGTGTTGTTTGGTATTATTAATCAACCCATTTTTCTATTTTAATCTAGCTCTATTTTGTTTTTAGCAGGATGATAAGGGCATAAGCTTATACATTATATTTTGAAGGTAGCATTTAATTTGGCTGAGGCATCTCTTTGGCTTTGGGCGAAAAAAAGCTTGACTTCATTTTAATTTTGTATTGCTGTTTCTTTTCTTTAAAGGAGGTGATGATGCCAAATAATATTGGAATAGAAAAGGCTACTTTTCCTTGAATGTCCAGGTCATCTGCACAACCAACATGGAATTTGCAGATATTGTAGCACAGTGGCCTGGCACCACACATGACAGTACCATTTTTAATAACTGTATGCAAAGAGCTCATTTTGAACAGGATGCATATGGGGATTTTGTGCTGTTGGAAGATGCAGGATATCCTTGCAGGTCATGCATCATGACTCCCCTAAATGTAACACAGTCTCTGCAGGAAAGCCTGTTCAATGAAGCACAAATCTGCTCCAGAAATGTTGTGGGGAGACTTTTTGGTTGCTGGAAAACGAGATTCCCAGTCCTTGCACTGGGAATAAATGTGAAGCTGTAAAATATATTTCCAATTATCACAGCAACAGCTGTGCTCCACAATATTTTGAAGCATGTTGGGGAACAAATAACCCCAGATGATCCACAGCTACAACTGCCAAAACCCTGGGAAGCATTGCTGGCTGATGGAGAAATGGAGCCTGCAGCTCAGCCAGCTAGAGGGCGTCATGATGCTGTTCGTCACATGCTTATAGAGAACTATTTTAGAAGGTGAGCTAGAATTTATATTGGCAGTCTTTCAAATTTCAGAGGTTTTTGTTGCAGAGTTACCATCTTTAATCTGGTGCAGAAAATATTTTAGCTGATTGTAGCCTTGTACAACAGTCCACATAATAAGACATTTTAATTTGCTATATCCTTCAGTTATGTGTACAAATGCAATAGTATACTGTGATACAAATGTGATAAGTGCATCATTAGAGAATGAGGAAGAGTCTGAAAATATGAGATGAAGTTGAGTATTGTCACCGCGCCCGCCGCATCTAATTGCCGACAACAGCAGTGTCACCCATCGCATTATTGTCGGCACTACCGCAAAGGAGCCGAAGGAAAGAGATAGAGAATGACTGCATTGTTGGAGCGCTTGCCGAAAGAGAGAAAAGGATAGAGGCTACTGGAATCTTCTACTTTGTATCTCACCGCAATAAGTGAACGTTCCTGAAGCTTCCAGAATAGTGCCTGGGAGATATAAATAGCGGTAAAGTGTGAGAAGAGGAGTCAGACGTATGTGAAGCGTTGAGTAGTCGTGCCGACGGAGAGGACAGACGTATGTGAAGGTTGAGGAGTTGTGCCGACGGAGAAGGGACAGTTCTTTGTGTTACGAGTTCGGAGCCGTGCTGTTGGAGAATCGGAGAAGACTTTCTTCTTGTTGCAACGAGTGTACAAAGTTACTGTTTACGGAAATAAAAGTGTTTCTTTATCTCGACTACATCTGTCTACTTTACTTCACACCCACACCACCAAAAGTCACACTGGTGTCAGGAGTGGGATCCGTCGAATTGCTTCTAGTTTCGTTACATCGTCGTTAGAAGTTGCAACGTTAGAACCAAGATGGAGGGAGATTCGGAAACCAAGATGATGGCAATGATGAAAGAATTATTCGCCGAAATGAAGACGAGAAACGACAACCTCGTTGCCGAGCTGAAAGAAGAAATGAAGACGGCAAACGACAACCTCGCTGCTAAAATGGAAACGAGAAACGACAACCTCGTTGCTGAACTGAAAGACATGAAGACGACAAACGACAACCTCGCTGCCGAGCTGAAAGAGATGAAGACGGAGCTATCGGCGAAAATTGACGGCGAACTGACTGGCGTGACGGAAGACGTGGAAGAACTCGGCGAAAAGGTGGAAGACCTCTGCCAGCATGTGGACGTCGTGGAGGACGACGGGGAACGTCTTGGCGCCCTGGTAGTAAGAGTTGACGAGAGCGTCAAAGTACTGGATGCCAGGGGCAGACGGAATAGCGCGGAGCCGGGGAGGGAGCACCTAGTGGCCGAGGCGACAGTTGCGCCCGTTTCAGATGATGTGAGGGAAGACGTGAAACAACTCGGCGAACTGATTGGCGTGACGGAAGACGTGAAACAACTCGGCGAACTGATTGGCGTGACGGAAGACGTGGAACAACTCGGCGAACTGATTGGCATGACGGAAGACGTGGAACAACTCGGCGAACTGATTGGCGTGACGGAAGCCGTGGAAGAACTCGGCGAAAAGGTGGAAGACCTCTGCCAGCATTTGGACGTCGTGGAGGACGACGGGGAACGTCTTGGCGCCCTGGTAGTAAGAGTTGACGAGAGCGTCAAAGTACTGGATGCCAGGGGCAGGCGGAATAGCACAGACCCGGGGAGGGAGAACCTAGTGGCCGAGGCGACAGTTGCGCCCGTTTCAGATAACGAAAGTGTACGTCTCGGGGAAGATAAAGGGGCAGTTCAGGGACGTCGTCGAGGATCCTCTGGAGGAGTGTGTCGGGTACGTAACCAACCAGGATATGACGTGGAGGACGATCAGCAGGGAAGCGCACAAGCAAACGAGCAACACGCGAGAACCGACTTGGCGTGTGACATGGGGGGACCGTCAGAGCCATCCAACCACCTGACACATAGTGCCGTGAACGGAAGAATGGTGGACATCATCTTGGACGGCAGGATACAGGAGAGGCCGTGCCGAGCACGAGTGAACACGAGTGCAGCGGTGGACGCGACTCGCGCGGATGTGGTGGGGTTTGTTGCCGGACCCATCGGAAGCAAGGTGGCTGCGAAGGTGCGCCAGAGAGGTCGGCGGACATGGTACCTAGTGAGCCGTTTCCAAGTGCGCAGGATGGCCCGTCAACACACCAGGAAGAAGGGCAACTGGACGAGGGACCGTCAAGACCGGCGGTACTGTTGCAGAATTTCGAAGCAGGATGGCATACGTCGTCCTACCCAGACCAAGGGACACTATCCAACAGCGATACCTAGGATCGTGCCTCCTGGAGAAGAGGTTCGATGGGATAGTCCACCGGGGCGCAAGGGAGATGCCGCAGTGATAGTGCTGGTCGGGACGACCAACTCTGAGGAGGGAGCAGTGTCACCGCGCCCGCCGCATCTAATTGCCGACAACAGCAGTGTCACCCATCGCATTATTGTCGGCACTACCGCAAAGGAGCCGAAGGAAAGAGATAGAGAATGACCGCATTGTTGGGGCGCTTGCCGAAAGAGAGAAAAGGATAGAGGCTACTGGAATCTTCTACTTTGTATCTCACCGCAATAAGTGAACGTTCCTGAAGCTTCCAGAATAGTGCCTGGGAGATATAAATAGCGGTAAAGTGTGAGAAGAGGAGTCAGACGTATGTGAAGCGTTGAGTAGTCGTGCCGACGGAGAGGACAGACGTATGTGAAGGTTGAGGAGTTGTGCCGACGGAGAAGGGACAGTTCTTTGTGTTACGAGTTCGGAGCCGTGCTGTTGGAGAATCGGAGAAGACTTTCTTCTTGTTGCAACGAGTGTACAAAGTTACTGTTTACGGAAATAAAAGTGTTTCTTTATCTCGACTACATCTGTCTACTTTACTTCACACCCACACCAAAAAAAGTCACAGTATTTTCTACTTCCGAGATCCATAAATGCACTTATAGTTCCCGCGAAAGTCGGCTTTCCAGTTCCTTACAAAGTTACCTTTCTCCACCCCTGATGTGAAGGTCTTACCACTTCCCCAGCAATTTGTGCAAGCCTCAAAACCATATGTTAAGCACGAGGGCTCTCCCATGTTGCCAATAGTTTGACCTGCTACTCTTAGTATTAGTTGAAGAAAAATCTTAGTCCTGAGTGGCTGTTTGAATTCTGCGTAAAGTGTAGTTTCTAGTGATTGAAGTTTTAAATTTAGTGTAGGTAAATATTGCCTCATAACAAAATGTGGAGACCATGGCAAGATGGTATTGCATTGCCGGTATGCTGGAATTTCATCCCGCAGGAGTTCTTTTACATGCCAGTAAATCTACTGACATGGCGCTGTCATTTTTAAGCACACTTAAAAACATCGGTCTGGGCCAGATCTGAACCCGTGACCTTGGAATCAGTAAGCCAGCATGCAGTGTAATAGGCAAAGCACCCAGTACTGAATAATGACAGTATAAACAGGAAGTGGATAAAAAACCACTCTCATTAAAAAAATCATGTGATTCTGAAGTCAGGCGACAGCCTTAGTTCCGGGCCATATGATTGGTGCAGTTTAAATGTTAAAGTATAAAGTTTTGGCATCTTATATCGCCACATGCTGCAGAGCCCATTTGGTGCAGTTTAATAGTGTGTTGAGCAATGAGCACTCTTCTCTTGATCTTGGGTCGCAGTGAAGGAATAAAGCCTATACTGAACTTCTCCAATTAAATTTATTAAGTTATTTTATTGCACTTTTTATGAACACAATTATTATGTTGTTATGATACAAGGTTCTTCATTTAAAACCTAATGGGTGCACAGTATTTTGCCTGTGCATGATGGGGTGTGCCACAGCTGGGGGACACCTGATTGCACTGTATTAAAATGTATTTCTTTTTTGCAGTCTGATTTGACAATGACATTCACGAAGCTTCTTATCTTCAGAACTGGTGCATTGGATGAAAATACCAGAGTAACATACATTCTTTGACAAAGCTTACTGGCATATCACTGGCAGTAGTATAATTACTTTGTTTACCTAAGGTTTTTTGCTTTGAAACAGAACTGTTCATATTTCTATGTGCTACACATTTTGTGGATAATATCTGTAGTATGTAAAGCTCCTTCTTTCTTCCCCTTATCTCTGACAACATGAAGCAACATTTTGGGTCATCGTACATCATCCGAATAAAAGATGGGAACTACCAAACATTCAAACAGTAATTCCTGAGTATCCTCGAAAAACAGCAGTTGCAACCTTCAGGTTGATTACAGGACATGATTGTCTGGCAAAACATTTAAACAGAATTGGGATATATTCTTCACCACTCAGTCCTCTATAAGATCTGCAAGAGGAAATGGATCGAGACCACCTTCAAATATGCCCGGCCACTTCTAGTGCCCCATCCATCAGTAAAAAATATGGGAGAGCAAGAAGATTAATGACTTCATTGTCAGAAATCCAGCATTAGCTAACAACATATATTCCATTTTAAATAGTCTAACGGTTTGCAAAGGATAACTTAAATCACATAGGGCAATGATGGGCAAGACGGGATGGTGGGGTAAGATGGTGAAAGGCTATATTTTATAGTTAGACTGCTGCCATCTTCTGGAAAGTATGTGAACTGCATCAGTAGACAGAAGCCATTTGTTTAACATTCAAATCAGGTTATATGTAACTAAATTCACCACATTTATAAGTTTCTTTTCATATATTACTGTAGTTAAACAAATTCTAATCAAACCTACTTTTATTTATTTTTACCCACTTTGTAAGGGGTTGAAGTTACCTTTCCCATCATGCCCCACCTTCCCCTATTTATGGAAGTGCTTGGCTTTCTAAGCCATCTAACATCGCACATTGCCATGTTATGTGTAAGTTGACAATGTGCACAAAATAAAAACAGTTGAACTTCTGACATTTTTCATTGTTCATTTTATTATTACGTTAGTTTTTACTATGTATTGTAAATCATCTGACAGCATGTTTCATATCAATTTATTCAGTTGTTTTACATTTTAATTGTTCTTTTAGTAGCTCTTCCTTAAGCTGCTCCTGCCGAAGCAATGGTTTGTGGAGCTCCCGCTTCCACAAATGTCCCTCCTGCCTCCACAGATGCTCCTCCGTAACTTCTCTCTGAGCAGCAACCACTGCCTCTTTTTGGCTTGGTAAAGCTGCTCAGAGTCATTCTGTCGCTTCCCTAATAAGGAAGGTCTCCTTCCAGACCAGCTTGGAGCAGCTGGAGTGGATGTGCCATGAGGCAGAGGTTCCAGAGTGGCATTGGGTGTGGGAGGAGCCTGTGTTGTCTCAACAAGCAGTTCGGCATCGTAACTTGTTGATGACAGTGCTGGATGCACTGGGGCTCTCAACATGGAGACACTATACTGGCTCCAGTCCGTTTTCTCTGCTGTTTTGTCCATTAGAGCTCCGTGTGATTGGCCCACTGCTAACACCTGCACCTCCCCAAGGGTGACCTTGCTATCACTATCATAAGGGCTGTGTAGGTCCCCAACGACCTCATGCTGCATACTCAGCACGGTTTCCAGCACTCCATCTATTTTTATTTTTTTAGGTGGTCCTCCACCTGAAAATTACATTACACAATTTATAATCTACTCATTTTGCAGAACCATAAACAGTATATAACAGTGATTTAATTTTCCATAACATTTCCATTATACACATGAGATAGCCAATGAACTAAGAACCAGCTGCAGAGTTTTGTGTTTTTTTTACTTGGCAAGGCCACACATTATTCTGCACTGCTGCTTTAATCAAAGTCACACTACTGTTGGGGCTTTGTTCTGCTCAGGCTCTACAGTACGACTTGACAATGATCATGGTATTGTTCACTTATTCATTACTTTGTCCCATAGTCACAAAGTATATTATAGCTTGTATAAGCATAGCAGTGTGTATTTATTCATGATTTGCATGTATGATTTCTGATTCTGTGTTAACTCAGCTCATTAAATGAAAGTACGATTTGTAGAAAGTTTTCTGGGTGTAAAGGTTCCAGCATTACAACAATCTATATACTTCATAATAAATTTCAGGCCACAGAAAATATTCAGTCCAAGAAACTGGGATGAGTCTTTTTTATGCACATTGTTTGCTGCTTAGCTTTTGCTAAATAACCAAAATTATGGGCAGCATGATTTTTTTAACAAGACTCTAATACAGCTGATAGGGTCAATATTTCGATGAGAGCAATTGAAAGCAATTTCTATCTCTGGGCTAATTTAAAACATGAAGTGCACAAGACAAACCGCAGATGCTGAAAGAATTAAAGCAAAATAATAGCCAGAAAATTGATAGTATTTCTCAATGTGAACTACGTTGAGTGATGAATAGTTTCCTAACAACCACAGGGACCAGATTCAGTACCTCCTTTTATAAAGTTGATAAGTAAAGCTTTAAGTAATTTTAAAGATGTTGCACAGTTGCCTCCGCTTCATCCTATGACAGCAATGAATGCCAATAATGCAAACAGAAAAATCACTGTACTACCAGTTCCTCGTTTATTGGCTATCCCAGTATTTGAGGGCAAGCCTTAACAGCCTTTATTTCAAAATGAAACAGAGCTCAAGTACTACAGCAGCTTAAAGTGCAGTGAGGAAAGACTCAAAGAATGTTACTACCAACGGTGTGTGCCTCACTTTGAATACCATTTATGTAAGCTATCTCTGTTACCCCTTGTTTTGAATGTTGAATAAAGTCAGCCTTTATGCCCTACTTCATTCATGTAGCTATATATGTGCTATGATCCATCCTATTCAGTTAAAATCTCTATAATATCCATATTATCACATGCATGGAAAAGTAAGTTAATTACAAATATGAATGTATTCAGCATAGATTTGAAGTAAAAAGATACTCCAGTGGAAGAAGCATGTTTCCGCATGCTTTGGAAAAATTAACCATAATTATTTATGTTAAAAAAAATGTTACAACTATGGCTGACACACAATGAAATGGCGGGTGGCAAGAGGAACTGTTCAACACAAACTAGGCAGAGAATAGAAGTGATCAGATATCAGCTCCAATGAAATTTTTTGTCTATCACGCTTGAAATGTTTCCCAGCCTCCAGCTGGCTTTGAAAACCTTCTGGGCAGTTATTCTTTATATCAACAAGCTCTAGTCTGTGAACAAAATCTGACTATGATCACTGAAACTAATCAAATTAAAAAAACACTTTATGGCACCCAAGTTAAAAGCAATTTTGAGTTACTTTTAATAAATCTAATGAATTCAGAGTATTTTATGAAGAAACTCACAGGTATCACACGCACATACAAACAACATTAATTTTACACCAGAACAAAAAGAAAGTATATTTAACTGCACTGTTTACGTCTAATGGCAATTACTTAAAACTCAAATGTATTACATGCATCTACTTTGCTAGTAATCCACTCAAGCTAGAGGTGTTTAAATGTGCACTGCAATATATTTAAACTATTACTTATTTTAAAAGAATGCTATAATAATTTAGGTCATATATATAGGAAGAGAGATCAACAACAAAGGATTTAATATAGTAGCATCATATACCAATTTACAATAGGAATTTAATAATATAGTGAATAAGCACATTTTGAATAACAAAGTGATTGAATGCTAATTTGTCAGCTATCAAAATATTCCTTCTGTTATAAAGTAGTTTTCTTTTTAAAACCAAAACATTTAAATTTTTGCATGCAAGTTCCAAGGGTAGTCAGTGCATTGAATAAATTAATGCCACATGGCATATAATTCCACAACTTTACAAGTTATATTGAAAACTACAGGTGCTCCCCTGTGTGTTTGGTTGGTGAATGTCTATTTGAAAATTTGCCAAGTTGCGGATAATGTACATTTTACAGAAATACATTACCTATGGGTCAATTGTTATTCCTAAAGGTGTATTCTTAATACTTGTGGAATAAATGGTGCAATATAGTATTAAAAGTGCGGGAAAATCTATTGAAAGTATTTTGCTCAATGCGCTACATTATCCAAAGTTGCAAAAGTTTGGTATCATAACATGTATACCACGAATCTAATAAATATCACAATGCACCAAATTAAAGAACATTCTCTTACCTGTTGTAATCCTTTGCAGTTGCTCCTCCGACGCTGCCTTTCTAGCTGCCTTCTTTAAATCATCCCACGTGCAGTGTAATTATTGGAGTCTCTGTTAACCCCCAAGCCCAGGGAATTGAATTCAGAGGCTATTTTCCTCCATTCCTCATTTTTTTTTCCGCGTGGTGACACCATCTGTTCTTTTATTTTCTATTATATTAAGATGTTCCTTCATTAGTTCAATAAAACTAATCTTTTCTGCTGTCGTCATGTTACGGCTCTTCTTTCTTTTTTCAACTCCAGCCATGCTTTTTACTTCTACCAAACTAGACACGCTAGACACACGCTTAAATTCACACACACACACTGCTGTTTCCTGTTTTGAAATGACGCAGAAATAGGACAAACCAGAAACAGCAGACTGCGATTTCGCTTGTTATGAATGAGAAATTGCTGGTTTGGATAGCAGGTGCACATCAAGTCTAAGATTACATTACCTGGGTTTATAGCCTTGTGGTCAAACTGCTTTTTGTGTTACGTCTGTAAAGACGTATACCTGGGTTAACATAAATGGGAATAACAGGAAAAATTACTGTTGTTGGTGAAACTGACCCTTAGTTAGGCATTGTTATCACATCAATATCAATGATCGTTCCCAAAAAGACTTTCATTTCATTCAAGTTAATGTCAGTTTATTTCAATCAAATAGATTCGGAGCTCGTTCTAATTTGGAAATGTTCTCTTCTGCATGTGTATTTGGTTCAGCAACTATTTCACTAATGAGCTCATCAATGGAAAGCAAAGAAGTAGTCGTATGGAATGACATCGTGACACAAATTTATCTTAGGCTCTGAGTTCTTACAAGTCATTCTGCATGTTTTACGTCATTCACATCTATTGCACACAGCCCATCTTTACCAGCCTGGCTATTACCAACAGGTGTAACAGTTACATTTAGTTTTTGATGTCCTCACAGTCACTCAATGTGCTGCTTGAAGCAGCAGCAGCTTTGGCTTATTCTTTAAAATCAAGATCGTCATCACTGTTATTATCTAGCACTTCTTATAGTACGTGCATCCAAGCTTCATTTTCAGGAATTTATGTTCTATAAACACGCTTAACATGGACAGGCATATCACTAGTTGAGGCTATGATGCACCCCAAAAAAGTTATTTTCTTTTCACACTATTGACATTTTGCCAACAGATGACACAAGCGGACAGACATACTGGTTTATTCTACCAATTGGCACTGCACTTGGGAACAAATATTTGCAGTCAACTGAAACATCAATTAAGTCTGAGATAACGTTGTCAGTCAAATATTGAAATAGAACCACAGTGGACAGCCTGATGTCTTGACATTGTATCAACATCTAACCAGAAAGGATTAAAAATTCATTACTAAAGTCAGAATTCCAACTGAAGACTTTTAGCTTACCTTGCTGATGTTCTAATATGGCAAATGAAGGTTACAACTATGGGTTCAATTTTCATTCCAATTCTGCAAGACTGATAAGCATGAAAAATAAATACATATACATTGCCCTTATTAAAATGAGAAAACAGGCATCTACCCTGACAGCTTGCAAACATCTTAACACTTGCATATGAGATACTGTTGCACAATTTGCTTAGCAGTCAAAAGTCATTGGCTTCAATATAGGTATTTCACATGCTCCATTCTTCCTATTCATTTTTTTTTATCTTTCCTTTCTTTTTAACCATGATTTTATTTACTTTATTATCCATGTCATTTTGAAAATGCTCAGGTTAAATATGTGTTAAACTCATCAACTAGCATCTTGTCTTGGCTCTCATGGCTTCATAAATCTTAGCTTCCTCTGTTATTTTTATGAATAGAGTAGAACCCTGCTAATCCAAATTAATTGGGGGTGTGGTCTGTTCAGGTTCGGAAATGTTTGGATACTCTGAAAAATGTATATAAATTCAGCTATTCTTCTGACCTGTGGACATAGCCAATTGCATGCAACAGTGGTGGCACGTAGGTACATAGCTCAGTTTGTTTTTATATTATCAGTGGTTATTCTACAGTAATTTATGCTTTATGCCCATAAATTAATACAGAACAGGTGCTTGTTTGTGCTATACCATGCAATACGATGTCAGCCAAATGAAAGCATAATTCCTATACGTTAAATGAAATACTGAAGTCTTAAGCAACTTGACAAGGGGGAAAGTGCCACAAAATTGGCTATTAAATTTGGTGTTGGGAAAGCCAGTCAGTGACTGGATCGTTCCGATGTGTGTAGCTTCAATAATGAGTTTGTCAGTTCTATAATAAAAATGCTTTCTCTACACTTAAAATATGTTTTTTATTGCATTTTTTTTAAATTGTGGATTTTGTGTTCACATTATTCCAAATGGGTATGCAGGATTCTACTGTATTTCTGTAGTTATGATAATGAACACCACACAGCATTTATGTTTTACAAAACAAAATTGGCAAAAATCACTTTTATGATGGCATGTAAACCCTTTTTAGTAATTTGTTATGCTTTCAAACTCACATTACATCCTTTTGTAAATTTATGATGATAGTTTCTAGGGAGTTGCTTACAGTCTTTCTAAGACTAACCCAACTTAAACAGCCTCTTTGGAATTATGTCCTTGTTATTTGACCTTGTTCTTGTTTCTTCTACCTCCTACTCTATCTTAAACTAACATTAGAAGATGTTTTAACCTTGCTGATGATGTTTCTGTACACTGCTCCAGCATATTATGCATGTTAACCTCATTTAACAATTCATTTGCATAGTTCTGTAGGTTCTAATGGTAACACATTGAACGTTGCTTACATTCTTTCTGAGGCTATTCTAACCTAACCTAGCTGCTACCACCACTCACTGTAGACACCATCGCCGCCACCACCGCTGCCAATGCCACCACCATCACCAGCACCACCATCATACCCTGCACTGCCAGCACCAGTGATACCATAACCTGCACCATCCTCACCAGTGCTACCATAACCTGCACCACCAAAGTCACCACCACCACCACCACCGCCACCGCCACCACCACCACCAAAGTCGTCATCACCACCACAACCTGCACCACCATCATTACCAGCACCACTACAACCATAACCAGCATCATCATCGCCACCATCACCACCACCATCACCAGTGGCACAACAACCTGCATCACCACCACCACCACCACCACCGCCGCCGCCGCTGCCACCACCATCACCACCACCAACATCACCATCAGTGGCACAACAACCTGCACCACCACCACCATCACCATCGCCACCAACTTTACAACCACCACCACCATATTCGGCAACTATTGTATCGAGTATGTCCAATATTCTTGCTATATAACCTGGGATAACACTGTTATTCTTTTGAAGTATTATTTAAAGCATTATTCAGCTTTGTTTTTTTCTTCCACTCTCTCCCCTTTATAGAACTTTAAACTAGCACTAGGCGGTGGCAATGATGATGATGATGATGATGATGATGATGATGATGATGATGATGATGATGATTGGGTGAGTTTTGTTTAAGGGCCCGTCGACAACTAGGTCATTAGGGCCCAAAGTCAAAAAATAAAACAAGCGAACAATAAAACCTCACCCTAAAAAGCTAAAAAGTGAAAATTAAAATAACCAAAACTGTTAAAAGATTTAAAAACAAGAGCTAAAAAAGCTAAAGGTTAAAAAACTGATAAAAAAGTAACTTTCTGAAACCGAAAACTGATAAAACCTTTAAAAGGTAAAAAACGAAATAACATCACAAGTAAAAACATCCTAAAAGTTCATATCCACCAAGATAAAAGAAACCTTACACTTGCTTACCAAAGTCGATGCTGGCAAGAAGCCGCAGTACTGTATTTACTGCTACTGGGTCGTTGCCTAACATGGTGCACGGTGTAAGCCCAGGCCAAGGGACTGGCGCTCACGAGCATACCGCGGACAATCAATAAGGATATGTGCGACGGAGAGTGGAATATTCCACGTCACACAGACAGGCTCCGGATCACCGCGCAAAATGTGTGCATGCGTGGCTCGAGTGTGGCCTATCCTCAGGCGGGTTAAAATCACCTCCTCACGCCTGGAATTCCTGCAAGATGTTTGTCAGGGTTGTACCGTGTCCTTGATTATCCGTAACTGAGTGCCAGCTAACGCTTCCCAAGACTCCTGCCAGACAGAATATAGCTGGCGACGGAAGTTCTTCTGCACGTCTATATAAGGGAGCGTACGTGTAGAATACTCCGGCAGGCGACATGCAGACTTAGCAGCTGCATCTGCCGCCTCGTTGCCCGGAATACACACATGGCCTGGGCACCGGGTAAAAACGAACTGGTATCCGCGAGATAACAACTGAGATAAAAGTGTCTGTATTTTAATAATTAATACCGAGTTACCAACAAATTGTTGTAGCACCTGAAGAGCGCTCAGTGAGACGCAACATACAATAAAATGTCCAGGAACTGAACGGGATGTAAAAAGTAAGAAATAAAAGACGGCAAACAGCTCGGCGGTAAATACTGAACTGGCGTCTGGAAGGCGGTATGTGTGAGTGTCACCGAGGCATATAAAAGCGGAACCCGTCGCACTACCCACCTGGGAACCGTCAGCAAATACCGGAGTGTAAGTCCGGTATCGGCCCAAAAGTTCGGAGAAAAGTTGGCGAAACACCGAATGAGGGGTAGCTATTTTCGCACAACACGACAGCTCCAGGTCGAGGAGTGGACGCTGGAGTTGCCAGGGAAGGCATCGGCCAAGTGAATGCCGCTTTACAGCTGGCATCCGGGAATCGTGTGCGGTCAGCAGCTCTCGAAATCTGATACCACTTGGACGGGAGATAGTTGTATTCCGCGTATAACGGTGCACTAGGTCTGGACATAATACAGGTGGATGCGAAGGATGACCTGGATGAGCGGCCAACCTTGCCACATAGGAACAAAGTAACAATGAGCGTCGAACAGACAGTGGAGGTTCGCCAGAATCAGCATACAGACAATCGACCCTACTGGTGCGAAAAGCCCCAGTAGCGAGACGGATACCAGTGTGATGCATTGCATCTAAAAGGCGGAGTTTAGACGCAGACGCCGCGCCATAGATAAAACTGTCGTAGCCTAATTTGGACCAGACCAGTGAGCGATACACTCTCAACATCACCGTGCTCTCGCCGCCCCAGATAAAACTCTAAGTACCCGCAGCGAACGATCGCAGGAAGCCCGAAGTTGACGAATATGGTACTCCCAGGTGAGCTTCCTGTTGAGGTGAAGGCCCAAGAACTTGAGGTGCGGAACAAACGGCAGATGTGTGCCAAGCAAATAAAGATCAGGAGGCGAGTGTACGCCACGAAGTCGATGGAAATGGACACACTGTTTTCGTAGGGGAGAACTGAAAGCCGGTGCGAAAGGCCCACTCGGTGATGGATGTTACGGTCAGCTGCAGTTGACGCTCTATGTGCTCCAAACTGTGAGAGCGACAGAATATCGCGAAGTCGTCAACATACAGCGACATCGGGATTCCGCTACGAACAACACTAGTGATGCCATTAATGGCAACGGCAAAAAGCATAACATTGATAATCGACCCCTGGGGTACACCATTTTCCTGGATCTTCTCTTGGGAAAGCGTGTTTCCTATGCGGACACGAAAACGGTGAAGTAGTAAAAAGTTAAAAATGAACATCGCTAAATGACCGCGTAAACCGTTGGTGTGCAGAGTGCGGAGGAGTCCATAGCGCCAGGTGGTGTCGTAGGCCTTTTCCAAATCAAAGAAGGCACCCACGACATGCTGCTTCATCAGAAAGGCATTTTGAACGTACGCTTCCAAGAGTGCCAGATGGTCGACACTGGAGCGGTGAAGAAAACCGCACTGAACAGTGCTCAGCAGGTTATTCGTCTCTAGCCACCACACTAAACGGGTGTTAATCATTCGTTCGAAGGTCTTACAAACGACACTCGTTAGCAAATAGGGCGGTAGCTAGGGGGAAGCGTCCGATCTTTCCCGGGTCGAGGGATAGGGATGACAATACCCTCTCGCCAAGAAGACGGAAAAACCTGCCCGCGCCATATACAGTTGTACATGCCCAACAGGAAGGAGAGAGCCGTAGATGGAAGTTGAAGCAGCATTCGTCTGTGGATGTAATCGGGTCCTGGAGAAGAGTTCTTTGCGAGAGATAAGGAATGAGCCACTACAGTCACTATTAAAACTATCCGCTCTGCAGATTCCTTCAGAGATTCAAAAGCGCGATCATAACTTTCCGTTTGGCTAGTAGCAGCGAACGAACTAGCAAGGGCGTCTGCGATATCCTGTTCGGAAGTATAAGTTGAGCCATGACCTTCCCAAGACCGGGAATTATAGTGCGGCGATACTTGCTGTACATATGCGGAACGGCAGTCCACACCTTTGTATCGAGGCCTTACGGGAAAGGGAAGAGACGCTTGTTTCCCACGATGTGCGTTTTGCATTACGAAGGACAAAACGTGCCCTGGCACGAGAACGCTTGAAGGCAATAAATTCTCCTCCGTAGGGTGTGAACTGAAAACACGCAGAGCTCGCTTGGGTGCTTTGATGGCCAAACGGCATTCGTCGGTCCACTACGGCACAGGAGCGTGTCGTGGTATAGATGAACCATGAGGAACACTGGAATCTGCTGCAAGGAGGATGGTGCAAGTAAAATACTCCACCATTTCACCTACGGTGGCAAAGACTTCGTCGGTCAGGTGAATGAGGGAACAAAATTTCTTGTGTTGTGTGTTTAAAAACACCAGCAGTAAGCTTGTTGACATAAATAAATAATAATTACCATCTAAAGGTTACTTAAAACCCCGGACATAAAGTACTTACAATTGTAAGTCGCCCTTGGGGTATTAATCTCTGGTGTGAGATTCCCTTGTGGTTAACCGGATAAAAGTACGAATCAGCTGTGGAATTTAATAGTGTACTGGCAAGTTGGTCATGGTAGCTTAATGGTTAGAGCAGCCGCTTGATAAACGGAAGATCCGTGATTCAAATCCCAGCTATGGCATTGAATTTTTCAGTTTCTGCTTCAACCTCTTAAATCTGTGTTTATTTCTCCTAAGATTCCAGATGATGATACTGTAGACAAACACCAAATTGTGTGTTGCCAACCCCTAGGAAAGAAAAAGGGAAGTTTTAGCTCACTGAGAACATATTGTAGATTTCAGATTTATGCTATGAGGAGATTGTCATTAACAATAAAATATTTTCTGAATATCTGTGTTAAAGCTTTTTTAAACATGTGTCAAACATTTTCTGAAGTTTAAATATTTTGTAAGCCTGTGTAAAGCATGTAAAAAGAATTTCTACACTTGTTTATTTTTTTCAAAAAAGATTGTGTCCAAAATTACCCCATTAGAGGGAAATAAGCAACTTTGGATGGAAATTCAATTACCCCATCGCAGGGGTAACATCAGACATTTTTAATGATTAGGATCTGGTTACTTACATCACATTTTCGATTCATGTTCTTTGATCAGATTATTCGTCAATGTCATCACAAATATCTCACACTTTTTGCCCTGCGAATTGAATACTCCTTGCGAAGCTACCTTAAAGAATATTAAAAGTCTGTCCAATATTACTCCATTTTACGGAATTAAAACAAACTAAGTAAAAATATAGAGCAGCACTTGATTTGTAAAAATCTTAAAATTGATCTTAACCCATTAACACCCAGTGGTCCATTTACAGACTGCTACAGATATTTTTTTATTTAGTTTACATGAATTCAAGAGTTATTTTGATCATGTATGTTATTGATGCTATCTGATTATGTGAACACATTATTGTCTCTTAAAAGCTAGAATATTGTGTAGTTTATTAATCTACAATAATAATTGCAAATTACTGCAGTGCCTGTGAAAGCATATTATCGTCTTTTTTCTTATTATGTTTCCCTCCAACTTCCTGTAATACAATAAACCATCGATAAATGTTTGTCTTATTGCATCACACAAAGAACTTGCCACTGTAAATGATTCTAATGCTGAAAATCTGAGTCTAATGTCAAGTGATCTATTTATACACCGTTGGGCACAACTGTTATCTCACATCAGCACACGGAAACCCTTGCACGATGCAACAGATAGTGACATTGTTACTTTTGTAATAGTATGCAAGCATCTGCCATGTGTATTATTTGTCTTCAACAGTTTTTCTGTTTGAAACAGAGTGAACTAGTGTTCAACAGTATTCTATATTGTGTTCTTTGAAGCGATGATAATATGTAAGTATATGGATTCCTAAAGCACATATGCCTTATAGTTATTATTTTTATGGGTAAGTTTGCAATTCTGTGCCAACAAAAAATGCAAACAATAATACGCAAGTCCATAGGTTATTTCTTTTTTGCTTTTCATTATTTTTTAGATTATATTCAGAGATATGGCAGGTAACAATTATCACTTCATATTCAAAGCAATTATACTGGTTACTATAAGTGACAATAACTTTTCCATTGAAATTCATGATGATTGTAATACAATTGATGTGATTATTCCTACTGAACCAGACAGCCTAATGAAGAAGAAGCACTACAGGTATAATAAATGAAATTATGTTCCCGGCCCAATTTAAGTACATTTCATTGCCTCTGAAAAGAGTGAGTGACATACAGGAAACGAACTACTCTAGGTTTGTAAAGTCAACCACATAAAGAAAACTTTGACACCGACCAACATTATACAAAAAATGTGCTTCCAAGTACAAAAAGATTCCAGAAAATGGTCATGCTTCAAATGAAAAATGGGAATTAATGAAAACAAGTTTCAAGGATTGTGCACCACTTGAGATTCTGCAAAAAAATGTGATGTAACACTCTGCCACAAATGTTTTGATCCTTACCACATTTCAAAAAATACTTTTACCACTCCAAATGTTTTGGTTAATAAATGGTTGGCTTTAAATGGTCTGTAAAAGCTTTAAGAAAAAAAGTTTAATCATAAAATTAAAAAATTTGATGGAAACATTCGTTCATCATTACAGTATGTTTTGACACCATTAACACCCAGCTCTCTATTTATATACCGGGTGATTTTGGGACACTGTGTAAATAAAAAGGCAAACAAAATATATGACGTGTCCTATATCATTGGCACTGCTAGTGTAATAGATGATTTACAGGATCAATAAAGCTACTACTGTATGCTAAACCAATATATTACATAGGTTTTTCTTAATTTTTGAAAAAAAGAAATAAGTTGGGCGTTAATAGGTTAAGAAACACTGGATCTGGAGTAACAATTACGTTAATAATCAATTAAATTTTATCCTCTTTGTGCATCCTATTCAAATATTAACACCACTAACATGTATATTTAAATATTCAAATTATTAACTGTTCCAGAATTCAAACCTTTGAACTGTGCTTTAATGCCTTGAATGCAGTGATATTCCATCCTTAAGAACACTATCAATGGTTGCAACTACAATAAGAGGAGAATTCACAATTCATTTTTATGCTCCACTGATGTTGCCTTAAGGTTAGCAGGTACCTCGTTAAATTATGTTTTGCATGTTAAAGATAAAAGCTGGAAAATTTTAAGAAATAATTTTGTTGTAGTATCCAAATAGTATTTTAATCCATTGCTGTATTGAGCACTTAGGCTTCATATGATGGAAGAGCTCAAGGTGATACTACTTGTAATTTGCCTAAGCAAACTCAAACAGTATCAGTAGCTCAAATTTTCTACTTTTAAGATCTGCTGTTCAGCCACAATAAGGTGAAAGCTAGTTGAAGTTTGTTTATGCAGCAATCATAAACACATTTATGTACTGATTAAGCAATGTGCTTCCTATATCTGATTTTATTGTTCTTTTACACCTGTTGTATATGGGTTAAGGTTGAACAAGATCTGCAAACTCTAATGTCAATTCAAGGACTTAAATCATTAAACTTAAACTTAGCGGTGATCTGTGGTTCATGTGTTAGCAATACTATATTTCGTATTGGATTTAATTTTCCAGCACTTCAGTTACTTAGCCATTCCACAATTACTTCATATCTAACAATTAATATTAAAGGAAAAATATTCTCTGTTCACAATACCCATGAAAATAAATGTACATGCATTTGTATGTGCTAAGCCCATATTAAAATCAACTACTCCACTATTGTCAGCTTTCATTTATTACCACTTCTAGTGAATGGTAGTGTAACAAGAAAATTACTCCCTTACTGGTTATATTCCTCTAATGAACATGTTAATAAATTAGTGAACTAATGGCACATGGTTAGGGCAATATAAAACACTAGTGGTGCCTTTCTGCTTACCCTAAAATTGTTCCCATGCATTAGCTTGGTTTCCATTGAATACTTATCATTAAAGTCCGGATTTCTAAGCACAATAAAAAGTAAAATAAGCAGGAAAAATGGTGAAAATAAGTATCAAATGATGCAAAACTGAATACAGAAGAGTCTCGGTTATCCAACATTCTGTATTATCCGACATACCTATACATATTAAGAAAAAAACATCTCTCAAATAACAATCACTTACTAAAATTATTATTATGTCAACTTCTCCTCGTGGAGAGGTACAATGTTGTCAACAACTAGTTAGCGATAACACTCGATCCTCAAGACATAAACAAACGCTTAGGTTTATCTCATGGTAGCGAAAACATGCAGATGTCATCTATATTAGCCTACTATCAAAACAAAGGTAGTTTGTTCTCAATATGAATGAAGTAATTGGAATTCACTGTGTCTTAATATAAAAGTGTTAGCATACTAGGCTAACAAAACTGAGGAGTAAATTGTTTATCAGTGCTATTAATGTACATCATCGGACCTTCTGTGAGTGTGCAGATATAGCTTGGGTGCAGACAGTATTGTTTTCATTTCCTGTGAGTACAATATGGCAAGTAAAAGGAAGAAAGTGGTTGTTTCCATGGAAGACAAGTTGACGGCATTAAAGAGACTGGACAAGGGGGAAACTCTTCAAAATGTGGCTTCAGATTATGGTGTTGAGAGTGCTACATTGGGGGACTGGAAGAAAAAGAAGGAAGAAATTGAAAAGTGGTGTGCTACCAGAGCAACAAGTGATGCACTAAAACACAGAAAAACAATGAAGCAATGTGAATACGAAAAAGTTAGTGAGGCGCTGTTTCTTTGGTTCACTCAAAAACGAGAAAAAGGTCTACCAATAACAGGCCCCATCCTGCAAGACAAGGTGCTGTATTTCCAGAAAGAGTTCAATGAAGGGGATCCTAATTTTACTGTCAGCATTGGGTGGTTTGATCGTTGGACAAAATGGTACGGTATTAGGCAGCTTAATATCTGTGGTGAAAAACTGTCCACTTATTCTGATGACATTTTGAAATTTAAAAAGGAATTCCAAGAATTAATTCTTGCTGAAGGATTAACTGGTGATCAGATTTTTAATTGTGACGAAACTGAACTAAATTTCAAGATGCAGCCCAAGCAGAGGTGTCTGCACCTGGCTACAAGCATAGTAAGGAAAGGGTTACTATTCTTGCCTGCAGTAATGTTATGGGGAACTTCAAAGCAAAACTGCTAATGATTGGTAAATCCAAAAAGCCTAGAGCATTTAAAAACATTTCTGTCAATGCTTGCCAGTGCACTACACTAACCAGAATTCTGCCTGGATGTCTGCTGCCATATTTAAAGACTTTCTTTACACAGTTTGTGCCATCTATAGAGAAGTTTCTAGCTTCCAACAGCGTGTATTTATGATTTGTATGTGTTAACTCAGTCAACTCACCAAGTGAAAGTGTGATTTGCAGAAAGATTTCCAGGTGATCTGTGATTTCTATCTCTGGGGTAATTAAAGCATAAAATGTACAAGACAAACCCAAACACCCTGGAAGAATTAAAACAATATATCCGACAGGAAATTGCCAGCATTTCTCAGCTGAACTACGACAAGTGATAGTTTGCTAAAGAGGTGCCAAAAATGCATGGACAACAACAGTGGCCAGTTTCAGCATCTCCTTTAATAACACTGGTAAGTAAAGCCTTTAAAAGTAGTTTTAAAAACATTGTATGGTTTTGAGTAGTCGGAAGCTTTCACGGCCGGAGTTAGAATTAAAGCTAGAGATTTCTTACGGGCTTATATCTGAACAAAAATTCCAACCATCATCCTAAGCAGAAACGCGCCATCATAAGACCCTTACTGACCACGCTACCAGCATCTGTGAGCCTAACTCGTTACAACAGGAACTCCGACATCTTGAACAGACTTTATATTCAAAAGGTTACACGGTACAAGAAGTTTGCAGAGCAATATGCCCACCTAGGCCTCACCCTGCCAACCTCGAACAGGATCCATCTAACAGCAAAGGCACTGCTTTTCTGCCTTATTTCAAAACTGTCACGGATAGAATAGGACGCCTACTCAAGCGCCAAAACATCAAAACTATCTTCAAACTTACCAGACAGATTAATACCTTGCTTCAGTCAGCCAAAGATCGCAGGGACATGCTCGCTTCGGCTGGTGTTTACCAGATTCCGTGTTCCTGCGGTGCAGTGTACATAGGTACCACCCAACGCAGCATCAACACCCGACTAATACAGAACACAAGAGATGCTGCCGGTTGGGACAGACAGACAAGTCAGCAGTCGCAGAACATGCAATATGGGCCGATGAAGAACACATAATTCAGTATAAGGAGACTACTGTTCTTTCATCTATGCCGTACTACCACGCTAGACTACAACATGAAGCTATAGAAATTTACAAACACCCCAATAATTTTAACAGAAAGGAAACTCTAAAATTGAACAAAACCTGGCATCCGATACTTGAGCATAAAAAAGAAGCACTAATGCAGAGAAATCACATAAACCATTCAGCAATCAGTGCAGAGAAGCCCCACCCATCTAACACACACCTCCTTCTCAAGCCCAATCCCCTGTGAGCAGCCCAGATATAAATACGGCACTTCCAGCCATTGATTCTGTTGTAACTGAACCTTCACTGAGAAGACTCAGACCACACCACCGATGATGTCCACTGCAGGTGTGGACGAAACGTCTAAACCTCTAAATTCTAGCAAACCATGGCATTTAAGCCCGGAAAAAATCTCTAGCTTTAATTGCATGGTTTCATCCGCACTGTACTATGACAGCCACAGTCGGCAACGAGCGCTGAGGATATGTACAGGCACAACTCAGTGCAGCTGGTTTGGAGTATTTTGGATCACCTATCATATATATGAATATAATAAAGGGTGATCCAAAAGACTCTGAATTGACTGCACTGTGTTTTGGCTGTAAACCAGCGTTGTTGTCCATATTTTTGGCACCCCTTTAGGAAACTATCACTTGCCATAGTTCAGTTGAGAAATGCTGGCAATTTCCTGGCAGATATTTTGTTTTAATTCTTCCAGGGTGTATGGGTTTGTCTTGTACACTTCATGCTTTAAGTTACCCCAGAGATAGAAATCACAGATCACTTGGAAATCTTTCTGCAAATCACACTTTCACTGACGGAGTTAACACATATGAATCATAAATAAATACACGCTGTGCAGTAGAAAACAAATGCTGAGCCATAATACACTTTGTGACTAAGTACAGGACAATATAATAAAGCACACTGGTAATAACTCAATTACATGTAATCACATCAGCTCAATACTGCAGTTTCAGAGCAGAGAAAAACAAGTCAACTGCATGACCTTGCGTACAGCAGCTGCATTATTGTGCTTCAGTGTGCACAGTGGAAAAACACTGTGCAGTGGTTTGGATATTTTTGGGTCTCTGTATAACCTTTATGCTTATCCTTAAAAGTGTGGAAAAAGTTAAAGCATTTTGCTTAGAAATCCGAGCTTTACTTATCACTGATTCTTACTACCATATTCTAACCTTTTGAAAACCAGTTTTAATGCTGACCTGTAAGATTGCAAAATTTCTGCCTTTAGGATCACAACATACAGCAACTGCCCTATAGATGTTAGGAATTCTTTTCAGTTTCATCTTTATGCTTTTAGGTGGAGATGCATGGACTTTAAGGTCTCCTTCAAATGCTTCATGTTCATAAGTTGATAGCAACAATCCCCCATTGAGATTGGCAGCAAATGCTGTTATGCGTATTGCTCTGCCCAATGCATAAGTACACCTGTGCAAATATAAATCTCACATTACATTCATAATCATGCGTACAAATTATTTAGTATGCAAAGAGCAAAAGGTACTTATTATATTAAATCAACTTTGCTCCTCAAGTGAAGCACATGTAGAGATAGTTTCTACATAGAGTAACAAACACTAAACATTATTCCTCAAACAGCTTTTAACTACACCATACAAATAAGCAAGCACTTCAGAAAGTTAATATTTAGAAGTATAAATCATGGAATTATTAAATGTGTTTGTACACATTTGTCTTGATGTGAACTAGTTATGTACTCAGAGTACTTCAAAGTAATCCTTTTCTCGTTAAATAGGTTGACTGCAATGACTGTAAAACTTAAAATAAACAAAACAGGTTAAATGCATGATAAACCATGGTATAGTGACATTGTTTATGGAAAAAAAAATAGGGATAAACAAGAGTTAAATATGAAACAAATAAAACTAAAAATATTGTAGATTGCACAAAATAACCAGGTGACACAGGAAATTGCATTATAAAGGCTTGCTAAGAAAAGGACACTACAGAAACAATAAGAGAAAAACTATTTAAATGTATTACCAAATAAAATAATAAATGACATCACTACTAAAAGAAACAGCTTGCACACACATTCACTAATCACAACAGCTTAATATGTGCTGCTGCTTGTAAACAGTAAAGAATCCACAGGAAACATAAGAGCTTCAAAATTAAATATGGCATCAAATGTGTAACTTGAATGTTTAGTGTAGTACTTTTGTTCAAGCAGGGCTAAATAACACAATTAAAACTGTCATGAAAGGACTTCTAAGATTTCCCTGTTCTGTCCTGCAAAGTGAGAGTTGTCAGTAAATAAAAAATAAATAATTAAACAAGTAAATTGATAAATTTAAAAAAAAAGCAACAAAGTTCTGAAATCCAGAATTTTACACAAAACTATTACTATAGAACTCCATTCTATAGTTAAATTAAGTAAAAATTGAAGCTATTAACAGTGAAGCAACAAGATTCTAAAATAAGAACAAATTAGAAAATAAAAACTTCACTTATCTTAGTAATGTTGATATTCTTTTTCTCTTTTGCAAAAGAGAAAAAGAATATCAACATTACTAAGATAAGTGAAGTTTTTATTTTCTAATTTGTTCTTATTTTAGAATCCATTCTATAGTTTAATGGCTATTTTAAAACTAAGTTTATGCAGGTTAATCAGGTAGGTTTATGGTCTGAAACAGTGGCAGCTGAAGCATGAATGCACTGGTAGTGCCAGAATAGTTCCCCGAAATAGTTTATGTTATAATGCAAGACAACTACGACTGCAACTGCCGCCGCCGCTACCGCCGCCACTGCCACCACCACCACTACATTGAACTGAATTAATTCTTGGAACACGCCTTGGTTATTCGAGTCCTTTGACTTATCATGTCTGCGTAATGCTAATTTTAACCTTCCATAGGATCGTATGCAATTGATTATTAAATTTAACAGATACCTCTTTCTGTCTACTTGCTGGTTATGCTTTAGGATGGCTTGCTGATACTGGGAGTCAAGTTTAGCATGCATATTTGTGCTGCAGCTAGGTTCATCACATTGTTTATACCTATGCTGCTTGGATTTCTTGTGGGTCTTATTTTTTTACCCAAACGTGAACTAAATCCACATCTTTCTTTGACCAATTGTTATTGCCACAAAATAGATGCATGGAAAGCAGAATAAAGCGTTTTTAACCTCACATTCACCTGATCCATATGTTTTTTGTGTAAATGTCACTATTGAATTTTCTAATGCGGTTAACCTTTGCACTTTTTTGTTCAGAGTTTATACGCAGATCAGGAGTAGGTCTTCCCGTGGATTTCACTTTCACCTTGTCTTCAAATGATAACATAGAAAATGGACTGCTTAGTAAAGAACTCACTTTATTCATTTTACTTAAACAAAGCAAACCGCACATGTAATCACTGATGCGATGGACAGTGTTTACCACATGTTTACTGTTCCTAGCACACCTCTTTCAAATGTGCAGGATTACTGGCAGGCAACCAACTTTACAGAAAACAATTATTTATATAATTGTAAGTGTAAACAATGGAAAATTAATGATATAATAAGAAACAATTTTCTATTTTTACGCAGTAGTAGTGATTAATGGCTTATTTCTCATTTCACAATAAAGCACATTCTGCTAAGTGCGAGATAAAGTTGGTACAAATAATTTGTATGTGCTGCTGACAGTAGCCGTGAGAGCTATTAACTGGCACAAATATGCGCTATTCCCTTTCCCCTCCACATCCCGCTTGCGCCGAGACTGGATGCCCAGAACACTGTAACTCCATGCCAGATAGAAATGGCATGGACCCATAGAATAGTAATATAATAAAGTTGCAAACTTGTAACTCCCTGGTGCTTCCTTCAGCTTCTATGGTTTTCCATTGCCTGACAAGGCATTTCGTTGCTCCTTTAAGAGTAATAAGATTAATACTCGTATACTCAATGTAACCGTAGAGTATACAAATAATTTAAAATATGTATTTTTTTGCTTTATTAAGGTAGTGCCATCGCACAGAGACACTACCCCCAGAGCCGCCCCTGGTCTGAAATGTAAAAACAAAGGTTACCAAACCAAACTCAAAAAATTACATTTTGAGGTATATACTATTAGTTTACAATACTTTTCCTGATAATAAACTGTTCCCATTCATATCTGAATACTACAACTAAAAACTTAATTACAGAAAATACATCAAATTACCATTTCAGATCAAATAACTTATACATAACCAAGTGATAAATAAGGCTCAGATTTTTTTGACACGTCATATTTTTATTTGAGCCTATTTCTCATGACTAAGTTACTTTAAGCATTTTTCCAACATTTGTGAACATGATTAATCAGTTTTTATTGGTCATAAAAATGCACACTTGACCATATTTTAGTATTAGCTAATATTTTGGCCCAATATATAACTAAGAGCATACTTTTATTCATATTTTATGTAGTATTTAACATTTCACCACTTATTTGTATAAAACTCATTTCACGCTTGTACAGTTGACATTAAGGAAGTTCATTCAGCAACCCTCACTTGATCATAGTGGGAATTAGTAAGAATTTTCTGTCACAATGTGCAGATTAAAGGTTCTAAAACCTGGAAGTACATTAGTTCATTTGAGGCAGCAGAAGTGCAATTTATTGTGCGTGAAGAAGAAACAAGTAATTACTTTTCTTTCTCTGTTTTTAACCTCTCTCTTTTAGCTAATGATGTACAGTTTCCTTGTTCTGTGGAGTGATAGAAGGGAATTTCAACCACATACACATGCATGCTTCTTTACAATACCCTTCTATCCACTAATGAATGAGTAGTCGAGTACAATTAGATGCCTAAGTAAATTGTTCTGATAGTGTGAGGTTTTGTTCAACATTTTGGTGAAAGGTATTTTAGCACTGATGGATATATCTTATTTTGTAAACTATGTGAGGTGAAAATTACCTACTCTTATTATAAGTTCTGTCACAACTTCAAGGAATAATTTCAGGGCTAAATGCAAACAATTTTTGAACTTATTTAATATATATATATTCTGATGAACACTTTACAATATTGTTTCACTCTTACTACTGTCCTCGTCATCCTCCTCCTCCTCCTCCTCCTCCTCCTCATCATCATCATCATCATCTTCATCATCATTATTTATTGCTCCAGTTTATCAATTTTACATTGACTTTGGGCATGTCTGACCAGTTATACAATTATAAACACTTATTTAAAAATTCATACAAATAGTATATTTATAGTTCATTTAGGTTATACACAGCTTTGTTTATTTAGTATTCTTTCAACTTATATTTAAACAGTCTCTTTAAGCTGACAACAGTCTTTAATTGTGTTGGTAATTTGTTGAACATCTTTATTCCTCTTTGCTAATGTCTTTCTGTGATACCCTTATTAACATTTTGTCTGTGGAAATCAGAGTTGTTTCTTGTGTTATGATCCCATATTTGCTTATTTCTTGTTAAGTTCTGCTTATCTATTACATACAGTATTGTCCTGTAAACATACAGAGAAAAAATGGTAAATATTTTTTTGTTGATAAACGTCTCCCTGCATAACTCTCTTGGTTTTAATTTGTACATAAGTCTGATGCATCTTTCTTGAAGAATAAATATTTTGTCCAAGTGTGTTTTTGCAGAAGAATCCCAGATTTCTATCCTATACATCATGTGGGAATAAATGCAGTCAAAACAAGTAGGTTTCAAGATATATATATATATATAAAATTTCTCCTCAATTGTGAACATTTTTTTCAAAAGTCCTTGAAAATGTAATGTTCAATAGACTGTATGAATACCTCGAATATTATAAAATACTTGTGAAGGATCAATTTGGGTTCAGAAAAGGAATTTCAACAAGTAATGCAACTTTTAAACTTATACATGAAGTGTTAACTGCCCTAAACAATAAAATGCATTTAGGTGATATTTTCTGTCACCTAGCAAAGGCATATGATTGTGTAAATCACGACACTCTTATAGGAAAACTGGAATTCTATGGACTTAGAAATGAAAATTTAAGTTGGTTCATATCATACCTAACTGAAAGAAAACAGTTTGTTGAAGTGAACAATAACATTGGCTATGAAAAACAAACATCAAATCGGAAAACAGTAACACATGGAGTACCCCAAGGTTCAGTACTAGCGCCCTTATTATTTCTGATCTATATAAATGATCTATCACTTTATATGAAGGATATACTATTCGCCAATGATACTAGTGTGCTGGTCACTAGTAAAAACTTAAATGAATGTGTAATTAAATTGAATTATGCTTCGAACTGCAGGGGGTTTGGATTTTGTGGGTTTAAAGGCACTCAACTTCCAGGTCATCAGTGCCCTTAAAAGATTCATGGCAATAGCCAGATATATATTTCACTCAAAAATAAAAGTACTAGCAACAAGAAAAATATACACAAAAGTAAAAACAGTGGCAATAGCCAGATATGAAACAAGGTGATAAATATGTCCAAAAGCATAAACAGATAACTAAACTTTTAAATCCTCAAACTGATACTGCACTCGGCTAAAAACCTACAAACTCAATCAACCGCTGTTTTGTTGTCTGCTAACACCTCTGCAAGTCTGGCAGGCAGCTGCAGAGAATCTCGAAGGTGCGCTAGAGAGCAACACTCTAGCAGCATGTGACGAACTGACAAAAGGTTGGCACACAGCGGACATAGAGGAGCAGGGTTCCTTTTAAATAGGTAGCCATGTGAAAAATTGCAGTGCCCTATTCTTAATAGAGCCAAACTAACCTCCTCGCGGCGAGATATGCGACAGGAAGTTACCAAGTTTATCGGAAGATCTTTCACTTCTCTAAGCTTATTACCGAGGAGAGCTGACCACTCTTCGTGCCAGGACGACAGCACCGCTCTCCGCAATTCAAGCCTAAGGTCTTTGTTGCCAAATCTGCCATTTCATTCCCCGGCAAACCTACGTGACCAGGAATCCATGCACACACCACGTCAACGCCAGAAGCGTGTAAAACATGGAGGGCATCCCGGGTACATTTTACAATATAGGGTGGGGGTTGTACAGTTCACAAATGCTCTGAAGTGCACTAAGGGAATCGCTCAAAATCAGGCAGTCGCCTAATTTACGACGGCGCACATACAAAACAGCTCGGTAAATTCCATAAAGCTCTGCAGTAAAAATGGAAGTGCTATTTGGAAAACCGAATGTGTGTGGTTCTGTTCCATAAACACAAGCACATCCAACACCGTTGGTGCTCTTTGACCCATCGGTGTAAATATATCGATGGTCACTGTAGCCTGAAGAAATTAAAAAAACACGTGCGGATACTTGAAATAGGCATCGTGGACTTCCGGTGTATGCTCATCCCAAGATCTACATGGGTTGATTTGATTTGATTTGGTTTAAGGGCGCTCAAATTCTAGGTCATCAGCGCCCTTAAAAGATTCATGGCATTAGCCAGATATAAATTTCATTCAAAAAATAAAAATACTAGCAACAAGAAAAATATACAAAGGTAAAAAGCAGTGGCAATAGCCAGATATGAAACAAGGTGATATCTACGTGGGGCGTGCCAGATAGCCAAGGGGGGGGGGGGGGCGATAAAGCTTCTCACCCTTGGCGAACGTCCTAGGCAGTTCCACTCCAAGCTTCATTAGAAGATCTTGGAAACGAAACCCCGCTGGCTTGGGACTAAGGGTGCTATTCCTATATCGTTCTCTTAGCGTGGTGGTGAAAAAAAGAAGCGAACGTTGGGTGCTTACGCATACATCTAAGCGCACAACCATAATTTGCCAAGAGAAACTCACGCCGATAGTGCAGAGGAGGTTCTGCGGTCTCGGCGTAAAGGCTAATCACTGGGATTGTTGGAAAAGCCCCTGTTGCAATGCGGATGCCCCTATTGTGGATCGCGTCTAATCTTCTCAGCACAGATGGTCGTGCTGACCAATAAACAATACACCTATAGTCTAGCTTGGATTGGATGAGTACGCGATAGATTCGCAACAAAATTGTCCGATCCGCTCCCCACGATTTGCCATTCACTACTCGCATGATATTTAGAGTACGGTCACATCGTGCTCTTAGCTGTGCAATATGCGACGACCAACTAAGCTTCCTGTCCAAGATCAAACCCAGGAAGCGCGTCTCTTCTGCGAAGGGAGGTAAATCTGGATCGAAACGCAGCGAAGGTGGTATTAGTCTCCTACGACGCCAGAAATTAACGCACATTGACTTCTCAGTTGAGAAACGGAAGTCGTTTTTGACGCTCCATTCTCTAAGGTTGCCCAAACATTGCTGCAGGCGCCGTTGTAAGAACGCCGTGCGCTGAGAAGTGCAATAGACAGCGAAGTCGTCTACGAATAGGCATGACGACACTCCAGGTGGAACACATTTCCAGATGGAGTTAATTGCTATAGCAAAGAGCGTGACCCTTAGTACCGAACCCTGAGGTACTTGCCGCTCCTGAACAAAAGAACTAGAAAAAACCGAGCCGACCCTTACTCGGAAAAGCGGTCTTCATAAACTCCTGAATGAACAGTGGTAGGCGTCCACGTATGTTCCAGGTATACAGGGAATGTAGAATCCCTGCTCACCAGCACGTATCATAAGCCTTCTCGAGATGGAAAAATATGCCAACGGTTTGACAGTTCTTCATAAATCCGCCCATTATCTGTGTCGATATTGACACAAGATGGTCTACAGTTGAACGGCATCGTCGAAAACCATACTGGATGTTAGTCAATAGTTTACGACTTTCTAACCACCATACCAATCGTCCATTGATCATCCGTTCCATCACCTTGCAAACGCAACTGATGAGGGAAATAGCGCGAGAGCTGGAGGGAAGGTGACGGTCCTTTCCAGCCTTCAAGATGGGAATAACGTTGGCCTCCCGCCTATTTTCTGGGAGTATACTGTCAACCCAAACACGATTATAGACCTCGAGCAGGAATACCTTACCTTCGGGAGAGAGCTGTTGTAACAGTTGTACATGAATACCGTCCGGTCCCGGTGCTGACAATCGCGAAGATTTAAGAGAATGTTCTAGCTCTACCATGGTGAAAAGGCGATTGTAATCTTCTACGCTTCTAGATCGAAACGCGAAGTCTTGAGGTTCCACCTGAGTTTTAATTGGAAGGCACTGAGGGGAATAGTTTTCCGAGCTAGACATATGAGCAAAAGCACCGCCAAACGCATTGGCCACCTCAAATGAATCCACAACAGCTCCTTTGGCTGTTTTCTGTCCCGGAATTGGTATATGGGTCGACCGACCAGCAACACGTCTTAACCTATCCCACACAACCGAGGAAGGTGTGTGTAGGTTAAATTAAGCTACAAATTTGCTCCAAGATGACTTTTTGCTATCCTTAATGACTTGTCTGGACCTGGCCCGCATTTTCTTGTATTGGATTAGGTTATCCAATGTAGGGTGACGTTGGAAAACCCTAAGAGCACGCCATCGAGCACAAATGGCAATCCGACATTCTTCCGTCCACCAGAGGGCGGGAAATCGACGGGGGTGTGTAATCGACCGCGGAATTGATTGTTCAGCAGCAGAGAGAATCGTCTCCGTGAGATGCTGCGCCAAATCATTCACTGAGTCGTGCTCGTTGTACGTAAAGACAGCCAACTTGGTGTAAAGGTTCCAGTTGGCATGGTTCAAACGTCATCTGGGCATACGTGTGGAACATGTATCTTGCGTTAAGAGACAAAGAAGACATGGGAAGAGGTCACTAGAGTGTAAATGAGAGATAATATTCCATTGTAAGGAGTCTGCCAACTGAGGTGAACAAACTGCAAGATCAAGGTGCGAGAAACTATTGTAAGAGACAGAAATGAATGTAGGCTCTCCAGTGTTGAGGAGAGCTAGGTTGTAACTCTCCAAGAAATCGGCAATGAGCGTACCTCTCACACAAGCGCGACTCGAGCCCCAAAGTGGGTGGTGCGCATTGAAGTCTACCACCAACAGAAACGGTGTTGGTAACTGGGAAACTAGTTCTTCTAAATCAATGTGCGAGAAGGCATGGGACGGAGGCAAATGTAAGGTACAAATGGTGATCTGGATGTTCGACAGTTTAATCCGTACAGCAACTGATTGTATATCAGAGTGCAATGGTACAGTTTGCATATATACGTCATCTCTGACAAGTATCATAGCGCCTCCATGTGCCGGAACACCCTCTTCTGGTGTAACATCACACCGTACAGGGGTGTATCGTCTTAGATGGAAAGCGTCTTGAGGACGCAGCTTAGTCTCTTGCAAACAAGCAATTAAGTTCGTTTTCTTTGAGCAAAAGCTCAAGTTCTGGTCGTTATGTTCTAATACCACGTATGTTCCATTGTAGGATAGTCATATTGTATTCTGTATGGGATAGGTATTTCAACGTCACTCTTCATTACTTTGGAGTAGGAGGTTGTCGAACTAATTTTGCCCGTTCTTCTCTCTTGGGCTTACAGTTTTATCCGAGGCTTTTTCGCTCCTCTTTTCCACTGGGGGTCTCCCAGTGTGGGCAATTTGGCCTAACTCCATGTCCTCTGCCGAGGACGACCGTGTTCCCATAGTGAATTTCGGTTCAAGAGCTTCGAACCGATTCGACACGGAGAGCGACGAAGATGACACTCGCCGGTCTGTAGCCATCCCAGAGGATTCCCCTGAAGAGGATCTCCTAGGAGATGACTTTGGACTTTTCTTTCCCTTTGGTGTCTTGAGAGAAACCTCCCTCTCTTTGAGGAAATCGGATCTTTTATACTGTGTCTTAAACTTAATCGGTGAAGCATCGTATACTACTACTTGGTCTACTTGTCGAGGTGGACTTCTTTGTGGGCGACCTTCCTGGTCTGCTGGATTGAACTGCTGTGCTTGTAGATGCTGTAATGGACTTAGGTGATGTCAAAGGCTTTGGATGTGACCTAGCTACGAGAATTTTGTCTGAAACTGTTGCCCGCATATATAGCTAGTTTGAGTTGCGATTTCCCGACGCGGTACTGGTTTAGTTGCAACCAAGTTATAGGTACCGGAGTTCCGGATAGCGGGCTGGAGCAAACGTAAGAGTTTCCGGGCTTCTGAGAAGGACACCTTCTCTCTAACCCGTATCTCCTGAACGGCTCTTTACTGCATATACCGGGGGCATTCTCGGGAGTTTGCTGCATGTTCTCCCCTGTAGTTAACACAGCTGCGAGGTGATGTACATTCGTCATGAGCGATGCCTCCACAGTTCACGCAGGTTGCTCTAACACTGCACGTGTCACTTGTATAACCAAAGCGCTGGCATTTGTAACATCTAAGCGGGTTCGGAATATAAGGTCTTACTTCAATGGCCTCGTAGCCAGCCTTTATCCTTTGCGGGAGATCTACCCGATTAAAGGTAAGGAAAAGGGTACGGGTAGGCACATATTCGCCTCCATTTTTTCTCTGAACCCGATAAACAGATATCAAACCTTGATCTGCTCGGTTGTCCTTAATTTCATCATTGGACATATCGTCCAATGCGCGGGTGTTCACAACACCGCGAGAGTAGTTTAGTGTTTTGTGCATCTCTACCCAAACCGGATAGCTGGCTAACATGTTAGCTTTTAAAATAGTAGCTGCCTGGGCTGCTGAATTAGATTCAACTAGTAGCGTGCCGTTGCGGGATCTTGTGCAGTTTTTAACTGGACCAGCCATCTTATCAAGACTCTTCTGGATGATGAATGGATTCACCGACCTAAATGTTTTACCTTCCTCATTTCTTGTTATAACTAAGTAGCGAGGACCACTCAACTCAGCTACTTCCTTTTCACTAATTTGCTTTTGTTTATATCTTTTAGAGTTTTAAATATCTTTAGAGTTTTAAAAAAACTCATGGCGATTATATCCTCCACCATTGCAAATGTCTCCGATGGCATGCTCACATCCTGGGCACCACCGCGGTTTAGGTAAGAGTCCTGGCCTGGACCTTGCTCACCCTAGGGTCTCACCTCCCAATGTATAGACAGAGGGATCCAATCGCCTTCAGGATTGCATCAGCTCATGCAATGGCCTCTCCCCGGGACTGACCTTTATCAGCGGATACGAACACAGATCCTACATGATAACCAGGGACTGGGAATTACGCGGTTACCCAGTCACGCCTTGCGGCTCCCAGTCACCCCTTGCGTCTCCCCATCCTCCTACTACCCGCGCGTAGGTTATCCATCAGACTGTGTATAGGGAGGTATCATGTGGGAGGTGAAACATAAAAGTGGGTCAAAGTGGCTTGGGCGTTAGGCATGTGCCTTCTCACCTCTTAGAGGAACCCAATCGAGAATATGGCTCGGGGCCCCGGGTACGCCAAACCCGTACCTACCGTAGTAGGACCCCCTGGGGGATTTTGATTTCGGAGTCCTCTTCTCCTAGATGAGTCGTTGACCAAGACTACCGAGCCCCATCTACCCGTTTTGGAATGTTCTTTACTTTCCCTCACTTCTTGCCTACCAAAAATGACATTTAGTGGACCGTCTGGATCGGGTACTAAGCCCATTCGCCACGTCAAGGCGACATTCCTTCGGAGGGCTTTCTAAGGAGCTTTGTGAAATGGTCTTTTCAGTAAACATCCTTTATATAACACTCATTGAGATTCCATACTTTATTCCATTCCCTCAGAGTTCAGGTTAAGAAAGAACTATCTGACTTCTTGTCATGATAATACAAGGAAGAAAATACAAAATAGTGTCGGCAGGAACAAAATATGGGGCTCCACAGATGATATCACTGATGTAGATGGTAGATAGGTGGCAAATGTTATTGTTGGCACCTTTAAATATGACTAGGCTGTAGAAACATATCTGTTGATGTGCAAGATGTTGGACAGGTTGAACAACTCCTCCATCGCAGTTGTTTTCAACCTGCAATGAATTTATAGTGGCCAGGTAAAGTACAATAAGAAAATGTGCTTCTTTTCTTAACAAATGCTGCTTTTTACACACAATAAAAGCAATAAAAGGTCTTCAGATTCTGTACCCCAAAAAGGTACATGTAACATGTCTTGCGTATGCCCTGCATAGAATGGCTGAAAAGGTTCGAGTGAACTATCCTGAGGTGGACCAATTTATTGCAAAAGCCAAGCTTTTTGTTAAGGCTCAGATTTGAATGCAGAAGTTAAAGAAGAGGTGCTATCACTATCCTTTCCGTCCTCAGCTGATTGTAACACATTGGGGACTTGACTTGTTGGTGCAAATGACTATTGCACAAACTACAGTGAGATTGAGATATTCAGCAATTTTGACGAAAGTGATTCATCTTGAATAAAAAATATACTACAACTGTTTTCATCCACCATGCCAAGAAACTTAGCCTACACAAAATCAAATTTCTCTGTGATATCAAAGTCAAACACTTGCCTCGAAACTGTGGATATGCAATTGTGTGGTGCATTAAAGGATTGTGAAGAAAACAAGGTGAGTTACCAAGTGTCAAGGGCACAGTAACCGACAAGGTTAGACAAAAATAGAACGTTTACCTGAAAAAAAAAATCCAGTAAATATACAAGTATAGCACTGTATAAAATTGCGGACATTCATTGTGACACAGGAGCAGAATTTGATGAAAGGGAACCAGAACTTTCTGCTAATTATTTCCCTTATTTCAAATATACCCCCATTACGTCATGATATGTAGAAAGAAATTTCTTCCAAGTATGAGGGCTGATCAACAAAGACTGAGACTGATTTTTTCCTGTAGCTCCCGTGATAGTTTCGTATCTGTAACATAAATATTTGAAAAGAGCAAGTTTTTATGTACAATGTCGGTTGGCGGCAGCACTCTCGTATTGGTAGGTTGGTAGTAACGCTCTATTTTGTAGACCCTACATGCATTTCGCATACCAGACAATGGAGATGACGCGAGAGGAGCAGTACAGCGAACAAAAGGCTGTGCGAATGGAGACAGGTCATGAGGTGTTGGGTCTCTTTGCTGATGGAGGGATGCATTTTTTAAATCGATTATCACCGGTGATGAGTCATGCCTGCATCATTATGAAGGAAAACAAGCCAGCACAGTGTGGAAATTGCCGGGTTCTCCAACACCAAAAAAGGCAAACGTTTTTCCATCTGCAGGAAAAAAAAATATTTTGTTCTTTAACGACGCTGTCAATTGCCAGGATCACATCAGCGTCGCCGGTGTGCCGGAATTTTGTCCCGCAGGAGTTCTTTAACATGCCAGTAAATCTACTGACATGGAGCTGTCGTTATTAAGCACACTTAAAAACCATCGGTCTAGGCCGGATTTGAACCCGCGACCTTGGGATCAGTAGGCCAGCGTCTAACCAACTGAGCCACCCAGACCGACACCATCTGCAGGGAAAGTGATGGTGATCACTAGGGCTAGGAAGTTCATGCATTTGCATGTTTTTTCATAGGGGTTAAAAATGTATGCTTTTACATTATGTGCACGAATTATGGAACTTTCAGTTATTTGGACATAATTTTATGGTGTATATAACTGCATATTTTCTTGATTTTTGATAAATGCATATTATTTCAATATTATAGCACCTATATTGCATATTTTAATGATTTCTATGGTTTTTTATTATTGTTTTCCATCTGGATAATATTGTAACTTTTGATGTGTGGGTGTGAAGTAAATACGACAGATGTAGTCGAGATAAAGAAACACTTTTATTTCCGTAAACAGTAACTTTGTACACTCGTTGCAACAGCAAGAAAGTATTTTCCGATTCTCCAACAGCACGACTCCGAATTCGTAACACAAAGAACTGTCACTTCTCACACTTTACCGCTATTTATATCTCCCAAGCACTATCCTGGAAACTTCGAGAAAGCTCAGTTATTTTGCGGTGAAATACAAAGCAGACATTTCTAGAGGCCTCTATCACTTTCTCTCTTTCGGCAAGCGCCCAACAATGCGGCCATTCTCTGTCTCTTTCCTTCGACTCCTTTGCGGTAGCGCCGACAATAATGCGCTGGGCGACACTGCTCCCTCCTCAAGGCTGGTCGTCCCGAACAGCACCATCGTAACGGGCCAGACGATCCAGGTGTACCACTAACATCTTCCCTCGGGGCACCTTCTGGATGCGGTAGACTACGTCGTTAATCCTCTTTACCACTCGGTACGGTCCTTGCCACGGTTGTTGAAGTTTTGGGCAGCGTCCCTTGGTCCGGGTAGGGCGGTACAACCAGACCATGTCACCTTGCTGGAATCCTCGGCTGTTGACTTGCCTGTCGTACCGGGTCTTCATGCGGTCGCTCGCCATCTGGATGTTCTGACGAGCCATCTCGTGCATGTCGTGGAGATGGTCTACTAGACTCTCCACATACTCGGTTGCCGGCCGTTTCGCTTCCGGGGGGCTACCAAAAGCCAGGTCACAAGGGAGGCGTAGCTCTCGGCCGAACATTAGGCTTGCTGGTGTCATCCCGGTAGTGTCGTGTGTCGACGAACGGTAGGCCAGCAGGAACAGTGGTACCTTGAGGTCCCAGTCTCTCTGATGGCTGGCCACGACCTTCCTCAGGTGCTCCTCTAGGGTCTTGATGTATCTCTCGACCATGCCGTCCGACTGTGGATGTAGGGGTGTTGTGCGGGTCTTGTTCACCCCAAGTCTTTCTAATGCCTCCTTCATTAGGTGGGACTCAAAATTGGTGCCCTGGTCGCTGTGGAGCTCTAACGGGACCCCAAAACGGCAAAATAGCTGTTCCACGAGGCAGTCTGTAATTGTCTTCGCCTCTTGGTTTGGGATGGCATACACCTCCGGCCACTTGGTGAAGTAGTCCACAGCTACCATCAGGTACTTGTTGCCTCGATCGGACACTGGGAATGGTCCAGCTATGTCGACGGCGATGTGTTCGAAGGGCGCTCCGACGTTGTACTGCTGCATGCGACCCCGGCTCCTAGTCTGGGAGCCACGACTCGCCGCGCACACGTGACATTGACGGCACCAGTTCTCAGCGTCTGCTCGGAGCCTCAGCCAGTAGTAGCGCTGTCGGAGTTTGTCGATCGTCCGGTTTGCTCCTAGGTGTCCACCCGAGGTACCGGCGTGCACTTCCTCCAAGACTTCCGGGACCCTACTTCGGGGAAGTACCAACTGCTCTTTCTGGGTCTTCCCATCAGGTGATTCCCATACCCGGAACAACACGCCCTCTTTGGTCTTCAACGAGTCCCATTGGGCCCAGTACGACTTGTATGTAGCGCTTCTGGGTGCGATGTCCTCCCAAGTTGGTCTTGTCCCTGCCTGCACTTCTCTCAAGAGTGGCCCCAAGTCGGCGTCCGCCAGCTGCTCCCTCCTCAGGCCCGCGCTATCCCATCCGTCCGCGGGCACTGCCGTGACCACTCTGACAGCTGCGGTACGCTCCTTCTCTTCCACTCTTGCGCATTGGCCGCACTCTTCTAGGCAGGGTCTTCGGGACATGGCGTCTGCGTTGCCGTGGCTCTTCCCTCTGCGATGTTCGGAGGTGAAGTCGTACTCCTGCAACCTTTGGACCCAACGGGCTGTCTGGCCCTCCAGGTTTCTAAAGCTAAGTAGCCAGGTTAGGGCGGAGTGGTCTGTCCTCAGGTGGAATGGCTGACCGTACAGGTACTTGTGGAAGTGCTCCAAGGTCTTCACTACCGCCAGTAGCTCTCGTCGGGTGACACAGTAGTTCTTCTCTGCCTTGGACAACGTCTTGCTGTAGTAGGCTATCACCCGCTCGTGGCCGTTCTGGACTTGGGATAGGACGCCTCCAATGCAATGGTCGCTGGCGTCGGTGTCCACAATGAAGGCGTCGCCTGGTTGTGGGAATCCCAAAATAGGAGCACTGCAGAGCGTCATCTTGAGCTGTCGGAAAGCACCTTCGGCGTCCTCCGTCCACACATAAGGTCGATGTTCTTCCGTCAAGCGAGTGAGGGGTTTGGCGATGCTGGAGAAACCCTTTATGAAGCGGCGGTAATAACTGCACAACCCAAGGAAACTGCGCAGTTCTCGCCTATCCGTTGGGCGAGGCCAATCTCTCACGGCCTGTGTCTTCTCCGGATCCGTGGCCACTCCGGTTGGTGAGACTATGTGGCCCAAGTAGTTGACTTCCCTGCGGAAGAGCTGGCACTTCTTGGCGTTCAGCTTCAAGCCGGTCGCCTGCAGTCTCTGCAGCACCTTGCTCAGTTTGTCAAGATGGTCTTCAAATGTCTTGCCGACGATGATGATGTCGTCCAGGTATAACAGGCAGGCGTCATAAGTCAATCCTCTCATTACTGACTCCATGAGGCGTTGGAAGGTAGCTGGTGCGTTGCAGAGACCGAAGGGCATAACTGTGAACTGCCAAAGCCCTTGGCCTGTGGAGAATGCGGTCTTCTCCTTGTCTCTTGGGTCTAGAGCCACCTGCCAGTAACCCGATTTCAGGTCCAAGGTTGAGAACCACTGCGCACCAGCAAGCGTGTCCAGGGTGTCGTCAATCCGGGGTAAGGGGAAGCAGTCCTTCCTGGTGACAGCGTTCAGCTTCCTGTAATCCACGCAGAAGCGTAGCTCGCCATTCTTCTTCTTCACCAGAACTACAGGGGAACACCAAGGACTGTCAGATTCTTCGATCACTCCCTTGGTTCTCATGTCCTCCAGCATGTCTCGTACCGCCGCTTGTTTAGCCAACGGAACGCGTCTAGGTGGTTGCCGAATAGGCCGGGCGTCTCCGGTGTCGATGTGGTGAAGCACTCGGTCCGTGCGGCCGTAATCGCTGCTGCCTTGGCTGAAGACGCGCTGATATCGTCTCAGCAGTTGTTGGACCTTCTCTCTCTGTTCAGCGGTCAGGTGGTCGGCCGCCCTCTCCAGTAATTCTTCCAGTCGGGGCCCCAAGTGTTGCGTAGGCACCGGCTCCTGGGTCTTGTCTATTGGAGTTACGCTGACCACGGGCTCGCACGTCCCCAACTCCGTCCCGGCCTGGACGTCGTGATCGGTGTCTGTTGGGTTGAGCAGTCTCACCGGCACCTCCTCTCGGCACGGCAACAATGTCCCGGCTACACAGAGCCCGTGCACATGCGTCTTCCGGTCCAGCAGCATGTTCTTCTTGCGCTGGCCTTCCAGTCGCGCCGTCACTACCATTTCGCTTCTCGCGGGGACAACTACGTCTTCCCTGAGAATGACCCTGCAGATTCCAAGGCGTTCTTCGGGGTGCCGGAGCATTACTTCCTCTCCCTTAAGCCGCAGAACCTTCTTGCCGATGTCGACCGTCGCCTCGTGGCTCCTGAGGGCATCCAGTCCCAGTATCACCTCCTCAGCCACCTCCGCGACGAACACCCACAAACGCAAGACACTTCGCCCCAAGGTCAACTGCAGCAGGGCCTCCCTCTCCACAGGCAAGGTGTCACCCGATGCCGTCACTAGTTGGTACGGTCGGCTCGGTTTTCTCGACGGCAAGCCCCTGGCTACGTCAGGTCTGACGACAGTCACGGCTGCTCCAGTGTCAACAAGCACGCGGCACGGCTTCCCTCTCACCCAACCGTCCGCGATGAGGCTGTCATCCATCCGTCGGCTGACGGCGCGCAGTGTCACTCGAGGGGATGATGGTGACGGCGCCGACGTGCCCCTCGCCACGCCGGTATTACTCGTTTTCCGGCTGCTCTTCTTGGTGCCGGCAGTCTCTCATCAGGTGTCCCGGCTGGCCACATCCCCAACACACGCCACCTGGTCTTCGTCGGCGTCCCTGGACTGGTCTGCGGTCTTCATCGTAGCGGACACTCCTTGTCTTCGAGGTCGGGGTAGCCGTCACTTTGGCCGCTTCCATCCTTAATGCGGCCGTAAGTGCCTCGTGGATGGTCTTGTAGTCGCCGAGCATCAGACGTTGACGTATCTCGGCATCGCGTACCCCGTCGACGAAGGTATAGGCGGCTTCTCGGGATACGAATTCGGAGGGAAGGTCGACCAAGGCCTTGCTGGCCAGCTGTTCGATTGCCAGGGCGAACTCCTGCAGCGTCTCCACTGGCAGTTGCATCCTAGATTTCAGTTGGCTGCGGTAGGCTGCGGCTAAGCGGTGGTTTCCGAATCGGTTCTCCAGGGCCTCCCAGATGTCCTTGGGCGCCGCCGCTGTCTGAACTGCGTTCAGCACCTCTGCAGCTCGTCCCTGGAGGCTGGCTATCAGCTGCGCGGCCTCTTCTTCTGGCGACCATTTGTTGTGCTTGGCCACTGTGTCGAATTGACGGCGGAAGACCTCAAACGTTGACGTGCCATCGTACTTTGGTGGTTTGACGCGCGTCGATGTTGTGTCGCGTGCTGGAGCCTCGGCCTTGTAGTTCTTGAGCTTTTCACTAAGCATCCCTTCCACCATTGCATTTAGCTCCTTGGCGCTACCGTCGACCCTGTCTTCGAGAACGCTAAGCCGTTCCCCGACATTCTCCAGGGCGTCAACGCGTTGGCCGAGGTCCTCCATCTTTCCACCGAGCTCTTTCACATCCTTCCTCACGCCAGCCAGTTGCTCGTCAATTTTCGCCGATAGCTCCGTCTTCATCTCTTTCAGCTCGGCAGCGAGGTTGTCGTTTGCCGCCTTCATTTCTGTAGCGATGTTGTCGTTTGTCGTCTTCATGTCTTTCAGTTCAGCAGCGAGGTTGTCGTTTGTCGTCTTCATGTCTTTCAGTTCAGCAGCGAGGTTGTCGTTTGCCGTCTTCATTTCTTTCAGCTCGGCAACGAGGTTGTCGTTTCTCGTTTCCATTTTGGCAGCGAGGTTGTCGTTTGACGTTTCCATTTTGGCAGCGAGGTTGTCGTTTGCCGTCTTCATCTCTTTCAGCTCGGCAGCGAGGTTGTCGTATGACGTTTCCATTTTGGCAAATAATTCTTTCATCATCGCCATCATCCTGGTTTCCGAATCTCCCTCCATCTTGGTTCTAACGTTGCAACTTCTGACGATGTAACGAAACTAGAAGCAATTCGACGGATCCCACTCCTGACACCAGTGTAACTTTTGATGTGTGGGTGTGAAGTAAATACGACAGATGTAGTCGAGATAAAGAAACACTTTTATTTCCGTAAACAGTAACTTTGTACACTCGTTGCAACAGCAAGAAAGTATTTTCCGATTCTCCAACAGCACGACTCCGAATTCGTAACACAAAGAACTGTCACTTCTCACACTTTACCGCTATTTATATCTCCCAAGCACTATCCTGGAAACTTCGAGAAAGCTCAGTTATTTTGCGGTGAAATACAAAGCAGACATTTCTAGAGGCCTCTATCACTTTCTCTCTTTCGGCAAGCGCCCAACAATGCGGCCATTCTCTGTCTCTTTCCTTCGACTCCTTTGCGGTAGCGCCGACAATAATGCGCTGGGCGACAATATTTTTCATATTGGTAATATTGCACATGATGATACAACTCACGAAGATTTCAATATTATAGCCCCTATATTGCATATTTTAATTACTTGTATGGTTTTTTATTATTTATTCCATCTGTATAATATTTTTCACATTGGTAGTATTGCACATGATGATGCAACTCGCGAGGTGGCGAGAACTAATGCTGAGTCACGATGTCATGCAGTGAATCCCCTGTTTCCATCCTTTCATTATATGTACGTTCGTATGTTCGTAGAAAATAATCAGTGCGTTATCTGAGAGGCTTATAGCAGCAAAGATAAAGTGCAGGTCAACGTTTTGAGCAGCACGATTATAGCAATGCTTGCCTGCCCACCAGTAGTTGTGGTATTCAAACGTAAGTGTTGTGAACTGGTCCCCACCAAATTAAATTAGGCGTATAAAATGTTAAAAAGCTCTTCAAATGTCGAAAATAAAACCAACTTCGAGTGCTAGATTAATTAATTTACACAAAGAGTTTTCGGGTGATTTAACATCTACAGATAATAGGGCACTGTTTTGTGGAGCGTGTGAGAAAAATGTAGGGAGTGAGAAAAGATTTCAAATAGTTTAGCACATAAACACAGCAAAACATAAGGAGAATTTTATCAGAAAACTCGCAAACAAAGAACCTGTTCAAAAACAGCTAGTAGAATGTTTAGGAAGTAGGGCTACTGAATTTTCCTATGACTTGTGTCAAGCATTTTTAGCTGCTGATATTCCCTTGCTCAAAATTAATAATCCGACATTTAAAAACTTTCTTGTCAAGTACATTCGACAACATGTGCCTGAAGAAAGTACACTGCGTAAGACTTATGTAGGACATTGTTACAATAACGTATTGTCAAATATACAAAATGAATTCGTGGATCAGTTTGTGTGGTTGTCTGTTGATGAAACCCCTGATTCTGAGCGCCGTTCTATTGCTAATATAATCGTGGGTGCTTTAATTAATGAACAAAAGACTACACCTTATCTTCTTAATGTGTGCGAATTATCGACCACTAACAATGTAACTGTGACCCAGTTTGTGATGGACTCTTTGAAATTACTATGGCCATGTGGAATCAAATACGACCGGTTACTTTTATTTGTTACTGATGCAGGTCCTTATATGGTAAAACCAGGACAAACTCTGAAAGGTATTTTTCCTAACTTAATTCATATAACTTCTTTGGCACACGCTCATCATCGCATTTCTGAGACAATGCGCGATTCTTTCCCATTGGTAGATAGATTTGTGTCCAGTACAAAGAGAATGTTTGTTAAATCTCCTCAAAGAGTTAAGTTGTTTAGATCAAGGGGTACCTAATATCCGACTTCCTTCTGCACCAGTGTTAACTCGATGGGGAACATGGGTCGATGCAGTTTTATATTATACAGAGCACATACAAATAGTCGAAGAGGTTGATAATTCATTGGACTCGAAAGATGCTTCATCAATAGAAACTGGGCAAAATATTGTCAGGCACTGGGTTAAAAGAGGATGTTAGTTTCATATCTGCCCATTCTTCTTACTTACCAACAGCCATAACGGCATTGGTAGCTGTAGGGTCTCCTTTGCATGAATCGCTTTCTTTCTTTGAAAAAACAATATGCGACCTAAGTTCGGTTCCTTGTAGCATAGGACAAAAAGTGAAAGAGAAAGTGAATTATGTAATTTCAAATTTTTTTTTATTATAAACAGATGTGTGATATTCGAGACATCCTTGAAACAAAACCATGTCACACCAAGAGACTTGACTCTCTGTGAAGCAGTTAACATCATTTAAATATGCCCCGATAACATATTGTTATGTGGAGAGATTTCTCACGTTACTTTTTTTTTTTTTTTTTTTATTTTTTTTTTTTAACGTCCTCCAACATTGTGTCATATCGGACGAAAACTCACGTTACAAAAGAGTATTGTGAGACAACAGACGATGTTTTACAGTTGAAAATTTGAGCAAAGTGTTGGTTGTGAACTGCAATTTAGCAGTTAATACTAGCAGCGGGAATACATCTGCTTCAACCTCTAAGGAATAAGATAACTTTATTGATTAGTTATACTAACTCGTCTTGTCTACTGCAAAGGGACAGCAATCGTTTTAATTAAATAGTGCATATTTCTTGGCATATTTTCAAGTTGTTAAGGGCATATTTGCATACATATTTTAGTGTTTTTAGATCATGAACTTCCGAGCTCTAGTGATCACATTTTTTTACTGTAGTGGAATAATTTACCACCATGCAGTTTCCCTTCACACTAATGTTTGATCAGCATACTACACATCAGTATTGGCTACAATGAGGAAGCACATTGCAAAGAAAGGACCAGAACGTTCTCGGACTGGGTGGCGACTTCATTATGACAATGCACGGCCTCACGTCACAAATCAAGTCATGCAGTTTCTGGCTCGATTCAACCTAATTTACGACGGCGCACATACAAAACAGCTCGGAAAATTGCATACAACTCTGCAGTAAAAATGGAAGTGCTATTTGGAAAACCGAATGTATATGGTTCGGTTCCATAAACATAAGCACATCCAACACCGTTGGTGCTCTTTGACCCGCCGGTATAAATACATCGACGGTCAGTGTAACCTGAAAAAACATTCTAAAAAACACGTGCGGATACCTTAAATGGGCATCGTGGACTTCTCGTGTAGATCCACATGGGGCGTGCCAGTTAGCTAAGGGGGGTAAAGCCTCTCGCCCTTGGTGAACATCCTAGGCAGTTCCACTCCAACTTTCACTAGAAGATCTTGGAAACGGAACCCCGCAGGCTTAGGACTAAGAGTGCTATTCCTATATCGTTCTCTTAGCGTGGTGGTGAAAAAAAGAAGCGAACGTTAGGTGCTTACGCATACATCTAAGCGCACAACCATAATTTGCCAAGAGAAACTCACGCCGATAGTGCAGAGGAGGTTCTGCGGTCTCGGCGTAAAGGCTAATCACTGGGATTGTTGGAAAAGCCCCTGTTGCAATGCGGATGCCCCTATTGTGGACCGCGTCTAATCTTCTCAGCACAGATGGTCGTGCTGACCAATAAACAATACACCTATAGTCTAGCTTGGATTGGATGAGTACGCGATAGATTCGCAACAAAATTGTCCGATCTACTCCCCACGATTTGCCATTCACTACTCGCATGATATTTAGAGTACGGTCACATCGTGCTCTTAGCTGTGCAATATGCGACGACCAACTAAGCTTCCTGTCCAAGATCAAACCCAGGAAGCGCGTCTCTTCTGCGAAGGGAGGTAAATCTGGATCGAAACGCAGCGAAGGTGGTATTAGTCTCCTACGTCGCCAGAAATTAACGCACATTGACTTCTCAGTTGAGAAACGGAAGTCGTTTTTGACGCTCCATTCTCTAAGGTTGTCCAAACATTGCTGCAGGCGCCGTTGTAAGAACGCCGTGCGCTGAGAAGTGCAATAGACAGCGAAGTCGTCTACGAATAGGCATGACGAAACGCCAGGTGGAACACATTTCCAGATGGAGTTAATTGCTATAGCAAGGAGCGTGACACTTAGCACCGAACCCTGAGGTACTCCCTCCTCCTGAACAAAAGAATTAGAAAAAACCGAGCCGATCCTTACTCGGAAAAAGCGCTCCTTCATAAACTCCTGAATGAATAGTGGTAGACGTCCGCGTATGTTCCAGGCATACAGGGAACGTAGAATCCCTGCTCGGCAGCAGGTATCATAATCCTTCTCAAGATCGAAAAGTATGCCGACGGTTTGACAGTTCTTCATAAAGCCGTCCATTATCTATGTCGATATTGACACAAGATAGTCTACAGTTGAACAGCATCGCCGAAAACCACACTGGATGTTCGTCAGTAGGTTATGGCTTTCTAATCACCATACCAATCGTCCATTTATCATGCGCTCCATCACCTTGCAAACGCAACTGGTGAGTGAAATTGGACGATAGCTGGAGGGAAGATGACGGTCCTTTCCAGTCTTCAAGATGGGAATAATGGTGGTCTCCCGCCAATTTTCTGAGAGTATACTGTCAATCCAAACACGATTATAGACCTCGAGCAGGAATGTCTTACCTTTAGGAGAGAGCTGTTGTAACATTTGTACATGAATGCCGTCCGGTCCTGGTTCTGATAATCGCGAATATATAAGAAAATGTTCGAGCTCCACCATGGTGAAAAGGCGATTGTAATCTTCTACGTTTCTAGATCGAAACGCGAAGTCTTGAGATTCCACCTGAATTTTACTTGGAAGGAATTCAGGGGAGTAGATTTCCGAGCTAGACACTTGAGTGAAATCCCTGCTAAACGTATTCGCTACTTCGAATGGATCAACATCAGCTCCTGTGGCTGTTCTCAGACCCGCTATTGGTACATGGGTCCATTGCCCAGCAACACGCCTTCACCTATCCCACACAACCGAGGAAGGTGTGTGTAAGTTAAATTAAGCCACAAATTTACTCCAAGATGATTTTCTGCTATCGTTAATGACGTTTCTGAACCTGGCGCGCATTTTCTTGTATTCGATTAGGTTATCCAACGTAGGGTGACGTTGGAAAGCTCTAAGACCACGCCTTCGAGCTCGAATGGCATTCCGACATTCTTCCGTCCACCAGGGGACGGGAAATCGACGGGGGTGTGTAATCGACCGCGGAATTGATTGTTCAGCAGCAGAGAGAATTGTCTCCGTGAGATGCTGCGCCAAATCATTCACTGAGTCGTGCTCGTTGTACGTAAAGACAGCCAACTGAGTATAAAGGTTCCAGTTAGCATGGTCCAAACGCCATCTGGGCATACGTGTGGAACATGTATTTTGCGTCAAGAGACTAATAAGACATGGGAGGTAGTCACTAGAGTGTAAATCAGAGATGACATTCCATTGTAAGGAGACTGCCAACTGTGGTGAACATACTGCAAGTTCAAGGTGCGAGAAACTATTGTAAGAGTCCGAAAGGAATGTAGGCTCTCCAGTGTTGAGGAGAGCCAGGTTACAACTGTCCAGGAAATCAGCGAGGAGATTGCGCCTCGCACAAGCGCGACTGGAGCCCCAAAGTGGGTGGTGCGCATTGAAGTCTCCCACCAACAGAAACGGTGTTGGTAACTGGGAAACTATATATCTTCTTAATCAATGTGCGAGAAGTCATTGGACGGAGGCAAATATAAGGTACAAATGGTGATCTGGATGTTTGGCAGTTTAATCCGTACAGCAACTGATTGTATATCAGAGTGCAATGGTAGAGTTTGCATATATACGTCATCTCTGACAAGTATCATAGCGCCGCCATGTGCCAGAACACCGTCTTCTGGTGTGACATCACACCGTACTGGGGTGTATCGCCTTAGATGGAAAGCGTCTTGAGGACGCAGTTTATTCTCTTGCAAACAAGCAATTAAGTTCGTTTTCTTTGAGCAAAAGCTCAAGTTCTGAACGTTGACTTCTTATAGCACGTATGTTCCATTGTAGGACAGCCATAGTGCATTGTGTATGGCACAGGTAATTCCAAGGTAACTCTTCATTACTTAGGAATAGGCGGGTGTCGAATTAATTTTGCCCTTTTCTCTTCTCTTGGGCTTATAGTTTTATCGGAGGCTTTTTCGCGCCTCTTTTCCACTGGGGGTCTCCCAGTGTGGGCAGATTGGTCTAACTCCATGTCCTCTGCCGAGGGCGATCGTGTTCCCATAGTGAATTTCGGTTCGAGAGCTTCGAACCGATTCGACACGGAGAGCGACGAAGATGACATTCGCCGGTCTGTAGCCATCCCAGAGGAATTCTCTGAAGAGGATCTCCTAGGAGGTGACTTTGGAATTTTCTTTCCCCTTTGATGTCTTGAGAGAAACCTCCCTTTCTTTGAGGAAATCGGATCTTTTATACTGTGTCTTAAACTTAATCGGTGAAGCATCGTGTACTACTACTTGGTCTACTTGTCGAGGTGGACTTCTTTGTGGGCGACCTTCCTGGTCTGCTGGATTGAACTGCTGTGCTTGTAGATGCTGTAATGGACTTAGGTGATGTCAAAGGCTTTGGATGTGACCTAGCTACGAGAATTTTATCTGAAATTGTGGCCCCGTTTATATGGCTAGTTTGAGTTGTGATTTCCCGAAGCGGTACTGGTTTAGCTGCAACCGAGCTATAGGTACCGGAGTTCGGGATAGCGGGCTGGCGCAAACGTAAGAGTTTCCGGGCTTCTGAGAAGGACACCTTCCGTTTAACCCCGATCTCCTGGATGGCTCTGTCCTCCATATAACGGAGGTATTGTCGGGAGTTTGCCGGATGTTCTCCCCTGGAGTTAATACAACTAGGAAGGTGATGAACAGTCATCGTCATGAGCGATGCCTCCACAGTTCACGCAGGTAGCTCTACCACTGCACGTGTCACTTGTATGACCAAAGCGCTGGCATTTGTAACATCTAAGCGGGTTCGGAATACAAGGTCTTACTTCAATGGCCTCGTAGCCAGCCTTTATCCTTTGCGGGAGATCTACCCGATTAAAGGTAAGGAAAAGGGTACGGGTAGGCACATATGCGCCTCCATCTTTTCTCTGAACCCGATAAACAGATATCACACCTTGATCTGCTAGACTCTGCTTAATTTCATCATTGGACATATCGTCCAATGCGCGTGTGTTCACAACACCGCGAGAGGAGTTCAACGTTCGGTGCATCTCTACACGCACCGGATAGCTGGCTAACATGTTGGCTTTGAAAATAGTAGCTGCCTGTGCTGCTTAAGTAGATTCAACCAGCAGCGTGCCGTTCCGAGATCTTGTGCAGTTGTTCAGTGGGCCAGCTATCTTCTCGAGACCCTTCTGTATCACAAACGGATTCACCGGTCTGAATGTTTTACCTTCCTCTGTTCTTGTTCACTTAGTAGCGAGGACCACTCGACTCTGCTACTTCCTTTTCATTAACCTTGCTGTATTTTTTATTCTGAGTTTTAAAAGAACTCATGGCGATTATATCCTCCACCATTGCAAATGTCTCCGATGGGATGCTCACATCCTGGGCGCCATCCCGGCTTAGGTGAGAGTCCTGGCCTGAACCTTGCTCACCCTAGGGTCTCACCTCCCAATGTATAGACAGAGGGACCCAATCGCCTTCAGGAGTGCATCAGCTCATGCAATGGCCTCTCCCCGGGACTGACCTTTATCAGCGGATACGCACACAGATCCTACATGATAACCAGGGGCTGGGACTTACGCGTTTACCCAGTCACACTTTGCGTCACCCCATCCTCCTACAACCCGCGCGCAGGTTATCCGCCAGACTGTGTACAGGGAGGTATCAGGTGGGAGGTCAAACACAAAAGTGGACCAAAGGTGATTGGGCGTTTGACAGGTACCCTCTCACCTCTTAGAGGAACCCGATAGAGAGTATGGCTCGGGTCCGCCGGTACGCCAAACCCGTACCTACTGTAGTAGGACCCCCTGGGGGAGTTTGATTTCGGAGTCCTCTTCTCCTAGATGAGTCGTCGACCAAGACTAACGAGCCTCATCTACCCCTTTTGGAATGCTCTTTGCTTCCCCTCACCTCTCGCCTCCCAGCGGTAAAAAATGACACTTAGTAGGGTCTGTGGATCGGGTACTGAGCCCCTCCGCCACGTCAAGGCGATATTCCTTCGGGGGGGGGGGGGGGGGGGGGGAGCAAAGCTTAGGGATATACGATTTGAGAACTCTGAAGCAGTGCTCAAGAAAAGTGAGGCGATTCTCAAGGACCTGACAAAGAATAGTTTGCAGCACGTGTTCAAGGACTGGCAGAGACGCTATAAAAAGTGCATTGAAGTAGGAGGGGACTACTTTGAAAAAGATAATGTAAACATTGAATTGGAGTAATACACATCTGTGAATAAAAGTCTCAGTCTTTGTTGATCAGCCCTCGTACAAGCCTCTACTTAGTGACAACCGAAGATTCTTGAAGTTTGAGCATTTGAATGTTGTTATCCAGTACAACTCTGCTGAAAAAGTAGGCAGAGGGATATGAATTATTTCATTTTTTAAAATCTTTTATGCCATATTTTCAGGGGTTTAGGTCATATTTTACAATTTTAAGGCATGCATATTTCAACAGCTTTCACATCATAAAAATCTGAGCCCTAGTGATCATGGCCAAGCGTGGCAAACAGAAATAAGACAGGAGTGAACTCTTCATTTTTAACCCAGTAAAACAACAATGTCTACTGTCATGCCAGCAAGTAGTAAAATGTACCACTTTCATAATAAAAGGAAAAGATTTCCAATATATGAGTTCTAAACAAACTATCCTAAATATAGTGAACCAATGGTGTCAAATAAATGGTTTAAAATTAAACAAAGATAAAATGAAAATTCTTATACTTTAGTATTATAGTAACACTCCAAACTGTAGAATCTTGATATAAACATGATTGATGCTGCTAAATGATTAGGACTAGTTATATGGGTAGATATTCAACTCTAGTAGTCGTGGTGTTGGTGCTGCTGCTGGTGGTGGTGGTGGTGGTGGTGGTGGTGGTGTGGTGGTGGTGGTGGCGGCGGCGGTGGTGGTGGTGGTGGCGGCGGTGGTAGTGGAGGTCGTGTTGGTGGTGGTGGTTTTGGTGGTGGTTTTGGTGGTGGTGGTGGTGGTGGTGGTCGTGGCGGTTGTACAATAGGGTGCGGGTTGTACAACTGACAAAGGCTCTGCAGTGCACTAAGTGAATCGCTCAAAATCAGGCAGTCGGGCACACACCCCCGTCGCTTTCCCAGCCCCTGGTGGACGGAAGAATGTCGGAATGCCATTCGTGCTCGAAGGCGTGCTCTTAGGGTTTTCCAACATCACCCTCCATTGGATAACCTAATCCAATACAAGAAAATGCGCGCCAGGTCCAGACAAGTCATTAAGAATAGCAAAAAGTTATCATGGAGCCAATTTGTAGCTTCATTTAACCGACACCTCCTCGGTGGTGTGGGATAGGATAAGGCGTGTTGCAGCTAAAATGGCCCATATACCAATTGCGGGACTAAAAACAGCCACAGGAGCTGTTCTTAATTCATTTGAAGTGGCGAATACGTTTGGCAGTGCTTTCGCTCAAGTGTCCAGCTCGGAAAACTACTCCCCTGAGTTCCTTCCAACTAAAAGTCAGGTGGAATCTCAAGGCTTCGCGTTTCGATCTAGAAACGTAGAAGATTACAATCGCCTTTTCACCATGGCGGAGCTAGAACATTCTCTTAAATATTCGCGATTATCAGCACCAGGACCGGGCGGTATTCATGTACAAATGTTACAACAGCTCTCTCCTGAAGGTAAGGCATTCCTGCTCGAGGTCTATAATCGTGTTTGGGTTGACAGTATACTCTCAGAAAATAGGCGGGAGGCCACCGTTAGTCCCATCTTGAAGACTGGAAAGGATCGGCATCTTCAAGTTATCTTCCTATTTCCCTCACCAGTTGCGTTTGCAAGGTGAAGGAACGCATGATAAATGGACGATTGGCATGGTGATTAGAAAGCCATAACCTACTGACGAACATCCAGTGTGGTTTTCGGCGACGCTGTTAAACTGTAGACCATCTTGTGTCAATATCGACACAGATAATGGCCGGATTTATGAACAACTGTCAAACCGTTGGCATATTTTTCGATCTTGAGGAGGCTTATGATACGTGCTGGCGAGCAGGGATTCTACGTTCCCTGTATACCTGGAACATACGTGGACCTCTACCGCTGTTCATTCAGGAGTTTATGAAGGACAGCTTTTTCCGAGTAATGGTCGGCTTGGTTTTTTTCTAATTCTTTTGTTCAGGAGGAGGGAGTACCTCAGGGTTCGGTTCTAAGTGTCACGCTCTTTGCTACAGCTATTAACTCCATCTGGAAATGTGTTCCACCTGGCGTTTCGTCATGCCTATTCGTAGACTACTTCGCTGTCTATTGCAATTCTCAGCGCACGGCGTTCTTACAACGGCGCCTGCAGCAATGTTTAGACAACCTTAGAGAATGGAGCGTCAAAAACGACTTCCGTTTCTCAACTGAGAAGTCAATCTGCGTTAATTTCTGGCGTCGTAGGAGACGATTGCCACCTTCGCTCTGTTTCGGTCCAGATTTACTTCCCTTCTCAGATGAGACGCGCTTCTTGGATTTGATCTTGGACAGGAAGCTTAGTTGGTCGTCGCATATTGGACAGCTAAGAGCACGATGTGACCGTACTCTAAATATCATGCGAGTAGTGAATGGCAAATCGTGGGGAGCGGATCGGACAATTTTGTTGCGAATCTATCGCGCACTCATCCAATCCAAGCTAGACTATGGGTGTATTGTTTATTGGTCAGCACGACCATCTGCGCTGAGAAGATTAGACGCGGTCCACAATAGGGGCATCTACATTGCAATAGGGGCTTTTCCAACAAGCCCAGTGGTGAGCCTTTACGCGGAGTCCGCAGAACCTCCTTTGCAATATCGGCGTGAGATTTTCTTGGCAAATTACGGTTGTGCGCTTAGATGTATGCGTAAGCACCCAACGTTCGCTTCTTTTTTTCACCACCACGCTAACAGAACGATGTAGGAATAGCACCCTAAGTCCTAAGCCAGCGGGGTTTCGTTTCCAAGATCTTCTAATGAAGCTTGGAGTGGAACTGCCTAGGATGTTCCCCAAGGGCAAGAGGCTTTACACCCCTTGGCTATCTGGCACGCCCCATGTAGATCTTGGAATGACTGTACACCAGAAGTCCACGATGCCTATTTCAGGTATCCGCAGGTGTTTTTTAAAATGTTTGTCAGGATACACGGACCGTCCATGTATTTATACCGACGGGTCAAAGAGCAGCAACGGTGACTACCAGTGGTCAAAAATGACACTTAGTGGGCCGTCTGGATCGGGTACTGAGCCCTTCCACCACGTCAAGGCGACATTCCTTAGGAGGGGTGCATTGTTGAAGCATTCCCTGATATGCCGGTCTTTCAAGGCATGTCCAAGTGCTTTATAGCGCCGTTCTAGACCCAAATTGCTGTGTACTATTCAATAAACAGGCCCTTCAGATATTCCAAAGTGACTGACAATGCTTATTTGTGTCGGGGAGTTTTCTTGAGTCACTATGCCTTTAGGTCATATGGATGGATGGATGGATGGGATGGGATGGGGATGGGGATGGGGATGGGGATGGGGATGGGGATGGGATGGGATGGGATGGGATAGGATGGGATGGATGGATGGATGGATGGATGGGACGGATGGATGGGATGGGATGGGATGTGATGGGATGGGATGGGATGGGATGGGATGGGATGGGATGGGATGGGATGGGATGGGATGGGATGGATGGAGTTTAAGGGCCCGTCAACAACTAGGTCATTTGAGCCTCAGGTTAAAATATAAAATGCTCAGGTAGCGGTTAAAACAAACGAAAAGGTTAATATGTAAAAATCACCAAGCAGCAATATGTCAGCTAATTTTAAAACCTGAAAGATGCTTCCACAAAAAGGGGGAGCAGTGAAAGTTAAAATAGTACCTTAGAACTAAACTGTTAAAACAGTAAAAGTTAAGAAATAAAAAATGGTTAAAATATTAAAAGTGAGATCTTAAAAGTTAAAAAGCTCAAACAACTAAAATAAAACAGTTTATACTTGCTTAGCAAACCCAATTTGGGCAACGAACCATAGCACCTTACAGGCAGACACCGGGTCGTCACCCAAAATTGAGGCAAGTGTACACCCCAGGCCAACAGACTGGTGCTAATGAGTGTACTGCAGACAGTCTATAAGGACATGGGCCACAGAAAGTTGGATGTTACACGTAGGGCAGAGAGGCGCCGGGTCCCCATGCAAATGGTACCCATGGGTCGCCCGTGTATGACCTATCCTCAGGTAGGTGAGAATAACTTCATCCCGCCTGGAGTCCCTGCAGGATGTCATCCAGGGATCTATGCTGTCCTTAATGGTCCACAATTGAGTGCCAGAAAATGCCTCCCATGACTGCTGCCAGATCGATAAAAGATGTCAACGGAAATGCGCTGCACACCGACGTAAGCCAGACTGTGTGTGGCAACATCCGGCAAATGGCATGCAGCTTTAGCAGCCGCATCCGCTTCCTCATTGCCGGAAGTACCTACATGGCCTGAGGTTCAGGTAAAAAGCAACTGGTATCTGCATGAGAGCAATTGCGAAATGCGAGTCTGTATTTTTACAATGAACGCTAAGGTGCCGATAAACTGTTCCAAGGACTGAATGGCACTCAGAGAATCTGAGCAGATGATAAAATTGCCAGGAGCTGAGTTAGAGATAAAAAGTAAACAGCTGGGCAGAATAAACGGAACTATGGTCTGGAAGTCGCTACTGGTGTGCCTTGCCGTTACACATTAGGTCATATTGGTTGTGCTCTTTTTCTTGCTAGTTTTTTTGTACATTGAGCCTCAAATGGAACCCCATTTTTGTGTAGCTATGTTATAAGATCATATGTGACTTACTTATAGTAAGATACGATTGTTTGTATATTTTCACTATCATTGAAAGGCTGAAACCGGCATCAGAAACCCCAACATTGTACCCGTGCCACAAATCTGTGAATTCTTAAGAGTCTTCTACAATGGAAATTGTACTGCAGGCTGTGGACATGAGACTGCACACAATAGATGGTGGCAAAAGGGTATTTCACCATTAAAAAACATACATAAAAACATCCGAGCTAAAGTGGAGCAACCCTACATATATTGGAATAAAAACTTATAAAAATTTATCCATATCAGTAAAAAACAAATGTTAAAAGTGAATTTGGTAAAACTGTAAATAACATGTTATTAAAGAAGGCTCATTATAATGTTAATGAATATAAGAAGGATGCGTATTTTTGAAACTTTTACACTATTCTTGGATATTTTTAAGTTGACACGTGTAAAACTGCTCTATTTTGTACATACAAGGCAACTTTTATTATTTAATTGATTAAAAGATCACTTTACCAGCTATCTGCTGATTGTTATGACATCACAATATCATAGTACGCATCTACATGTTTTCTGTCGTTCAGACAATCTCTGAAAGTATAACTTCAAGATCTAATGTTCTGAAATGATGTAATACTAGATGTCTTTGTCCAAAAATGTACGCACAACTTTTCAACAATTTACACACATTTATAATGCATTTCTAGCTCCTTTCATACTTCCTTTTGGCTTAGAATAAACAACAACAATGCTACATAGAATCTAGAAACAAGGTAAAACAGTTAGCTATAGGTAAGCATCATTAACTTCAGTATAATTAAAACAATTGCAAATAGTATTTCTCTGCTACATTTCTTTGAAAAATCCTATAGGAATAAAACTTATAACCTGATTACTGAACAGCTTTCCTGCTGGGAGAATAATCTATTCTTCTGAAAGTGAGTCTACCGAATCTTATGTATAATCAAAACACAATATTTATAGATGTAACAAAAGTATATCACAGAATACTTCACTGCCAGAACATCTGGATGCAACTACAAGTAGTGAACATTTATGGTGTTCTCTAAGAAGATTCCATCATCTGTACATCTTTCAGTGACTAATATCCATGGTTTTTCACTCTGTGCTAGAAATTGGTGCTGTTAATTCCCATGTAATACTTGTTTATTCAATAGGCATGTTCATACTTCAATGTGGTATAGCCCCACCCCGTAAGGTTATGAGGTGAGCTCTGTTAAACTGAAACTAATTTATTCAGACCAGTTGTCCACTTCTTAGCTGTTCTGTTCCCATAAAACTAAAGTTAAAAAAAGCGAAGTTCCAAGTTTAATAATCATTAAATGCAAACTTAAAAGAGAAAATTAATAAATAAACTGTAGCTAAATAGCCACATATGGAAGAGAGTTTACATTGATCGTTTACATGTTTGCATATTCACACACATATTGTCTTTGTTCTTTTCGTACAGATTTCAATATGGTATTGATCCCACTATTTTTAACATAAGTAGTAAACATTCATATTCTTAAGAGAAAAACAGTTAAAATGTAACATAATCTTATACACTTGAATATGCTAATATTATTTATATTATTCATAACAAGAACAGACAAATTATTTTCACCCATCCTTATACAGTGGAATCCCGATAACTCGACCTAATGTGGACTGAGAGGCTGTCGAGTTACCAAGATGTCTAGTTTTATGCAAAAAGGGGTCTGTTATTCACAGCTCATAACATAATACTGTAAATTACATGTACTTAATCATGCACAGTGCACAATGTTGATGTACTACATGGAAGTTGGAAAGATAACCTGACACTCCTATGGTCTTATAAATACAAAAGTGAGCTTGATCATAAACCACTGTGCGATTTATCACTTCTAAAAAGCACCTCTGTACTCGATAAAGCAATAAACCTTCAAACCTTCCAAACAAGTGCTTGTACTATGTATTCAGATTATTAATGGCAAGTTTCTAATTACTGTCACATTTAACAATAAAGAATCAAAAATGGTTGTTGTGTTACATGGAATGTTGAGTTATCAGGAGTAGATTTACCAGGATTCTACTTTAGTGGCATAGGTTTGATGAGTTTCAGGTCAGAAAATACCAGGTAGATATCTGTGGTTATCACTGGAATTCAATGGTTGAGATACCATAATTTATACCACTTTATTCAAGCAACATTCTTGGAGTTAATTTGATATTATATGGTTGAGAATTCCATGAATGTCATTTGCATTCTGAAAAGTTAATAATGATATTAATTACCTTACGAAAAGGAATGTCAAAGGGCTTATCATTTTCTTGTATGCTGTTTAGAGTATAGTAGAAAACCCTTTGTATTGCAACAACCTTAAAGAAGTGCTTTGGTACTGAAGTGGACAATTCAGAGCTAAAGGCACCAAACTTCAAAAGAGAAGGCAAGCATGATGGTGTTATGGTTATTCAGTGAAAAATATGCATTCCTCCATATGCAGTTCCTGAATGGCCTTCTTATCCAAGAGTTCCACTGCCTTCACTACTGCTAGGAGTTTCCAATGGGTGCCACAGCAGCCCTTTTCCACACTGGAGAGCATCTAGCTGTTGTATGCTATCAACTGTGCTGCCTATCCTAGATCTGGGATAGGACACCTCCAATACAGCTGTTGCAGGCAATGGTGTCCATTTTTTTTTGTAGTGTTTAATGCCCGTTTTTACTGCATACAGCACCGCAGGTGGTTTGGTGTCCATGATAAAATCACTGCCCAGTTGTGAAAAGTCTAAGAAAGTACACTGCACAGTGCTGATTAAACTACCTGGAATGCCCCCTCTACCTCTGCTGTCTACATGCAAGGCCATCATTCTTCCATCAGACAAGCGATGTTAAAGAAACCTGTGATAGGCATTAGTAGAGTAGAGTAGCCACAAAACAAGAATGAACATGGGCCTAGCCAATACAGTGATGTTGCTCTCTCTCTCAGCATTGCCAGCTTTGCACACCAGGCAGTTTCGATGTGACAAAGACAGTCAACGCAATGCTGAGAGAGCAATATCACTGTATTGGCTAGGCCCATGTTCATTCTTGTTTTGCAGCTACTATACTTGCATGACTCAGGAAACTGTGCTATTTTTGCATATCTTTTGAACAAGACCAATCTCTCAGAGCCCAAGCCTTCTCCAGATCCCTGGGCACCCCAGTTGGTGATACTATCTGGTTCCTTGCAGAACAGTTGGCACTTCTTCGCATTCAGTTTCAGGTTAGATGCCTGCAGCCTCTGCAATATCTAGATCAGGTTCTCAAGGTGGTCTTCAAATGTACTGCCACCAACAATAATGTTGTCCAGGTATAACAGGTAGGTGTCATAAGTCAATCTCAGCATCACTGAACTAGATGAGTTGCTGGAAGGTGGCTGGTGCATTGTACAGGTCAAAGGGTAACTGCCAAAGTCTTTGGGCTGTCGAGAATGCAGTCTTTTCCTTGCTCTGGAATATAGGACCACTTGCCAGTATTCACATTTCAGGTCCAATGTTGAGAAGCAGTGAGCGCCAGCAAGAGTGTTGTCAATCCGGGGTGAGGAAAAAGTAATTTTGAATGACAGCATTCAGATTCCTGTAGTCCAAGCAGAAGAATAGTTCACTGCTCTTCACCAGAAGTATTGGGGAACACTAACAGCTGTTAGACTCTCCAAAAGTTCCCCTGAATCTCATATCTTCCAGCACATCCCATAGCTCCACTTCAATTACCAGAGGAACACATCTTGGTTATAGCCAGTTTGGCCGGCCTTCTCCAGTGTCAACATGGTGGAGTACTCGAGCTGTGCAGCCGTATTACCCATTGCCTTGGCTGAAGACAGCCTTACATTGTCTAAGTAGATGCCGAAATCTCTGCAGTTGGGCCACAGTAAGGTTATCGGTTGCTCTCTTTAGCAAGTTTTGCAGCCTGGGTCCCAGATCTTACGAAGGTGCTGGCTCCTGGGATCCATCACATGGCGATACACTCCCAGCTGAATTGCACTTCCCCAACTCTGTTCCAGCCTAGATGTCCTGACCAGTGTCCGGTGGATTCAGCAGAGTCGCAGGCACTTCTGGTCATGTCTGATTACCGTAACGGCTGCACCTGTGTTCACTAGTATACGGTATAGGTTTCCTTTCATCCAGCCGTACACAACGAAACTGTCATCCACTCTTCTTCCAAGAAACATAACAGCAATCAAGAGCATGGTGATGGCGTCCCCAACATGCCTCTCACCAGCTCTTATTCATGTCCCCTCTGGTTGTCAGCTTGGTGTAGATAGTCCTTCACTATGTGTCTTGGTTTACCACACCTCCAACACACACAACTTGATCTTTGTAATTGTCTCTGGATTGTCCCTCTGTATTGAGTACTCCTGGTTTTCGAGCTGGACGCAGCCATTACCTTGCTTGCTTCCATCTTCAGTTAGGCCGTTAGCACTTCATGGATGGTCTTGTAATCGCCAAGCATCAGACACTGTTGTATCACTGTTGCATCAGGCACCCCAACGAAAAGAAGTAGATAGCTTCCTTGGACATGTAACTGGGTGCAAAATTCAAACTGAGTTTCTATTTAGGGACCCTCTTTAACAGCTATGGTTCCTTTCATGTGTTGTGAGGTTAACCAGAGCTTTGTTCACTAGCTGTTTTATTGCCAGGGCAAACTCCTGTATCATCATCCCTGGATGCTGCAACCTTGACTTGAGCTGACTGCGACAGGCTGTGGCCATGCAATGATTTTCAAATGTTTGTCTCCAGACATCTCTGATGTCGGAATCACATTCAAAATGTCTGTCACCTGTACCTGGAGTCTGAATATTTGCTATGTGGCTTCCTCTTCTGCTGACCATTGGCTGGGACAGTGATGGCGGCAAATTTTTGCTGGAAGACTTCTAGTGCTGAATCATATTTGGGTGGCTTGATGTGTGCAAATGTGTTGTACCTTGGGGTCTCGACCTTCAAGTCATCAAGTGATTCATCCACCATTTTTCTACCATGGCTTCAGTTGTTTGGCACTGCCGTTGGCTCCTTCTTCCATGACATTAAGCCCTTCACCAAAGTCCTCCACACTGTTAATGTGATAGTCAATGTCTTTCATCGTTCTGCCGAGCTCTTCCATGTCGTTCACGTTGGCCAGCTGTTCATCAAGTTTTGTCAATAGCTCTGTCTTCATCTTGGATATTTCTGTTTGCATCTCCTCCATCTTCTCCATTGTGGAATTTACTGCACTTATCTCACTTATCATCTTCTCCATCGAAGAATTCACTGTATTATCTCACTTCACATGTGCTCCATTCCAGATTCCATTTTCTGCTCTATGTTCTCCATGCTGGATTCCATTTTCTCCGGCATATTCCCCATTCCACATTTCAAGGTCTTGATTTCAACTATTAACTGTTTCACCACCTTCTTCATCATGGGGTTCAATCACACTCATGACACCATGACCATACAACAATGCTGACTCCAATTTCTCCCAAACATGCTTTAATCGTCGCTTCGACAGTCAGCTGCACTCAGCTACCAGTTGCACTCAGCTGTCAGACTCAACTGAACTCTTATGTCAATTTCATTTGTCTGACCTGCTAGGCACTAGCAGATCCACAACAAAAGCCAATGTTCTCAAAAGGGGCGACTTCTCTCACAATTACCCCCAGGGAGGATTGCAGAACTGGCAGGAGTGCACATAAAGGATTTGTTGTTTATGTCATTATTGAATGGGCCATTTGGTCTATAAGCCTTACTGCACAAAGGAGCTGGTATGCTTATATTCTTGCGCCGCTTGCTGGTAACTTCACACTGCCAACAATCTAGGCGGCAGGTAAAGGAGCCTGTATACTCCCCACCGATGTGGCCAGAGAGCAACTCATGCACTTGGTTTACATATTGCACCAGAATCAGATGTAAGACAATCAGAGAAGAAATATGCCACTTTAGAAGAACCATGATAGCTATATGGGGCAGGGATGTGGGTATTGTGGAAGGGTGACAAGAAAGCCATAGCCTTGAGGTATAAAGCTACCTATGTCCTGTATTAATAGCACCAATTTCTAAAGTAAACAGCAGTAAAATGAATGGGTAGGGTGTGATATATATTGCATATCAGGTAAACTTATCACTATTATTATTACCATAATATTCTGTGGCTGTTGGTTTTATGATAGAGATGAGTAAATTATATGTGTGGGGATTGATTCTGGAAAGAGTACTAAAATATTGGTACAGAATTCTATAACTCCCTGAGAGTTGAATACTAAAGAACCATAAGGGGACTACTGAGGATGATAACTGGTGGATAAAGTGGATTAAAATCAACTAAATAAACAGAATGGGTACTATCTAAACAGGGAGAAGGAACATGTAAACAGAACTTATTCAAAGGGTATGACAATGAATTGGAGGATACTGACAGCAAGTTATGTGTGTATTGCTGAACGACAGAAGTTCTATTAAATTTGGAGTAATTGCTAAGAGAGAATGGTGTGTAGATAACTATAATGATTACAGGGAAAGGATTGTGTCGCTGAGATTATGGGCATGGAGATTGAAACTTTCCAGAAATAATTTAGATTGGAGAATTTGTTCAACTGGTAGAAACGAAGATGTTAAGTAATTACTATGTGATTTTACAGGAATAGAGCAATGGAAATTAAACTTAAGGAAGGAGAAATAGCTTAAAATGAATAATAAAATATAGTGTAGGATAATTTTTAAAGATATCACAAGTTATGTCTTGGGAATATTTATATCAGGTTTTCAGATTTATTCAGCCTTTAGTGCCTGTCAGTTTAAATGAATGACATCATGAGAGTTCAGAGAACCGCTTGTGTCAGAGAGGAGTTGCAGAAGTGAACCATGGACTTCATGCATTTCAGACTTTGTAAACACGGTGATGTACTGTGGCGGTGCATAACTGGTTTTCACCAGATCATTTTGTGCACTCTTTGCACACGAGATGAAAATGACCACAGATCACAATTAGCATGGTTGAATGTTACATCTGAACTGGAAAGATACAAGTGGGAGTTTAACCTTATGGTATTGGCCATTGTATGAATGATTTTCCCCGTTCTTGACCTAAATTTCATCAAGTCCCAAGACAAAACATGATAAAAAGGATTAAAAGATTAGACACACCTAAGACTACTAATATGATGCTAAAGTTTCATGTATTTCTATGATGCTTCAATTGTTCTGTAGTTCTCATTACAATATAGTGTTTTGCTTATGTGTGTTGGTTTCTTAATTTATTCTGTGTAGGTCAGATTTCATTTATTGCTGTAAAGTGTGCAAACCAGAGAAAAATTGTGTCATTAAAGCCGAGACACTACACCACAAAAACTTTCCAATTATTTAGTTGCCCATCAGTGTGAGTTTACGAGATGCACATGAATGCCAATACTGGGAAGATACGATATACATCCCATTTCACTAAAGTGACTTGGAAACTGTTAACATCCAGCCCTTCCACTCATCTTTTGTTATACGGCGTACGGTTTTAGAAGGTACATGAGCTCAACCAATGCATGCACACGGTGGCTGCACTGCTGCCAAAGTGATGCGCCAGAGCGGAAGTTACGGGGAGAGAACGAGGAAAGAAACGTTTGTCGTGTCACAAATTGTCAGAACATAAACTTATGCAGCAAAGGATAATGATGATAACATTATAAACTGTAACACTCAATATTAACGTACTTGTTACATGCACTTCCTCAGATGCCAATTCCTTAAAAAACCTGTACACTTTAAAAATAATATTTCTGGCCTAGGAGCGGAGTACTTTACCCTTAGTACCTGCGCCACTGGTACCAGGCTTTGAAAGTGACATTGTTAACACTTCACTAAACACAATGTAACACAGTTACACAAAGCACAATTTGCGTTACGGACTGGTCTTGAACCAAACTAAAGAATTCACACACGACTGCAGTGATCCATGGTCATTTAATTTATGAACTAAATATATGCAGTTCCTAACGACACTTCATAATGCCTTACTCCATAATTCTGCGTAATGAAAAGGAATAAAACACACAGGCACGATTGGAAGTTGCATACATAAGCATAAACATGGGAGTCAGTTGTTTATTCTTGAAGTGATAACTCGAGAAGCATACGTCGTAGAAAAATGGCATTTGTACAGGCTGCCTCAAAAATTCTTGCTGCATACACCACGGTATATTAGAATGTTGAAGTTCCAGTAATAATTTTGGGCCCATGAAAAAGGGAAATCTCCAGTGGCGGCTCGCAGTCAAAATTTTAGGGTAGGCAAAGTGTAACAGTAACAACAAATAACAACAACAACAACAATAATAATAATAATAATAACAATAACAACAACAACAATAATAATAATAATAACAATAACAATAACAATAACAATAACAATAATAACAATAATAACAATAATAATAATAATAATAATAATAATAATAATAATAATAATAATAATAATAATAATAATAATAATAATAATAATAATAATAATAATAATAATAATAATAATAATAATAATAATAATAATAATAATAATAATAATAATAATAATAATAATAATAATAATAATAATAATAATAATAATAATAATAATAATAATAATAATAATAATAATAATAATAATAAACCCCGTTTATCCAAATATAGGGGGCGAAGTCATTGCGGATAACGCAAACAATATATTGTTTGATTGTTTAATAAGAGCAGAGTGAATGAGCGTGACTTACGGACGAATTACCGCCAAAACTAAAATCACGAGTGTCGGCAGACTTTTTTCCAGGGGGGGGGGCACATGTTGGAAATTTGCAATCATATAATATCAAATCATTATTTTACTGTCAAAATTTATAGTATTTGTTGCAGATAACCGTATTAATTTGTGCTAAACAAAAATTGTTCTTTACATCAAAATTAAAATAATAGTTCAAAGGTCAGTAACTGACTGCACATTAAGTTCACCAACTTCCAAGGGGGAGCCGTGGCCCCCCTTGCCCCCGTTTCGCTACACCCATGACTAAAATAGATTAAGAAATTGAAAAATTGTCTGACTGCAGCTTTGTGTTAAATAGCTAAATCACTCCTCTTTTCATTGTTAGTGCGCCGCGAAAGCGAAATTTGTAATAGTTCACTAATTAAGTCGGTCATACTGGTATTACACAGAGATAACGACAGATTCAGGTCTCTGAGATCTTCGTTCGTGGAGTATGGCTGTTCGGAAAATGTCGCATAAATTCGGATTTGGGCCGGCAAGTGCTCGGACTGCTGGCAGACGCGTCTACGCATGCTCGGAGTGCATATACAGGCCGAATGTTTCCTTATCCCTGTTCAAGGGCCTCGTACTGAGGAAATGGGGCCGGGCAGGCAGAGGTTAAGCTAGCCTGCTCTCCACTACCCAGGTTCCATGCGTATCATTTCTGCCGCGCGTTTCAAACACGCAGCGCAGTTTTGATGAATCGGAATTGAGATTAAAGGATTTGACCATGCGCTGGTCATTATAACCGAGAAAACTTTTCTTGAACTGGAATTTAGGGGAAAATGACGGTTCAAATGATAAAATGCAGAATCATACTTAAACATTATTTGTTGATGTATTACGATAGGGTAGGCAGTGCCTACCCTGCCTACCCTGAGGAGCCGCGCCTGGAAATCTCTGTTGCTCATGCTTGTGCTGTACGTTCCTAACTAGGCAATGCTGCACAACTATGATAGGACAGTCGCTCTAGGCGAGCCCTCTTGAGCTCCGCCTCAAGTGCCTTCTAATACTGTACACCTTATAGTTCTCTACTAGAGGTAGTAGTGATAAACTTGCTTCAAAGCACAGAAGTCATGAACAAATGACTGACTGGCACGAGGGGCTGAATAAATCTGAAAACCCAGTATAAAATTAAGAATGCACAGCCATGGTCAGTTAATCTATCTGCATCATTTGACAATGAGGGCTTGCATGCACTTTTTTTGGTATATAAATAATATGAGTAGGTTAGTCATAACTCACATGATCCAAAAATCTAAATACTGGTAAACAACTGAAAACCAATTTGCATTGGTTAAACTCAATTTCCATTTCGGTGGAAGCTATTATTATGAAAAAATGTGCCTAAATATTAGGAATTACCTTTCAAATTGTGTTTATTTGTGAAAGAATGAAAATTATTATTGGGGTTTAAATAACGGATCATGTGAGTTTTTACTCTAATCTCCAGATCATGAGAATTCTAAAAAGTACCCTTTTGAAACGTGCGAGTTTAGAAAATGACTAATTTGGAACATGCAAGTTTTGATGGTAAACATTTAAGAATAACACTTGAGTGTCACCAACAAAAGAAGCTAGCTGATCACTGAGACAAATTAAATAATCAATTAAAATTAATTCAACAACTGTTTAGGAACGTTAAAGCTTATTTTATTTTTGCAACTTGATACATAGCAACTTCTGCTGGCAACCTTGCTAAATTGGCTTAGTTTCTTTTCCACATTTCTGAAGCAGCTGCACATTTCCGTTGTGCAATAGGTGACGCCTTTTCTTCCCTCACTATATGCATCAAAATCTTTTCAATTTAATCACTGACCTTGATGATATTTATAAAAAACTGAGAGCACAGTCCTTCCTCAATTTAAGTACAGAGCGATACTAGGCGAAGGGTGAAGAGAAGTGAGGGAACTACCGATCGCTGATTGGTCAAAAAAGCGATGGAACGAAACTCACAAGATCCAAAGGATCATGAGACTTTTGAAATAAACCAGGAAGTTTGTCACTTATTTAAACATGTATCAACTGAGAAATCAAGCTAAGTTTCTCTGAAATCATATTCTACGCAGAAAATTGAATTGTAACATAGTGCTACCTCCATTTTGTAATTTTTTGGAACATATGAGTTATGACTCTAACCTACTGATATGACAAGCTCTATAATTGTATGTAGTTTAGACTCCTTCTCACAGATGTCATTTGTATACATTTGGAATGAAGCATTGACATTCAATCAAGAAAAACAATTTTATTAATAGAATAATTTTACTTGCATCAGTAGCCATCACTGGCTGCAAAAAGAATCTGTACGGATGACGAAGAGGATTTGAGAAAACTGATACAAGGTATATTAGGTACTAATAGTGAAGGTGGTGATTTTTTTGAATACGAAAAAGAATCTGAAGATAGTTCTAGTGACTGTGGTAATAAATCTCATGCAGAAAGCAGTGAGGGAAATAATTATGAAACTAATGATGCTCCTCCAGGCCCCTCACAACGCATTCATATTACAACACAGAAAAAGCAGTGTGACTGCAATTGGACTAAAATCCTGTTCTCTACCCTTTTACTGCAAATATTGGTGTTTGTAAAGACTTTCTGAATAAGTATGCATCACAGATGCCATCTGCACCTTAAATTTTTTTTTTTTTTTTTTTTGGAATACATGGAACCTGAATTAGCTGCCAGACTATTCAGTTTGAGGCTGACCTCCTTCCAGCACAACTCCTATGAGGCTTCAGGCATGATCATGGGCTCACTTTCATATGCACATCCCGTTTACCAAAAAGAAAACAAAGGCTACCAAGAGGTATGTTGTGTGCTGCAGCAGGGGCAAAGAAAATGAAAGTGTGTGACATTTCATTTAAAAGATTGTTTGGAGGTCTATCACAGACAACAGCACTATTAACAAAACAGTACTGTAGGTTTATGCTTTTAATATTATGCATGCACATTTTCAGCAAAAAATATTAATTGGTTGATTTTGAATCATTTTTTAAGCATTTAAGTGTTACCACACCCACTGCTGGTAAATTTAAATCTGATTTCTTGGTTAGTTCAGTAGGCATTAAAGTATGATGTGATTGGGTTATTAAGTCAACATAGACAGTAAATACTGTAAGGTATATGTATTGTACTTTAGTTATGGCTCAATGTAGAATAAGTGTCAAGTTGAAATCATAATTTTGTTTACACCTTAGCACAAATATTGAAGTATATAAACAAAAATACATGTTGAATCATATCTCATAACTGTATTCAAGCTTACCTACTTATTTCTGTGACTACCTCATCTTCCCAGTAATGCAAATCCCCTCTGTCATCCAACATAAGCAATCGAGGATGATTTATTTCTCTTTTTACGGTGCTCTGCTTTTGGTCCTTTGTAACAATGGTCTCATCTAAGTTTCCACCCATCACATGAAGTTGCATTACAGCAGTATGCCTAAAGGAGAAAATAACATGGGCAATGCTGAAACGGTTTGGATGTACTTTAAACCATTTATAGAAGATGCATGTTTGTTTTCAAACACATTTTCTTTGAACAGTACTTATTGTAACTATTAATATTAACATATAAAAATTAAAACAACATAGCTTACTTTATTCGCACATTCCAATTGATAAAATTTTTACAACTTTTAAGCACACAAACTATGTATCATTTATTAGTCATTCCATAAATAAAAGGGGCTCTAATGACCTAGCTGTCGACGGGCCCTTAAACCCTAATCACTCACTCACTCCACAAATAAAAATTCTATTAACTAAGAATCTAATTTTAAAAGTTCCTTGATTATCATATGTGGGGAACTGGATTATGCAAACTATTGTTTAACAATCACAATGAAGAGCAAAAAGTTTAAACTGCTTGAATTATAAGCCCTGTTTCAGGAGCATTCATATCCATTTATGCTCAAGACTATGTGGCAATTCCTACTGGTGGCATTAGGTGTTCGAGGGATATAATAAAGATGTACAATGGTGGAATGTTCATTAAACTACTTCTTCTTTAGCATGAAATCTTTTCCCATATTGTTACCTGATGGTTTCTTTCTTTGCTTCAGTAGCTGTGATTTTAGATTTTTGGTTTTTTTAATGCGGTTTATTGAATAACCTTTTGATGATGCATGTTACCAAAACATTTTTATTGATTTTTTAAACAAAAGACAGCAACATAGAATATCAACTTCACTAGAATGTTTCTGGATTTCTCCACTAGTGACCGCCACACACTCCCTCTGCAGTGACAGCGTCCATGTATTTTCGAGGGAAGGTGACTTGTGGACCTGATCTGGTAGTTTGTGGTAAAGGTGCACAGGGTTGATTGCTAGGTGGAGAAGGTGAGGGAATATCCAATGTTGATCCTTCTGAAGTGTTTTTCATGTTGTGAGAAGAATATTCTTTTAGAATGAAAGCAGGTTTTAATCTGTCGATGCTAATTGTTTGTCTTCCACTTGATGTCTCTATTTCGAAGTGTTTGTAATTCCGAGATAGAACTTGATATGGTCCATCATATGTAGGCTGAAGCGGGGTTCTAACTGCATCATGTCGAACGAAAACGAATTTGCTTGTCATGAGTTCTGGGTGAATGAATATCTTTTCGGTGTCATGATGTTCAATGGGAACTGGCTTTACAAGGTTCCTCATCTTTTGTTTCAGTTTGAATACGAAGGCTGGAATGTCGATTACTAATTTTTGTTCATTGAGGAATTCTCCTGGTAATCAGATTGCTGAACCACAGGTCATTTCCACTGGTGTGGTATCAACTTGTGGAATGACGTACGAGCGAAGACCTAACAAGAATAAAGGCAGCTTCAAAACCCAATTGCCAGACATCTGTGCTTTTAAAGCAGTCTTTAACTGACGATGCCAGTGCTCAATTTTCCCATTTGCTTGAGGATGATATGCTGTAGTTTTGATATGGACAATGCCCAGTGCGCTGGTTAGACATTTGAACAATTGAGATTCGAATTGTCTTCCTCGGTCGGTGGTTATTATTTGTGGCACTCCAAAACGAGATATCCATGTTGACATTATGGCAAACGAAACTGTTTCTGCTGTAATATCTGCTAGTGAAAGTGCTTCCGGCCATCTTGAGAAACGATCAATAATTGTTAGTAAATAGCAATATCCTTGTGATGGAGGTAAGGGTCCCACAATGTCAACATTGATATGATTGAATCTAGAGTTAATTTCTGGATATCGTCCTACTGCACTGTTGGTGTGCTTCCAGACTTTGCTTCGTTGGCACGGTATACACGCTGATGTCCAGTTCCTCAGGTCCTTCTTTAGTGATGGCCAAATGAAGCGTTTTCTGACTAAATTGATAGTAGCTTGAATACCAGGGTATGCTAGATTGTGCATTGTCTTGAAAATTGTTTGTCAGAGCTGGTGAGGTATATATGGTCGAACCATACCTTTTGACATGTCACAAACAAGTTCTTTACCATTTGGTAATATTATTGTTTGAAGTGTCAGTGAAGTTGAATCCTTGATTGGATTGGATTGATGAAGTTTAGCGGCCCGTCGACAACTGGGTCATTTGGACCCTAGGTCAGAATATAAAAAATCTAAAAGTCACCTAAAAGCTGCCTAAAATGTGAGGTTTAAAAGAGCAACTAAAAACGCAAACAGATAAAAACACCAAACGGCACGTGAGTGCGCTAAGTTAAAACTTGGTAAAACCATTCATTAAAATGTGTAAAAGGTCAAAGCTAAAACAGACATTAAAACTAAGCACTTAAAACAGTAAAACGTAAAACACAAAAGCTAAAATGCAAATACGAATGCTAAAAAGCTAAAAAATTTCACACACTAAAAAAACACGTTATACTTGCTTTGCAAACCCAATTTGTGCAACGAACCGCAGCGCCTTACAGGCAGACACCGGGTCGTCACCCAAAATTGAGGCAAGTGTACACCCCAGGCCAACGACTGGCACTCACAAGCGTATTGCGGACAGTCTAGTTGAATCCTTGAGGTGTGTGAGCTCTTCGTCACCTTGTTGATTCTCTGCAATTTGTTCCATTGTAATAGTTGTAGGAATAGTGATTAAAGCAATTCGTGAACAAGCATCAACTGTGACATTTTCTTTTCCAGCAGTATAACGTATGTCCGTAGTGAATTGCCCAACCAGACTAATTTGCCAGATCTGAAGTGGAGACGATTTCTTTGGACATTGTTTGAACATGAAGGTGAGTGGTTTGTGATCAGTATAGATAGGAAAGTTACGTCCTTCTAGCATATACTGAAAGTGCTTCACAGCAGAATATGCTGCTAGGAGTTCTCTGTCATAGGTTGAGTAATTCTTCTCTGTACCTGTAAGTTTCCTGGAGAAGAAAGCTAATGGTTGTAAGTTATCGTCTTTGATTTGTTGTAGAGATGCATCAACCATCAAAATTAACGGTAAATTTGAGGATGGATGAGCCAGAAGTGCTGAGTTTGCTACGCTGTCTTTTAGGCGATCAAAAGCCTGTCAGAGACTTTGGGTCCACTCAATCTTTCTGTTATCATTCTTCTTGGCATCATGAAGAAGGTTACAAAGCTCAGCTTGTTTGCTCGCTGAGTCTGGGAGTGCTCTTCTATAAAAATTAATGAGACCAAGAAATCTAAGCAGTTCCTTAATTGTAGCAGGTAGTGGATAGTTGACAATGATTTGTACTCATTCAGCTAGTGGAGTGATTCCTTTTTCAGATATCACATATCCCAGGAATGGTACTTCTGTGGAACTGAAAATACATTTGCTCAAGTTAATTCTAATGTTGAATTTACTCAAGCGCTCAAATAGCAAATGAAGGTGTTTCTTGTGCTCTGCTTCATCTTGTGATGCTACTAGAAAGTCATCTATGTAGCAGTAGACGAAGTCTCTCAGTATGGTGTCCATGTATCATTGGAAAGTCTGGGCTGCATTTCTAAGTCCGAATGGAAGACGTAAGAATTTGAACAACCCAAATGGAGTTGTGACTGCTGTTTCGGCTATATCATCTGGATGTACAGGTATGTGGTGATAGGCTCTGACGAGATCTATCTTTGAAAATATTCGTTTCTCATCCAATTGGCTGTTGAAATCTTAAAGATTAGGTATAGGGTATCTGTCTGGCTTGGTGATGTTGAGAGCTCGGTAGTCTCCACAAGGCCTCCAGGACCATCTTTCTTTGGTACTAAATGGAGGGGACTTGCCCGAGCACTCTTTGACGGTTGGCAGATTCCCATGTTAATCATCTGCTGGAACTCTGCTTTGGCTGTCCTCAGTTTGTCTGGGGGCAATCGTCGTGCTCGTGTCGCTACCGGATGTCCCTCAGTGATAATGGTATGATAAACGGTTGTATCTTGAATGTTGAAATGAATGTTTTCATGAAGTAAGTTGGGAATTTTTTTTTAGAATGTCAGCATGTTTATGGTCTGGTGGCATAACTCGAACTGAATCTATGCCAGATGCCTGAATCATTGTGCCAAATGTTGTTGCTGAGGTCATGGAATCAATGAGTCGCCTGTTCTTTAGATCTACTAAAAGATTGTAATGGTGAATAAAATCTGCTCCAATGATTGGGGATTGTACGTCTGCAACTACGAAGTTCCATGTAAAATTTTGCAGTAGACCAAGGTTGAGTCCTAATAAGCGCTCTCCATAAGTATTTATACAGGTGCCGTTTGCTGCATAAAGTTTACGTTCTGTTTTCTTGCAGCGATCACTATCTGAAGGGGGAATTACTGATATGTCAGCTCCGGTGTCGACTAAATATCTGCACCCACTGTTTCTGTCTGTAAAAAATAGGCGGCGAGAAAAGTGGCTTCCATCACCTGCTGCCACTAGTGTGGACCATTTTGAGTTTGACTGCTTTGTAGAATGCCTGGAGGTTGATGGTTGGTATGAGCATGGGCTCTGACGTTTCTTTGCTCTATGGCGATATTTAAAGTGATACCAACATAGTGTTCCATGAGGGTTAAAACGCTGGCCTGACCTCGACCTATCTCATGATCTACTTCGTGAGGATCGCGATGAAAGTGAGCTACTCCTTGAAGAGTGTGACAATGTTTTCAACTCATTGATGGTCAACGTCAATTCCGCGATCTGTGCTTCCAGTCTTGAAATACGATCATTACCGGTATCGTTCATTTTACTGATAACGACGGATGATGGTGTCTGCATGTTTTGAGCACATATATTCGATCCTGGTGGGAAAAATTCAATAATTTTATCAGCCATAGTGGCTATGGTGTCAAGATCATCTTTGCTCATTGCTAATATGGATGGTGTGGTAACAGGAAGATGCTGCATAAATGTGTTTTTTAAGAAGTCGTCTTTAACATGCATACCAGCTAAAGTTTGCATCTCTCGCAAGAGTTGAGTCGGCCTTTTGTCACCTAATTCTACTTCTGTTAATAGTTTCATCACTTTCCTATTTTCTGACTCATCAAATTTCTGAATAAGTCTAGTTTTAAAATCTGTGAACGGCGTGGTAGATAATGGTCGAGTAAAAAGGTCGGAAATTAATTCCACGACATCCGCTTCTAACGAGGCAATCACATGGTTAAATTTTGTTGTTTCACTTTTTATATTTAATGTGGTAAATTGAGCTTCAACCATATCTTAATATTTCTTTTCCAGATTGGCGGAATCTTCACTGAAATATGTGCAAGTTCCGTTTTTTTTTATATTGTGCTTAGCGGTCCTTCAGTGCTGTCGTGGTTGTTGTCCATGTTTTTATTAGGAAATTTACTTCTCATTCGGTAATCTAATTGTCGGAGGTCACCAATTTGGTTTTTTTATGCAGTTTATTGGATAACCTTTTGATGATGCGTGTTACCAAACCATTTTTATTGATTTTTTAAACAAAGTAAAAACAAAAGATAGCAACATAGAATATCAACTTCACTAGAATGTTTCTGAATTTCTCCACTAGTGACCGCCACAGATTTATCTCATAATTAAAAAATTACACAGGAGTGTGGAATTATAAACTGGCCCTGTCCATTCTTCATGCCACATTCTTTGGCCAAGTGGCCAGGTTAGTTTTTCTGTTCTACTTATATCTGTGTGGTTACTGTGGTTTAGTCAACAGGCCAAAGAAGATCATGAACGTTGAAATATGCATGACAATACGCACTTAACATTTCCAAAATACCCAAGAATATGAGGGTGAACATCACATAAATTTCAGGACCATAGGTTCAATTTAATACTGTACTACTAATTTTAAATTAACACTTATTTTATGGTAGCCACAAAATTTAATGGCGGCTGATAGTGGACTATTACTATTCTTTTTCCTGTTGTACAAATAAATTTTGTGGGGGCAAATGATATTTATATCATTGGCTTTACAGTGTGATTTCATAGTGTGTTTAACTATACAACACAGCAAAGCATGGCAGGTCTATAATTGAATTTAGTATCAAGCCACTCGCCATCAAATTTTGCAACAGCTATAGTTATATGCAAATGTGTTTGACTTTCCTCGAGAACAAATATAGTTTTCTCATTTCTTTTAAGGCCAGCAATTGTGGATTTTATAGAATATCAGACTGAGTTTACCTATTAAGGTACTGGCTATATATTAGCTATAGTGATCAACAGTTTCATCAATAGCAAATTGGCAACATCTGGCCTAAAAGTATTATGATGGAATCAATGATTTGAAATAATTGAATGAGCATCTACTATAGATTTTAAAAAAATTATCAACTGAACTGCTTAGCATCAAGGTATTAGTTGTTATCAGGAAAACTGGAAAAATTATGTTAGTAGAATGAGCAATAGCACATTTCTGAAAACAACCTTATCATCTCCACAAAGAGTGAAAAGATCCTTTGCCAGATCACAAAAAAATGGACAAAAAAACAAGACTATAACAGGACACTCAACCTAATACTGAATGGGATGGGGATGGGGTAGACTAACACCAAAGTAATATAAGTGTTCACTGATTCATGTTAATCCTAAAGACATCCTTTACTGAAGGTTATCATCCCTGAATGTGTATTTTCTGAGGAAAATGTTGGCACCATACCCTATCTGCAACAATGCTTAGGTTAAGCCCTTATAAACAGTTTGAAGTAGGGGATTGTTACTTGTCTTTGTTAAGTTTTAGTGATATATATATATGCTTTATGCTGCTGCACTTCATTTTTCTTTTCTTTTCCTTTCCTTGGTGCATATGAGATAAATCTAAAGTCACTATGTGACTTATGACAAACTATATGTTTATGTAAAGTTCCGTGGCCAATATTAAGATTATCTTGGTCCATTGCTTCCGGTGTAGATCACATCTTAAGGTAACAACTTGCCAATGTTTCGCCCATTCTATGATGTAACTTCCTCAGGGCTGAATGCATCTTGTTATAAGTTATATATATATATGGCCTAGTGCCAGTACATGGAACCCAGCTTTTAGGATACAATTTTACATGTCCTTATAAATTTTCTTATTTACAATGGTTTTTGTCTTTCGGGTTTGTCCTGAACCAATACAGTAACCCGCTTTGGGTTACCAAATACAGCTTGGTCGGGTAGATTAACTTTTCTGTATTATTTCACTGTTTTAATTTTTTTTTTTTTTGTAGTGTTTAACGCCCACTTTTACTACTACGGCACCACAGGCGATGACACTGATGATACATGGGATAAAGATGGAGCACTGGTGGAATGAGATGGCAGGGGAAACCGGAGTACCCGGAGGAAACCCACCCCAGTGCCGCTTCGTCCACCATGAATCCCACATGCGGCTGCCTGGGATCGAACCCGGGCCGCTTTGGTGAGAACTGTTTTAATGATCTTTTGTTTTTATATACAAATTTACATTCATATACATATTTACAATTTACATCCACTTATTCAAACACGCAAACCTACTTACACACATGCACGCACGCACAAACACAAACACACACAGACACCCACCCCCACCCCCACCCCCACCCCCACATACCTGTACAAACACATAGACGGCACTTACCCACAACATTTACACAATACACTGTACAATTTCCACTATTTTGCTGTGTGGACAGTTTTGCTTCGGAGTTATGTATGTAGCGACAGCTCCCTGTTATAGCAGTAACTCAAGCAGCCCCTTGTCATAGGAGTACATGGCTGTGGGCCGATGTTGTGGGTGCACAGTATTGCGAGCGGGGGAGCTGTTTAGAATATTTTTATACATCTATGTTCTTGGTATTCTGGTTCACCGCTTATGATGTTGGTTATGAGCTGGTTCTCATGTTGCGTGCCCACATTCTTGTGGCTGCTTTGTATATTGCATCCGCTATGTAGGGTGCATTAAGGTTCTGATGGATGGTTTGGTTTTTGAGGCATTTGTCCAGGCCACGGACGTGTAAAGTAGGGTGGACAGTATAAAAGATCCGTTTACTATAATTTTGGATTGGGTCCATAATTCCTTGCTATTGAAGATGGGAGCATATATCTTTAAACGTTGGTGCCCTTTGTTGGCAGCATTTGTAAGGTGGGCATTCCAAGAGAGCCAGTGGTCTGAGGTGACTCCCAAGTATTTCCCTTGCCGACGATAGTGCAATCTTGGACCACGGACCATTGCCAGAAACTGCAGCTTTTTTGTGAAATAGATGAGCTGGCATTTATTTGCATTAATTTTTATTTTCCAGTCATGTAGCCATGACAGGAAGCACTCAGTATACTGCTGCATTTCAAGGGGGCCAACACAAGGGTTTCTATGGTGGTTGTAGATTGCAGTGTCATCAGCGTACATGGTAACTTTGCATCTGCTGTCCGCGGGAAATCATTTGTAAATAGAATATACATAAACAGGGATATAACTGCCCCTTGTGGTACACCAGCTTGCATTATTCGCTCATGTGAGGAGGAATGACCCACTTGAACATGGAAGTGCCTGTTTTCTAAAAAGCTATGGATTAAAAATATACAATTTCGAAGGCCAGGAAAATGTTGGTACAGTTTGTAAATTAGGCCAACATGTCAGCACCGATCAAATGCAGCTTTTACATCTAAAAATAGTGCCAACGTAGAAGCCCCATTGTTAAACTGTTCAGCCACATCATCAACAAGACTTAATAGCTGTAGTTCAGTAGAATGACCTTTTCTAAACTCAAATTGTACGTTGGATAGTTCCTCCATTTCTGAAATTTGTTTTTTCAACCAAAAAAGTATAAGTAGTTTTCCAATGTTGGACAGGAGACTAATGGGGTGGTAATTTTGAGGGTGCCTGGTTCTCTTCCCTGGTTTTGGTAGCATTATAACCTTGACTTGTTTCCAAGTGCAGGGGAAGTAAGTGCATCTAAGGCAAGTATTAAAAAGTTTTGTTAATTGTAACAGGGCTTTTCTCGGGATGTGTTTGAGCTCCTCATTAGTTATCCTGTCCGGGCCTGCAGCTTTACCATTTGGTAATTTTCTAATATGTTTGAACACTTCCTGAGGTGTAATCAGCTCATGCTTCTGCACCATCCAGACTTGTACCCAGTGTTTAATATCTTCTTGGACAAAGTTAGTGGTGGGATTATCGGGGAACCTCTCTGTGAGACAATTACCAAACACCTTGGCTTTCTCCTCTGAGGAGAGGTGCAGGCCAAGTTGAGTCTGGAGCACCTCAGTGCCAGTGTTAATGCTTGAGGAGGTCTTAAATGCCTTTTAATAATTTTCACAAGGAGTTGTCCGAATGGGTGGTACTCGGCATTTTGTTTTACCACTGTTCAATTTTGTTTATTTTAATTTGACGCCGAATGATATTCTGTAGCCATTGTACTAGCATTCTGTATTCAGGCTCGCGATTTTGCCTCCAGAGTCTCAACAGGCGTCTTCATCTGGCAATGAGGACCTCCACCTTGGGGTAGATGCAGAAACTGGGTGGACTTGTGGCGTATGTGGCAGTGCTTCATTTGGCTGTGTGCAGCGAGGGGGTAAAATTTTCAATGGTGGCATCTATTTCCACTTCACTAGAGTATGATAGCCTGGGCTGTGCCATCTTGTGCATTTCTATCTTGTATTTCTGCCAGTTTGTTTCTGTGCTATGGAGTATCTTGGGTGCCTGTGCAGTGATGGTGCTGCAGATCTCAAAGGTACTGGTAGATGGTCGGAGTGCAAGCTATGATACAGATTAAAGTTTTGTCAAATAGCCACATTTTTTGTAAGTACGAAGTTCAAAACCTCAGGGTCAAAATGATCTGAGCAGTGCTAAAAGGTGGGGTCAAGGGGGGCATATACCTACACACTGTCATGTTCTATAATAAATTCTGCTAGAAGATTTCCGGCCGCATTTGCCCGGCATGACTGCCACCAAAGGTGTAGGACGGTGAAATCTCCTGCAATGATAACATGCTCCCCTAAATCAAGGATTTTTTTTTAGGTCTCTTAAGAAAAAGGGTGAATTAGGAGCCTGGTAAAGCACTACCAATGTCACTATTTTGTCATTTATCTGTGCTTTTGGTGTTGTGCACTCCAGTACTTCTAGTGTTGGAAGCGGGACAGAAGCATGAGTAACTGTGTTTTTTAATAGAATGGCTGTGACTCCCCCCTGTTGGCCAAGTCTGTCAGTCCTAGAACTGTTGTACCCTTGGAGTTTAAAAGTAAACACTGGTTGTAATTTTGTTTCACAAATAAATGCAACTTCAATTTTGTTGTACCTCAGGTAGTTTTTCAGTTCATATTCCTTCCTGAAGACACCATCGCACTCCACAGGAGAGCCCACGTTAAACATGTACTTCCCCTTGGAGTGGCCATTTACTCCAAGATGGCGGTGATTAAACATATAATGGACTAGAGTTTTTCCATAGTGCTTGTACAGTTCCTGAATTTTGTTAGGAAGGGTTTAATTTTGGGCAGAACTGTGGGGAAATTAAAGGATTTTAATACGGAGAGTATTTCAGGAAGACCTTCCAGGTCAGATGAGGGCTCTTCGGAGGAAACGGGTTGTGAAGGGGAGTCAATAGGTGGCGGCTGAGATGCACTTTCCCCATGGGTTGCCCCAGCAAATGACAGTCCTGTTTGCACCAGGGCAGGATTTGTAATGGGCTTTGGTCCTGGTGGAGTACTTTGGGTTGTCCTGACAAGTGCAGCCAGTTGATGGCAGTAGCGTTCGTGCACAAATATTTCACACCCTGGCAGGACAGGCCTCACTGCAGTTAATGCAAAGGGGTACTGTCATCCTTGGCCTTTTTCAGGCAGTCAGGCGGTGGAAGCCCCTACAAAGGATGCACCGGAAAGTCAAATTACAAAATTTGTATGTGTGCCCCAGTTGTTGGCAACCAAAACACTGTGTTATGTTGTTTGTTTTGAGGATCTCCAGGGTGACCATCATGTTACAGATGACCCACTCCTTAATTCCTAGCTTTTTGGTGTGCGTGCTAATATTACCTAAAAATTTGGTAGGGGCCGCCCATGCAGTTTCAGCTGTCGGACCTGCACCTCAGTGTATCCTTTGTCTTGGAGATCTTCCAGGAACTCCTTGAGGTCAGTTGGCAGACATTTGATCATGAAGTGCAGCGGCTGATCACTGCGTGGTGCAAAACTGTAGTGCTGTATGCCTGCTGCAGCCAGACTCTGCATTGTGGGCTCAGCGTCAGCTTTACGTTGTAGGAACAACTTAATGCAGCTTGTATGCTGTGGCCAGCGGTTGGGTGTGGAGCAGAGGTAAAAGTTTGGGGGTGGCAGTTGTATCAGGGATCAAAATCCATGATGGGGATTACTGCATGGGAGTCGTGGAAGAGGTGAAGGGGGTTTGGTGGTTGACGGCCAGCTGTTTCCTTGCTGTCTTTTGCTGTGCTGAGCTCGAGGTCCGGTGTGTGCATTACTGGGGAGTGGCAGTATTAGCTGTTGATATGTCGTCCCCTTCTTGTAATTGGTTGATGGTTTCCACCATCTCCTGTGGAGTGAATAGCTCAAGCCTGTTGCTGGTGGTGATGTGTGATGGTTCTTGCTGGATCTTCTTGCTCCTGGGTTTTGGGCCTCTCTTTTCAGTATCCTCGTCACTATTTTGCCCGCTGCCCAGTGAAGTCCACATTTTCATCCAGTGCTGATGCTCCAGCCCTTGTCTTGAGAGACTAGCTGTCTCTTCTTAATGCCATGCTCTCAGTAGCAGAACGCGAACTGCAGAGCAATGTCTCTGAAATTTGTATTGCGCGGGTCTACTTACGAGAGCAGGTCTTTGTAATAAATAAACGAAGACTTTCACGGCTGGAGTCATAATTAGTAAAATATGCTTCCGAGCTAAGAGGCTCCTTCATTCCTCTCCCAGACATTTCCTAGGCGCCCTGGCTTCGATCCCAGGGACCCGTACATGGTATTCGTGGTGGATGAGCAGCACCTGGACGGGTTTTCTCTGGGTTCCTCCACCACTCATTCCACCAACTGCTCCATCATCACCTTTCCAATCCTCCATTTCACCTGCATTTCACCTTATCCTCTTCCTCACTCTAATACTGACCACCTCACTCTGTCTGGTCCATAGGTTCGCCTGCTCCCCGACAGGAATCTGGCCCTAGGCACAGGCTTGTAAGTGCCTAGAGGGGTGTAAGTCTTATATAAGGGGAGGGTAATCATAAAATTTTTTAAAAAGAAGTAGCGACCAAGAGACCTAAGAGAGTTATACATCGCCGCTGATGATGCTTGCCGCAGTTGCAAGCAAAACGTCTGAGAGAGGAATAAAGGAGCCCAGCGGACCACAGCCTCTTAGACCGGAGTCATATTTTACTAATTAGGTCTTTATAATATTTAATTTCTCCCTCTAGCTCATGGACTTCCTTGTCTAGCTTTTGGAGCCATGCCTCCTTGTTGGGGTCCATGGCTGTCTGCATCGGCTCCTCTGGAGGTGTAGCCAATGGCGCTCTGGAGGGCTGGAGTAACCTTGGATTGGCTCCACCCACCGCAGTTATATAACCAAGCAGATCACCAGCCTCCTCATGGGTGGAGTCGGCAAGATGTGCAACCGCAGCCGCCATGTTCACTCTCGCTTGTGGCCCCACAATGAATGCCGGGATCACATGGCTTGGCTTGACTTGGGATGCGCTTGTGTGTGTGTAAAAATGACACAAGCTTGCACATCCCTCACTCTGTTGGTTTAATTTTCTTTGCTTGCTGTCTGGTTGCATTTGTCACTTTACACTTACACAACAGTGCCACCACACTTTTTATTTACGCTAATTTTTGGTTTTGCGCTACTTATGCTAAATATGTTTCTTATTTAAATGTTTTTTAACTTTGGTGTTGCACATGCTGAAGGTAAATGGCACTATCTTGATGGGCACTTTATCCTATACTTTTCGTGTACCTATTCACATTTATATGTTGCACAGTTTTCATTTCACACATTTGTTTTATAACTGGCTATTTGCACTTGTGCCATGAGAGACTGTAATATAAGTGATGTATCTTGTCCAGCTAGCGCTCCTTCTTTTATACCTTGACTGAGAGGTGAGAAGTACTCCCCTCCTGTACTCCCATCGGCACTTTTGCACAATGGTAGAGGACATTGTCTCAAACACAAAGCAAATTACAGCTGGTGTTTCACAACGGAGTCTTTTGGAGTCAACATTGCTTGACTTGTAAATAAACAACATGCCCAAACCAGTAAGATCAGACAAATACTTATATGCAGATGACACTGCAATAGTAACGCAGTCCACTCAACTGCAAATTATTCATCAACAGCTCCACAATGCCTTAAACATGCTTGAACCTTCGTTCTCCAAGTGGATCAAGTCAATACAAGAAAAACACAAGCCATTTTTACTAAAAGACTACTCCATAGGAAAAACGCACATGTCCTTTGGCCCCTAACATACCAAGGCAAAGGAACCGACTGAAAGGACCAAGTGACCTACTTAGATCTAGTAATGGATCAAGGCCTCACCTGGAATAACACGTTATCAAGATCAGAGCAAAGGTCAATAGTCAATTAAACAAACTATATCCAATCTTTAATACAAATAACCAACTCAAACTAAACATGGGTCCTACTCTATATAAGACACATAGACCAATCATTACATATGCAGCCCCGGTATGGGGATATGCTGCAAAAACTTACATACATAAGTTACAAACATTACAGAACAGAATAATAAGAATAATCACAAAACAACCACCAGTAGTATCGGCTAATCTCTTACACAAAGAGCTAAAACTTCACTCAACTGAATTCACCAAAAGTCTAAGCTTTAATGTGTATAAGCATGAGGGCAAAAATGGTAATGCCCTAATAGAATAACTGGGTACCTAAAAAAACAAATCACATTAGACACAAAAGACTGCTGTCCTTACATGACAGGACCTTCGATCTGGGGGACCTCGAAATAAACATACAGCGATACCTCCAGACACTAGTAAGACTTACATAGAAGTAACAATATCACCCATGACTATGTTGCACAACGTGACTATTGGCAGTCCTCAAAGTCCTTGGCTCTGAGTCAAGGTGGCCCAGGGGGGATGCAGAACCCCCACACTATTAGACAATGGCAAATGAATCCTGGATATGATTTCTCAAATTAAACCACATTAAGCATAAGCACAACAGACCCAGCTATAGCAAAGATAAGAACTAATTAATACTAACTTTAGAGGTAACATTGACTAACACAATCATTTGCGCCAACTTAAACTATTTAATACAACGCCCTTCTCTATGGAGGGAGAACAGACCAGTGGATAACAATACTCAACAGAAATTCTCTCAATTTAACTATATGACTTGGTCCTCACTGTCTCAGGATGCAACCATTAGGTTAAGACTGCGTTTCCGGTTGGAAACAAAGCTATTCCTTTACCAAATTCACTAAGGTGTGATCACAGTTTCAGTCATGTTTACATCCTGGCACCTCACATTCACCTGGCTTAGGTCACACGGCCAGCCAACATAACCTCTCCACGAATCTGCAAGTGTAGGAGTGGTACTGCTGAATTTCCTCACCTGAGTTCTCTCCAGTGGAGGTTTTCAGTGGGTAGTACCTTCGGGCGAAGCCTAAACTCCTGGCTGTGCCATGCCAGCACAGTTGGGGTAAGCCCATAAATGGATTTTTCCTCCATATGAAAAAAGAAAATAAATAAATAAATAAATAAATAAATAAATAAATAAATAAATAAATAAATAAATAAATAAATAAATAAATAAATAAATAAATAAATAAAAAAGGACAAGATGCATTCAGACCTGAGGAAGCTACATCATAGGATGGGTGAAATGTCGGCAAGCTTATGCTTTAAGACGTGGTCTACACTGGAAGCAATGGACCAAGATAATCTTATGACAAACTAAATTGATTAAATATGAGATTAAATTGAGACTAAAATGTCTGCAAGTAATAAAGTGTTCATGGTGATAAGAGTGCATATAGAAGATAATCCTGGATTGTTACTAAGGGCAATGAGAAAGTGGTCACTGGAAAGTATTTCATATCTTTGCAAAAGAATTGGGCCTGGTTAATGTTTACCAACAATAACGAGATAGTCAAGTAATACTGTGTACTGTTTGTTAAACTTTCACAAGTGTGTAAAATGGTTGGAACTTCATCTAGTAAATTATCTTCACCAAAACCTGATAAAATAACGAAATATATAAAATAAGGAATAGAAAGCAAAATCTGGGGTGCACTCAGCTTCGTTAGATCCCTGGGGCAAACTGAGAAGTAGTGGCACCTGGTTGCGAAGACCATATAACCGGCTGGGAGGGACTGGGCTTCTAACCAGGTCCCATCCTCGTACTGCACCCCACTCATGATGCCTGTGATTGGCATAGGTGGGGAACATAGCAGCTGGGTGGTAGGGTAGCTATTGCACTGCAAGCATTAGTTCGAAAGCAAAATCCCAAACTATATATAAACAAAAAAATTATAATTTATTCTCACTATGTGTGGGAGAATGAAGTGCTTAAAACACAGATCCCTGAAAGCTCTAAACAATCTGCTCCTATGTTACTTATGTCAGTCTGGGTGGCTCATTTAGTTAGACATTGGCCTACTGATCCCAAGGTTGTAGGTTCAAACCCTGCCCAGATCAATTTTTTTTTTTTTAAACGTCTTCCAACATTGTGTCATATCGGACGAATGAATGAAATGAAATGGGTGAAATGATGCTCAAATGAGCCAGAGGTCCATGGAGCTTTAAGTTATCCGACATTCGTCTTCTCAGGGTAGGGAAAACCTTGGAAAAAAACCTTACCTGGATAACTTACCCTAAGCGAGATTCGAACTCGCGACCTCTTGAACATGAGGCAGACACGCTAACCATCACGCTACCGAGGCGGGCAGCCCAGATCAATGGTTTTTAGGTGTGCTGTAGATATATTGGCATGGAAAAGAATCCTCCAGGATGAAATTCCGGCACACCTGCAGTGCCTGTACACCAGCACACCTGGTGTGTGTCATATGTCATCCATTTTAAACTGCAGAAGCCATATGAACATCAACTGGCATCCAGTGCATACATGCATTTAATACTTAAGTAACCATAATTTTTTCTATTTTTATATTTTATAATAAATGTAACTAAATTCTATATGAGATCAAGGCTAACCTTTAAAGGCACACCTCTAGACGTGGATCAACACACAAGGGCACATCTCCATATTTACGGCAAATCGCATTAATTTCCTTGCAAAATCGTTTTTCGCAACACATCAGACACTTTCAAAATGGGGGCAACTTTTCTGCTGTGGGTGGTATCCTCTTAGGAAAGTATTTTCCTGGGTCTGAGGATTGCAGATATTGTGAATTTCTTAACCCCAGCATGAAGAGGCCTCTGAACGTTACAGTGCTCCATTAGACTGCAAGTTACTGATATGGAGAAGTCCAGTTAGGTGATTGTCTTGCGCGGATTTAGAGCTCTCCAAATTACCAAACAATTGTATATGATTATAGACAGTTGGTGGAAAAATACTTTTTATACCATTTAACGGTTTTTCATAGAGGGACATGCTCACAATACCTGATCTACTAGATTGACACCATCAATATGCATATTGTATTCCTGATTAACATCATGCTTTAAAATTGACATTTTGGTATGGGCATTTACCTTTCCAGTGTAAATCATCAAAATCTTGGAGTTGCATTTGGATAATGCCATAACTATCCTGTTTTCCAAGCAAGATATGTCGAGGTGTGAGCTGACGCACCTCCATTTCTCCTCTCGTTCCTCTGTATTAATATCCGTTGGCAAACTAATATGATTTGAGTGCACTGTTCCAATTGCATTTGTCTTTCTTTTGTATAAGGTCATGTATAATTTATAGGAGCTGTACTGATTATTTAAATATACAGTCCTATCCTGATCAAGTGCAGGTTCCATCAGGTGCATTACTATGGAGCCGATAACCCCAGATCTTTGTCTCCAGTATTATCAGTGTGAATGCAGCTATTGTGAGATATCCCATTTTGCTTTCAAAAAGATCAAAACTCTTGATGCCAAATCTGGTCCTCTTTGTTTTGGTGTATTGCTTCCAACCTAAGTAACCCTACCAAAGCATCAAGCTTTCATCAACTGTGACCTTTTCACTAAGCACATAATTTTCTTTGATTTTGAAATATAATCAAAAACCCAACCTGGTTTTCTGTAGTTTATCATTTACAGTTTCTGTGCAGGTGAAATGAAGGAACTGCAAAATGGAAGTAAATCTGTTATTTGATGAATTTCCCAACAAATGCAGCAGCTGGTATTTCATCTGTAGACAAGTACATGTGTAATATAGGTTTATGATTAACACCCATAAGCATAATTAGACTAAGTAGCCTGTAAATCTCTTTTGAGTGTTACTTCTGCTCACTTTTGAATTCTACACTTAGGCCCCAATTTGCCCTTAGAGGTTACATCTTTCTTCATTTTACTTGCATAGACATTTGTCTCCAAAGCAGTGACACTAAGTCAGCAGTAAACAAATTTGTGAATATGTGAATGGTTGGTTGTCAGAAATCAGCTGAGCCTAGGGCTGGACACCAGAGTCTGTGCTTGTTAAGATATGTCTATTTGTGCTGCAGTTATTTTAAACACTCTACAATGTTGATTCTTTATGAACACCTGATGGTAAAGAGTCATTTTCTTCTTCACTGCTACCTATATCCTCAATGCTCCCCTCACACTCTGAAAACTCACAGTCGATATCCAAATTACTGTCACACAGCAAAAAGTCCTCCACATTTTCTGAAGTCAATTTATTTGCTACATTACTAGTTATAGCCATGGTTAACACTGAGATATAAAAATTTAAAATGTGGTTTTCCTGTTGACTAACAAAAAAAGATCACTCTAAAGCCTGAGAAAGCTTAACTAAGTACTGAATTCAAGTGAGTGAAAACAGTAACTACATAAGGCAGCCAAAATAAGCTACCATTAACTTTGCTTGAAAAATCTTCTAATACAAGCATACAAATGCTGCCTTCTTTGTAGCCTGGTGTGCTGCACAAATATATTATCATGTGGTAGCATAAACTGAATCGTAAATCTTTGAACTGGAGAAACACTTTGTGGAGGCAACTAATCATTTGTATGCACAATGAATAGGCTCACTCAAAAATGAGATATGCTCAAGGCACAGAATGACTTTCAGGGAAACAAAATAGTGAAATTTTAATATTTTGTTAATGGAGTCTCTACTTTGTTGATGCCATAGGGGTATACTGCATTTAATGAGCTTTAAACCAGCAGATTTAATATCATTAAAATAACTTAGTAAATACAGAAGATACAAATATGTATTTACAAACATTTTTAGCCCATTTAACCATTTAAATGGCTTGTGCAGTTTGTTGACATCCATCCTCAGACCCTGAAGGGCTTAAATAGCCATTGCTGAAGTGGTTAATAGAAGACACTTTCCTGGAAATGGATGCAGACGGGAAGGTTATTCTACTTGAGGTACTCCATCGTGGCTAAGCTGCTTTACTGGAAGGTATGGAGGTAAGGAATGGATGAGATTCTGGGAAGGCTGAAAATTATCATGGAAGATTTGACAGATTTAAATGCAATGTGTAAGAAAATAAGCAGAAAAATACATGGAATAACATAAAACATGAAAGGTTTGGTAGATCAGATACAGAATGAATTAATAGAATGCAAATAAGGTCTACAACTTACTGGCTGAAAGGTTGTATGTAGATGGTTTTAAAGTCAGTGGAATGAGGTCCAACTCAAACCAGTAATAGTGAAGCTAATCTACTATGAAATTCAAATGGATAATCTAGCTAATGCAAAAAAGTTAAAAGGATAAAAAATATTTTATGAGAAAGACTATGTGAAACAAGAAAGAGATTTTAAGAACATATTTACAAATAAAATTAAAATAGCCAAAGCAGAAGAACCATATGTTTAAAGACTGGATTTGTGGATTGACAACAGGAGCATAGACATAACCAGCAGAATACAGGACAGGATCTAAGGTTTAAGAGCAAGATGTATCATTTGCAGCACACCCTTAAGTAGGAACAGAAGATGCATCAAATGCCAAAAGAGGGAAAAGACGCAAATGAAAGAACAGCCACAGGTGCTGAAGGTCAATTGACAGTAACCAGATGAGTGACACCTGAGACAGATGGTATAAAAAAAATTGTTTTGTTGTTTAACAATGCTGTCAACTGCCAGGATCACATCAGCATCGCCGGTGTGCCGGAATTTCAACCCATAGGAGTTCTTTAACATGCCAGTAAATCTACTGACATGATTTCGTTGGTTGGTTTGGCGGGCTCGCTGACTGGCTGGCTGGCTGGCTGGCTGGCTGGCTGGCTGGCTGGCTGGCTGGCTGGCTGGCGGGCTCGCTGGCTGGCTGGCTCGCTGGCTGGCTGGCTCGCTGGCTCGCTGGCCGGTTGGCTGGCTGGCTGGCTGGCTGGCTCGCTGGCTGGTTGGCTCGCTGGATGGCTGGCTCGCTGGCTGGCTGGCTGGCTCCCTGGATGGCTCACTGGCTGGCTAGCTGGCTGGCTGGCTCGCTGGCTGGCTAGCTCACTGGTTGGCTGGCTCGCTGGCAGGCTGGCGGGCTCACCGGCTGGCTGGCTCGCTGGCTGGCTCGCTGCCTGGCTGGCTGGCTGGCTCGCTGGCTCGCTGGCTGGCTCGCTGACTGGCTCGCTGGCTGGCTGGGTGGCTGGCTGGATGGCTGGCTGGCTGGGTGGCTGGCTGGAAGGCTGCCTCGCTGGCTGGCTCGCTGGCTGGCTGGCTCGTTGGCTGGCTGGCTGGCTCGCTGGCTGGTTGGCTCGCTGGCTGGCTGGCTGGCTCGCTGGCTGGTTGGCTCGCTGGCTGGCTGGCTCGCTGGATGGATGGCTGGCTGGCTGGCTCGCTGGCTCGCTGGCTGGCTGGCTGGCTGGCTGGCTCGCTGGCACGCTGGCTGGCTGGTTGGCTGGCTGGCTGGCTCGCTGGCTGGCTGGCTGGCTGGCTCGCTGGCTGGCTGGCTCGCTGGCTGGCTGGCTGGCTGGCTGGCTGGCTCGCTGGCTGGCTCGCTGGCACGCTGGCATGCTGGCACGCTGGCTGGCTGGCTCGCTGGCCGGTTCGCTGGCTGGCTGGCTGGCCGGCTCGCTGGCTGGCTCGCTGGCTGGCTGGCAGGCTGGCCCGCTGGCTGGCTGGCTCGCTGGCTGGCTGGCTCGCTGGCTGGCTGGCTGGCTGGCTCGCTGGCTGGCTGGATGGCTCGCTGGCTGGCTGGATGGCTGGCTTGGTTTGGTTTGGTTTGGTTTGGTTTAAGAACACTCAACTTTGAGGTCATCAGATTCATGGCAATAGTCAGATATAAATTTCACTCAAAAATAAAAATACTAGCAACAAGGAAAATATACAAAGGTAAAAAGCAGTGGCAATGGCCAGATATGAAACAAGGTGATAAATGTGTCCAAAATCAGAAACAGATAATTAAAAATTTTAAATCCTCAAATTGATATTGCACTCCGCTAAAAAATTAAAAATTCTATCAACCGCTGTTTTGACGTTTGCTAAGACCTCTGCAACTCTGGCAGGCAACTGCAGAGAATCCCGAAGGTGCGTTAGAGAGCAACACACTAGCAGCACATGCGAACTGACAAAAGGTTGTCACACAGCGGACATAGAGGGCCAGGATCCCTTTTAAATAGGTAACCAACCTAAAAATTGCAGTGCCCTATTCTTAATCGAGCCAAACTAACCTCCTCGCAGCGAGATATGCGACCGGAAGTTACCGTGTTTATCGGAAGTTCTTACACTTCTCTAAGCTTATTACCGCGTAGAGCTGATCACTCTTCGTGCCAGGACGACAGCACCGCTCCTCCATTTCAAGCCTAAAGTCTTCCAAAGTAACACGTGAGATGGTAATACTGGGTTCTGTAGTTGCCGTCTTTGCTGCCAAATCTGCCCTTTCATTCCCGGCAAACCTACGTGACCAGGAATCCATGCACACACCACGTCAACACCAGAAGCGTGTAAAACATGGAGGGTATCCTGGATACGTTGTACAATGGGGTGGGGTTTTACAGCTCACAAAGGCTCTGAAGTGCACTAAGGGAATAGCTCAGAATCCAGCAGTCACCCAATTTACGACGGCACACATACAAAACGGCTTGGTAAATTGCATAAAGCTCCGCAGTAAAAATGGAAGTGCTATTTGTGGTTCGGTTCCATAAACACAAGCACATCCAACACCGTTGGTGCTCTTTGACCCATCGGTATAAATACATCGACGGTCAGTGTAGCCTGACAAAAATTCTAAAAAACACGTGCGGATACTTGAAATAGACATTGTGGACTTATGGTGTACGGTCATTCCAAGATCTACGTGGGGTGTGCCAGATAGCTAAGGGGTGTAAAGCCTCTCGCCCTTGGCGATCATCCTAGGCAGTTCCACTCCAAGCTGCATTAGAAGATCTTGGAAACGAAACCCTGTTGGCTAACTAAGGGTGCTATTCCTATATCGTTCTCTTAGCGTGGTGGTAAAAAAGAAGCGAAACTTAGGTGCTTAGGCATACATGTAAGCGTACAACCATAGTTTGCAAAGAATCTCACGCCAATATTGCAGAGGGGGTTCTGCGGACTCGGCGTAATGGCTCACCACTGGGCTTGTTGGAAAAGCTATTGTGGACCGCGCCTAATCTTCTCAGCACAGATGGTCGTGCTGACGAATAACCAATACACACTTAGTCTACTTTGCATCGGATGAGTGCGCGATACATTCGCAACAAAATTGTGCGATCCGCTCCCCACGATTTGCCACTTAGTACTCGCATATTTAGGGAACGGTCACATCCTGCTCTTAGCTGTACAATATGCGACGACCAACTACGCTTCCTGTCCAAGATCAAACCCAGGAAGGGCGTCTCTTCTGCGAAGGGAAGTAAATCTGGACCGAAACGGAGCGAAGGTGGTAACCGTCTCCTACGACGCCAGAAATTAACGCAGATTGACTTCTCAGTTGAGAAATGGAAGCTGTTTTTGACACTCCATTCTCTAAGGTTGTCCAAACATTGCTGCAGGCGCCGTTGTAAGAACGCCGTGCGCTGAGAAGTGCAATAGACAGCGAAGTAGTCTACAAATAGGCATGACGAAACTCCAGGTGGAACACATTTCCAGATGGAGTTAATTGCTATAGCAAAGAGCGTGACACTTAGCACCGAATGCTGAGGTACTCCATCCTCCTGAACAAAAGAATTAGAAAAAACCGAGCCGACCCTTACTCGGAAAAAGCGGTCCTTCATAAACTCCTGAATGAATAGTGGTAGGCGTCCACGTATGTCCCAGGCATACAGGGAACGTAGAATCCCTGCTCACCAGCACGTATCATAAGCCTTCTCAAGATCGAAAAATATGCTAACGCTTTGACACTTCTTCATAAAACCGTCCGCTATCTGTTTCGATATTGACAAAAGATGGTCAACAGTTGAACGGCGTCGTCGAAAACCACACTGGATGTTAGACAGTAGGTTACGACTTTCTAACCACCATACCAATCGCCCATTGATCATGCGTTCCATCACCTTAAAAACGGAACTAGTAAGGGAAATAGGACGACAACTGGAGGGAAGATGACGGTCCTTTCCAGCCTTCAAGATGGGAATAACGGTGGCCTCTCGCCAATTTTCTGGAAGTATACTGTCAACCTAAACACGATTATAGACCTCGAGCAGGAATGCCTTATCTTCAGGAGAGAGCTGTTGTAACATTTGTACATGAATACCGTCCGGTCCTGGTGCTGATAATCGCGAAGATTTAACAGAATGCTCTAGCTTCGCCATGTTGAAAAGGCGATTGTAATCTTCTGCGTTTCTAGACCGAAACGCGAAGCCTTGAGATTCCACCTGAGTTTTACTTAGAAGGAACTCAGGGGAATAGTTTTCCGAGCTAGACACTTGAGCGAAAGCACTGCTAAACGTGTTGGTCACTTCAAATGAATCAACAAAAGCTCCTGTGGCTGTTTTTAGTCCCGCAATTGGTATATGGTTCGTTTTAGCTGCAATACACCTTAGCCTATCCCACACAACCGAGGAAGGTGTGTGTCGGTTAAATGAAGCTACAAATTTGCTCCAAGATGACTTTTTGCTATCCTTAATGACTTGTCTGGACCTGGCGCGCATTTTCTTGTATTCGATTAGGTTATGTAAAGTAGGGTGACGTTGGAAAACCCTAAGAGCACGCCATCGAGCACGAATGGCATTCCGAGATTCTTCCGTCCACCAAGGGACGAGAAATCAACGGGGGTGTGAAGTCGACCGCGGAATTGATTGTTCAGCAGCAGAGAAAATAGTCTCCGTGAGATGCTGCGCCAAATCATTCACTGAGTCGTGCTCGTTGTACGTAAAGACAGCCAACTGGTTGTAAAGGTTCCAGTTGGCATGGACCAAACGTCATCTGGGCATACGTGTGGAACATGTATCTTGCGTCAAGAGACTAATAAGACATAGGAAGTGGTCATTAGAGTGTAAATCAGAGATGACATTCAATTGTAAGGAGACTGTCAACTGAGGTGAACAAACTGCAAGATCAAGGTGCGAGAAACTATTGTAAGAGTCCGAAATGGATGTAGGCTCTCCGGTGTTGAGGAGAGCTAGGTTGTAACCATCCAAGAAATCGGCAATGAGCGTACCTCTCCCACAAGGGCGACTTGAAGCCCCAAGTGGGTGGTAGGCATTGAAGTCTCCCACCAACAGAAACGGTGTTGGAAACTGGCAAACTACATCTTCTAAATCACTGTGCGAGAAGTCATGGGACGGAGGCAAATATAAGGTACAAATGGTGATTAGGATGTTTGGCAGTATAATCTTTACAGCATCTGATTGTATGTCAGAGTTTGGTTTGGTTTGGTTTGGTTTAAGGGCGCTCAACTTCTAGGTCATCAGCGCCCTTAAAGGATTCATGGCAATAGCCAGATAAAAATGTCACTCAAAAAATAAAAATACTAGCAACAAGAAAATATACAAAGGTAAAAAGCAGTGGCAATAGCCAGATATGAAACAATTAGATAAATATGTCCAAAATCAGAAACAGATAATTAAAATTTTTAAATCCTCAAATTGATATTGCACTCCGCTAAAAAATTAAAAACTCTATCAACCGCTGTTTTGTCGTCCGCTAGGAGCTCTGCAAGTCTGGCAGGCAGCTGCAGAGAATCCCGAAGGTGCGCTAGAGAGCAACACTCTAGCAGCACGTGGCGAACTGATAAAAGGTTGTCACACAGCGGACATAGAGGCGCAGGGCCCATTTTAAATAGGTAACCATGCGAAAAATTGCAGTGCTCTATTCTTAATCGAGCCAAACTAACCTCCTCGCGACGAGATGTGCGACAGGAAGTTACCCAGTTTATCGGAAGTTCTTTCACCTCTCTAAGCTTATTACCGCGGAGAGATGACCACTCGTCGTGCCAGGGCGACAGCACCGCTCTCCGCACTTCATGCCGGAAGTCTTCCAAAGTAACTCGTTCTGTAGTTGCCGTCTTTGCTGCTAAATCTGCCATTTCATTCCCCGGCAAACCTACGTGACCAGGAATCCATGCACACACCACGTCAACACCAGAAGCGTGTAAAACATGGAGGGCATCCTGGATACGTTGTACAATAGGGTGGGGGTTGTACAACTGACAAAGGGTCTGCAGTGAACTAACGGAATCGCTCAAAATCAGGCAGTCACCTAATTTACGACGGCGAACATACAAAACGGCTCGATAAATTGCATAAAGCTCTGCAGTAAAAATGGAAGTGCTATTTGGAAAACCGAATGTATATGGTTCGGTTCCATAAACATAAGCACATCCAACACCGTTGGTGCTCTTTGATCCATCGGTGTAAATATATCGATGGTCAGTGTAGCCTGACAAAAATTCTAAGAAACACGTGCGGATATTTGAAATAGGCATCGTGGACTTCTGGTGTATGGTCATCCCAAGATCTACATGGGGCGTGCCATATGGCCAAGGGGGGTAAAGCCTCTCGCCCTTGGCGAACATCCCAGGCAGTTCCACTCCAAGCTTCACTAGAAGGTCTTGGAAACGGAACCCCGCAGGCTTAGGACTAAGGGTGCTATTCCTATATCGTTCTCTTAGCGTGGTGGTGAAAAAAGAAGCGAAAGTTGGGTGCTTAGGCATACATCTAAGCGCACAACCGTAATTTGCCAAGAGAATCTCACGCCGATATTGCAGGGGAGGTTCTACAGACTCGGCGTAAAGGCTCACCACTGGGCTTGTTGGAAAAGCTCCTGTTGCAATGTGGATGCCCCTATTATGGACCACGTCTAATCTTCCCAGCACAGATGGTCGTGCTGACGAATAAACAATACACCCATAGTCTAGCTTGGATCGGACCAGTGCGCGATATATTCGCAAGAAAATTGTCCGATCCGCTGCCCACGATTTGCCATTCAGTACTCGCAGGATATTTAGGGAACGGTCCCATCGTGCTCTTAGCTATGCAATATGCGACGACCAACTAAGCTTCCTGTCCAGGATCAAACCCAGGAAGCGCGTCTCTTCTGCGAAGGGAAGTAAATCTGGACCGAAGCGGAGAGAAGGTGGTAATCGTCTTCTACGACGCCAGAAATTAACGCAGATTGACTTCTCAGTTGAGAAACGGAAGCCGCTTTTCACGCTCCATTCTCTAAGGTTGTCCAAACATTGCTGCAGGCGCCGTTGTAAGAACGCCGTGCGCTGAGAAGTGCAATAGACAGCGAAGTCGTCTACAAATAGGTATGACGAAACTCCAGGTGGAACACATTTCCAGATGGAGTTAATTGCTATAGCAAAGAGCGTGACACTTAGCACCGAACCCTGAGGTATTCCCTCCTCCTGAACAAAAGAATTAGAAGAAACCGAGCCGACCCTTACTCGGGAAAAGCGGTCCTTCATGAACTCCTGAATGAAAAGTGGTAGGCGTCCACGTATGTTCCAGGCATACAGGGAACGTAGAATCCCTGCTCGCCAGCACGTATTTTTAGCCTTCTCAAGATCGAAAAATATGCCAACGGTTTGACAGTTCTTCATAAAGCCGTCCATTATCTGTGTCGATATTGACACAAGATGGTCAACAGTTGAACGGCGTCGTCGAAAACCACACTAATATGCCTTTGGAATTGCACTCTTTCGAAGAGCTTATTTAATGAACTTACAGGTGAAACAAAGTCTGCTACTTACCTCAATTTCTGTTAGTCAGTATGGCTGCTCGACCTTAAGTGCACAGAATTCGCCCACTCTTCCCTCATGGTTATTCAATTATTATACACACTGCTTAGATAACCACATTGTAACACAACTGCCTCTAAAAATGTAATGACTACATGAAGGCATGTGAATTCAACTGGATTTCCCACTAGCAACTAAAAGATTATATTTTCCAACCAGTCATTCAAAGAGACCAGATTTAGTTGTAAAACAACCGAATTGGCAACACTGCCTGACATTTATTAGCCTTATAGACATTACAGAGCCTGCATGTCCTCCTCCTGATGGATTCCGTATATGAATTCCATCTGAATTAATCTTTTGATCTCACCTCATGCATGAAGGAGCAATTCCTATCATATGCAGAGACTCAAGGTCCTCTATATCCTTTATTTTGCTCTGGGGTTCATTCTTGCAACCGTCTACCAGATTCCCTGTGTAGGAGTCCCAATTGGTTCTCCTAGGGTTCAGGTTTCTTTACAGACAAGACCAAAGTGTATAAGCCTGTGGTGAGATAAGGAAGGTTCCTTACTCGCTCTACAGTTAACATTTTCTAGGATCCCTAAGGACCTTAATGTCAAGTCTGGCACTTTTCAAAGTTAACAAAGGTCAGAACATTCCCTTAATTCAAAACCTCAATATCTGTGGTGCTCAAATTATTTCAGCAATGCCACCCCTCTCCCATTGATGTCTGTGCTACCCCACATACAATGACGTGTCACAGACAAGAGGCTTCTACTCCTGCAATATTTCGCAAGCCTGTTAAACTCCTGAGGAGGAGGAACTTCCTGCAAGTCCTACAGGGAATAAGAGGAACAGATAATATGAGGAACCTGTTGATGCAGTCCATTCACCTCATATTTTACCGGGACCGTCTTCAGATCTCTAGCACAAAAATTTGGCAATGCCAAATATATGTGCCTTGTCATGACACACTCTGGGTTTTTCATCAGCTGAAATGTTCTAAATAGAATGAGGAGAAGTTGAGGGGAAGTTTTGATCTGACTACAATTCAATGCAAAGAATGGGCCAACGGGTAACATGTCCATCTCACTGTAAAATGTTTTGATAGATTTTGCTATCTTTATTATATAAGATCCTGTATGTGTTATGAAGAGGAGCATGTTGGTATGTTATATTCTAGTAGACAATTGGTACTCTCTTTCACAAAAGTAAATACCCACCTTCAGTGAGACCTGCGTGAAGGGTCACCTAATTCTCAGGTGTACCTAAACAGATCGTATGAGAATGAAATCAGCCATATACGTATGCTTCTCTTGCTGTTCAGAGGGGATGGCAGCCATTGCCTAACCTCGCAACTTTGAAAAGCGATATTGCAGCAATCACTCTAAATTAAAGCGTAAATATTGCAAATTCAACGTTACTACGTCTGCAGAAAATGTTACTATAGTGTTGTGATTAAATAGTGGACCAGAAGTTAAAAACGATGTCAGTGTTGAGTTCTTTGCTTGCCAAAGTAAGCTTAATAATCCAACTCAATTCTTGTGTTTCGTGTTAGCCGAGAGAATTAAAACACTTTAACGTGTACCCAAAGTGGCCCTGTGAATGTAGATTGAATCCCGCCCACCACAATTTTTTTTCTCCCCTTCCTTTCTGTTTTAACGGGAACATCGTTATTTATATAACCTGAGCCAAATATACTATTACACAATATTATCATATTGCTGCAATACGATTGAAATTTTAGAACTGAAAGCTTTAGAAGATATCGATTACAATTGCTGTAGACAACAGGGAATAAGTCTACTTGAACTGTCAATCATTCTTCTACAAATTAGTATCTAATATTTTCCTTTAAATAACCCACATTCAAAGGCAATTTTCTATAAATATCGACGATTACTAACATATTAAAGAATATACTACTCGTGTACTGTCAATGCTTCGTTAGCTTACAGTGGATATAAGAAAGCACTATATCTTGTTTGTGTTAAAAAATACACGAAAAATAAAATGTTTCAGCCATAATAAAATAAAATAATTGTTTTAGAAAATTAAATTCCTTGGCATGATTACATTAATTTATACTTTTTATGCAGTAATACGAGACAAGTATCATCCTATGCGAGAATAACACTCAAAACATCAAAGGAAAACGAATGTAGTGTATCACATACCATATGAAAGAAAATGGGGTATCACTGATCACAAAAATAAATAGTTAAAAGAATTTGATGCCAGTGATTAAATAGTTAATGATGTATATTAGACAGAATGCAATTCAGTTGTAGATTACCTCAGCCTGAAGCAACCTTTGGACCTGACAGCATTGTCATTTCGCTTATTTCCAAGGACTACACAATGCTGCCATGTGCCCATTCACTCAATTTCTAGACGTGTGCCTTTATCCTGATTCTGCATTCCTGATAAAAAGCTCTGGAGAACTGCAGGAGGTGAGGTTTGAACCACCGACACTCAGTACTTTCAACCCCTATGCACAACCACGCAACGACTTCGGCCATTTCTGGATCGGTTAGCTTCCGCTCTATTCCTGTTATATTAAGCTACATTCTCTCATTAAGTTGGCACCAAATTTCCTTGGAAGGTAGAAAGTTCGTAACACTATTAAAAAAGGTTTAATACTTTGCTTTTGTTTCTGGATGTTCAACAAAACAACCAGTGTTTCATTTAGTCTTTGGATTGTTTTAGTGCTTTTATATTGTCCCCCTTATTTCCTTTAATTTCCATTATTGTGCATTTATTTTTAACTATGTTTCTTTGCTGTTCTGGTAATCTATTTGCCATTAGTTCTATGTCTGCTTTACAGTCTTCACTATTGTTGGAGTATTTTATGCATGTTTTAAAACCTTTGTTTAGGAGATAAGTCTCGGCTTTAGAAAATGTCTGAGTGGACAAGTTTACCACATTCATTTAAGCCTGATTTTCCCTTTTTGTGTGTGGGGTTTGTGGTTTCTTGTTCTGTTCTTGATATAATATTTCTGTTTTCTTTATGAGCCGCTGTGTTTTGATTCTCATTACTGAGTTTGATTTGTCGTGTAATTTTACATTCACCCTGTTCATAAATTGGCATCCTAAATTCTTCCCGAGTTTCACGTGTAGGTTATGGATTTCAAGTTTCGTATAGTTAAGAGTATTATAATGCTTCAATTTTTCTACTCAGTACACCATAGAACAGGATATAAAATTACTAAAACGTAAAAACAACAGCGGAACAGATAATTTGGGAGAAAATACAAATAATGAAGAATGTACACATAGCCATGAATTTTTATATACCACAAGCAGACGACATACTGAAATTTATATCCAGCAACCCAGATAGCAGCACAGTCACTACTACAACGGGTGTTTCCTCTTCATCTGCCAGTCAAGAAACTGTTGAGAATGAAGACATTGGTCTTTGAAATGCGTAAAGATAAAAATAAGTGTAAGTGAAACAATAAGTGTCTACAGGTCGTCTCATATACTTCTCCCTAATGACCTAGCAGTCGACGGGCCCTTAAACAATACTCATATACTTCTAAAATATATACATACAAGTTTGCCAAGATTATAAAAGGTTACAGCTGTGTTTAGCCTGACTCATGTTTTATAGCTTAGGCACTCAGCTATAAAAATTATGCAAAATAAACATTTAAGCAGAGGTAGTAAAAGAAAGCTAATAAATGTACGACAGCTGAAGAAAACAGTCTAAAAATGTACCTAAACATAAAGAAATTCTGGATTCTGGAAAAGCGTATTTTGATGAACCTATGTAGAATACATATAATTGCTACTAACCATTGTCTGTGATTATTCAGAAAAAAAGATCTCTTTTCATCAAAATCTGGACTCTGGTTATCAGTATGTAGATTAGCATTCAAATAAATTGCTATACACAGGTTATCAGTTGCATGTTTCTCCATGAACAGTGGGTACTACTTGCTATATTCATATTAATCTTCCATTTCAAAAGTTTTACTGCATACAAGAACTCTGCTTATTCTACACAATCTTTGCTGAACACTTCCTTTATGGTGATTTTGCCATCTATTTTAACAATTTATCCCTAATACATATACATAGTCACTCATTAGTACGCTACAGTCAAATATTGTGTGTTCTATACCTTCTCTTCCACTACACAGTGGTTAGTCACAATGCATAAAATCCTTCCACTGTCTTTCGAACCTCCACATGCCTATACTCATTCCTCTCAATTTTGTTTACCTTCTGTATGTACATTTTCCCGTTCCCATCTGTTTTTCAATTTTATAAGAAATACTAATCTTTTTCTTTTTTTGTCTATTCCATTAAATACATTTTGTTTTTGAATATTCTAAAATAGATTTCTCCACATCCAGAAACATTTCCATGTATTTTCTCTAACTCCCCATATATCTTCCAACTGATTACTTTTTAAATCTCTCTGCAGTAAATGTTCTCACCCAGTACTACTTGGCATCCCATTCTGATATTTCAAACATTGTTATAATATTATAGTTTCACTATTCTATAACAATATTTTACCTACCTTTAATAATAGAATAAGGAAAACATTAAACTTACACAGGGAAAATTAATAGCTTAATAGCATCATGGTAAGTCTTCAGATAAACCATAGGTACTTAACTGACTATAATTATCTGCAGTTATAGCTAACTTTATGAGTATGGAAAACTTCACCCATTCAGAGATCCAAGAGACAGCAACAGGATCTCATGTTAGGAAGACCACTCAGAAAACATCGGAAAAGTAGGGAATTAATAAATACCTGTACCAGAAGCATGGCATACTTAATAAATGTGCAATCCTTGCCATCTAGATAGTTCTCTAACAAAGTATTCTAGGACCAAAAAGAATGAGTGATCATACAGAGAACTAGAGGAGTAAAGGAGGGGAAGTGGCAAACTAAATGTCTATCTTCTACTGTGATACCTGAACCCTACTGATTAAAAAAGTTATCTTAATATTCTGTAACGTGCTAAGCAAAATCAAAGCATTAAAATTCAAAGGTCTTAGCCCTTTATACTATACCTTTTTGCATGTCCACAAAACAATTACCATAAAACGAGTCAATTTACAGGTCACTCAAGAAGCTTAAACTCCTTTCTTTCTCTTTCTTCCTTTTCTTTTTTTTTTTTTAAATTTTGCTCCAATTATTAGGATTACAATTTGTTTCGGAAACTAGGCAATTAGAACTTAGTCATATGCCTAATAACTGGTTATCCTATTAAAAGGTACTATATATAACCTAGTAGAGCTAGCCCGCCTCGGTAGCGTGATGGTTAGCGTGTCTGCCTCACGTTCAAGAGATCGCGAATTCGAATCTCGCTTAGGGTAAGTTATCCGGGTAAGATTTTCTTCCCAGGTTTTCCCTTATCCTGAGAGACAAATGTCGGGTAACTTAAGGCTCCATGGACCTCAGGCTCATTTGAGCATCATTTCACCCGTTTCATTCATTCTCTGTCCGATATGACATTAAGTTGGAGGATGTAAATTTAATAAAAAAAAAACAACCAGTACAGCTATATATAATAAATTACACACATTCAGAGTTTACAATAACTCACTTTTTAGAGCTTGGAAATTTATGTGTTCTTCCACAATTTGCAACAGAAGCTGCTTTGTTCTTCATCATGGATTATGATACCACTCCCACCATAGGGTTGAATTAAGGATATGTCACATTCTGCAGCATCATTTACTACTTTTAGACGCTGAAATAACTGAGTTGTAGAAAAGAAATTAAGCCATTTCTCACTTTTCAGCTTGTTTAAGTGGGACATGATAACTGTGCTGCAATCATGGAAGACTTCGCTTCATCACCAAAAAGTGTTAAACCAGTTTCATTGAAATATTATAAATGGCACTAAAATGTCTTGACAGCCACTTTGGAGAAACTGTCATTTACTTGCCTGCAGCAGTCTACTAGTTAAACTGGAACCACCAAGTAACTCAATCACTAACCACAGTAATTCTTTGTAATCATCTCTTGGAAGGTGGATAGTCATTTGGAAATTAAGTAACCCCTTTCTAATTAGTTGTAAATGTTCTTTTATGAAGTCATCACTCTTGTACACTTAAAACGTCCTGGGTTTATAGAATTCCTGGTATTTGCAAATTTAATTATAAGCTCATGGGCACTCTTAGGTTTCTGTTAATGAGTGAAGCACACTTGCAATAACAAGTTCATAAATGCAAAATCAGCAGACATTTCTTCATTTGCAACAGTGTACACAACCCATTTTTACTTCTGGTGTAACTGTAGTACCGAAGACATGGAGGAGGAGGGTTTGGTTTAAGGGCACTCAACTTCGAGGTTATCAGCACCCTTAAGAAATTCATGGCAATAGCCAGATAGAAATTTGATTCAAAAATAAAATTACTAGCAACAAACAAAATATACACAAGAACATAAAAACCAGTGGCAATAGCCAGATATTAAACAAGGCGCTAAAATATCAAAAAGCATAAATAGAGATATCTAAAATTTTAAATCCTTAAATTGATACTACACTCTACTAAGAACATAAAACTCTATCAACCGCTGTTTTGTCATCTGCCAAGACCTCTGCAAGTCTGAAAGGCAGCTGCAGAGAATCTCAAAGGCATGCCAGAGAGGAATACTCCAGCAGCACGTGACGGACTGCTAAAGGTTATCACACAGTGGGCAAAGGGGCAGGGTCCCTTTTAAATAGGTAACCATGCGAAAATTGCAGTGTCCTATTCGCAACCGAGCCAAACTAACCTCCTCGCAGCGGGATATGCGACAGGAAGTTACCCAGTTTAACGGAAGTTCTTTCACTTCTCTAAGCTCATTACCGCGGAGAGTTGACCACTCTTCGTCCCAGGACGAGAGCACCGCTCTCTGCACTTCAAGCCCAAAGTCTTCCAAAGTAACACATGAGATGCTAATACTGGGTTCTGCAGTTGCCGTCTTTGTTGCTAAATCTGCCATTTCATTACCCGGCAAACCTAAGTGTCCAGGAATCCATGCACACACCACGTCAATGCCAGAAGCATGTAAAACATAGATGGCATCCTGAATACGTTGTACAATGGGGGGTGGGGGGTTGTACAGCTCACGAAGGCTCTGAAGTGCACTAAGGGAATCGCTGAAAGTCAGGCAGTCATGTAATTTACGACGGCGCACATACAAAACGACTCGGTAAATTGCATACAGAAATGCGAAGCCTTGAGATTCCACCTGAGTTTTAATTGGAAGGAACTCAGGGGAGTAATTTTCCGAGCTAGACACTTGTGCGAAAGCACTGCCAAACGTATTCGCCACTTCGAATGGATCAACAACAGCTCCTGTGGCTGTTCTCAGTCCCGCTGTTGGTGTATCGGTCGATTGCCCAGCAACACGCCTTAACCTATCCCACATAACCGAGGAAGGTGTGTGTCGGTTAAGAGAAGCTACAAATTTGCTCCAAGATGACTTTGCTATCCTTAATGACTTGTGCGGACCTAGCGCGCATTTTCTTGTATTGGATTAGGTTATCCAAAGTAGGGTGACGTTGGAAATCCCTAAGAGCACGCCTTCGAGAACGAATGGCATTCCAACATTCTTTCGTCCACCAGGGGACGGGAAATCGACAGGGATGTGAAGTCGACTGCGGAATAGATAGTTCAGCAACAGAGAGAATCGTCTCCGTGAGATGCTGCGCCAAATCATTTACTGAGTCGTGCTTGTGGTATGTAAACACAGCCAACTGGGGGCAAAAGGTTCCAGTTGGCATGGTCCAAACGCCATCTGGGCATACGTGTGGAACATGTATCTTGCATTAAGAGACTAATAAGACATGGAAAGTGGTCACTATCATCGCTCCAATGGATCCGCACTTGATGTAAACACAGGCCATCAACATCTAACTCGCGATACGCCGAAACCAAAGCACATCATAAAATATAGTAACTTGAATATCGGCGATTATCTGTGAGTTTTCAAGATATATGATAACCCTGGTAAAGACTACTTGAATATAACGCGATAGAGTGAGTGAGAGAGTGAGTGAGTGGCGTTTAAGGGTCCGTCGATAGCTAGGTCATTTGGGCCCCAAGTCAAATTAGTAGATTAAAACACTCACAGACCTCTGGTTGAAAACTAAGCTAAAGCACAGAACCCAAAAAAAAAACGCTAAAACAGTTAAAAGACCATACCGTCAATGTTAAAACAGTTAAAAACTGAATGATAAAATAGTCAAGGTATAAAAGCTGAATAAAAAAAAAAAAAAAAGAGAGAGAAATCTGATTGCAGATTTGTAAATCCTATAATTAAAAGCCCAATACTAAAAACACAAATTATACTTGTTTGGCGAATGCAATTTCAGCGACGAACCTCAGCACCGTATCTACGGAGATTGGGTCGTCGCCTAGAATGGGCCAGGCCAAGCGACTGGCGCAAAGGGGCATATCGTGGACAATCAATCACGACACGGAGAGTTGGGCGTCGCACGTGTGACAGACAGGGACCGGGTCACCACGCAAATGGTGGCGCGTGTGTGACCTATACGCAACCGCGTTAAAATAACCTCTGACCGAAGGGAATCCCTGCAATAAGTCAGCCACGGTTATTCCGAGTCCTTGATTGCCCGTAATTGGGTGCAGGCATCTCTTCCCAAGATTTCTGCCAAAACGAATAAAGATGGCAACGGAAGTACCACTGCACATCTCTAAAAGGAAGAGAATATGTGGAAAACACCGGCAAACGACAGGCAGCCTTAGCAGCCGCATCGGCCTCCTCGTTGCAGGGAATACCCACATGGCCTGGGATCCATGTAAAAACAAACTGGTATCCGCGAGAGACTAACTGTGAAACGAGTGTCTGGATTTCAATTATCAATGCTGATGTACCGAGAAACTGTTGCAACGCCTGAACAGCGCTCATGGAGTCGCAGCATATGATGAAGCTATCAGGAACCGAACTAGAGATAAGGAGTATGAAATAAAAGATGGCAAACAGCTCGGAAATAAAAACGGAACTGTGTCCGGGAGCCTGTACCTATGAGCCTCACCGTTGTATATGAAACTACATCCTGTACCACCCCGCACCCGGGACCCGTCGGTAAATACCGGCGTGCAAGTCCGGTAACGTCCCAGGAGCTTGGTGAATAGTTAAAGAAACACAGAGTTAGGGGTAGCTACCTTCACATAGGACGAAAGCTCCAGGTCGAACCGCGCGTGCTGGAGTTGCCAAGGAGGGTAGCGGCCTATGGAAGATCGTTCTACATGGAGCATGCGAAGAGCATGTGAAGTGAGCAGTTCACAAAATCGTATACCACTTGGATGCGAGATAGTGGTATTAGGTACATAACGGTGGGCGAGGTCAGGACGTAACACACATTCGAACGATGGATGACCACGGTGAGCAGCCACCCGTGCCACGTACGATGAAAGCAATACCAAGCTTCGGACAGACAGTGGAGGTTCGCCAGAATCAGCATACAGACACACAATTCGGCTAGTTCGGAAAGCCCCAGTGGCCAGCCGGATACCAGTATGACGGACAGTGTCTAAAAGGCGGAGGTTAGAGGTAGTCGCCGCACCATATATAAAACAGCCGTAGTCTAGTTTGGACCGGGCCAGTGAGCGGTACAACCTCAACATTCCCGGGCGATCGCCGCCCCAAGATGCCTCAGATAAAACTCTGAGCACCCGTAGCGAAGGATCGCAGGAAACACGAAGATGACGAATATGGCGCTCCCATGTGGCTTTGCCCAAGAACTTCATGATCGAAACAAACGGTAGACGTGTGCCATGCAAATAATAATCAGGAGGAGGAGGGTGTACGCCACGAAGCCGATGGAAGTGGTCATACTATGTTTTCGTAGGGGAGAACTTAAAGCCCGTGCGAAACGCCCACTCAGGGATGGATGTTATGATCAGCTGCAGTTGACGTTCAATATGCTCAAGATTATGCGAGCGATAGTACACAGCGAAATCGTCAACATAGAGGGACATTGGGATTCCACTGCGAACAACACTAGTGATGCCATTAATCGCAACGGCGAAAAGCGTTTAGGTTTGGTTTAAGGGCGCTCAACTTCTAGGTCATCAGCGTCCTTAAAAAATTCATGGCAATAGCCAGATATAAATTTGAATCAAAAATAAAATCACTAGTAACAAAGAAAATATACATATAAACGTAAACAACAGTGGCAATAGACAGATATAAAACAAGGTAATAGATATGTCAAAAAGAGTAAACAAATATCTAAAAATTTAAAAATCCTGAAATTGCTATTACAATCCGCTAAAAACTTAATAACTCCATCAGCCGCTGTTTTGTCGTCCGCTAAGACCTCTAAGTCTGGAAGCAGCTGCAGAGAATCTCGAAAGTGCGCTAGAGAGGAACACTCTAGCAGCACGTGACGGAGAGATAAGAGGTTGTCACACAGTGGACATAGAGGGGTAGGGTCCCTTTTAAATAGGTAACCATTCGAAAAATTGTAGTCCCCTATTCTTACTCGAGCCAAACTAACCTCCTCGGGGCGAGATGTGCGACAGGAAGTTATCCAGTTTATCGGAAGTTCTTTCAGTTCTCTAACCTTATTACCGCGGAGAGCTGACCACTCGCCGTGTCAGGACGACAGCACCGCTAGCCGCACTTCAAGTCTAAAGTCTTCGGAACGAATACGTGAGGTGGTAATGCTGGTCTTTGCTGCCAAATCCGCCATTTCATTCCCCAGCAAACCTACGTGATCAGGAATCCACGCACACACAACGTCAATGCCAGAAGCGTGTAAAACATGGAGAGCATCCTGGATACGTTGTACAATAGGGTGAGGGTTGTACAGCTCACAAAGGCTCTGAAGTGCACTAAGGGAATCGCTCAAAATTAGGCAGTCACCTAATTTACGACGGCTCACATACAAAACGGCTCGGTAAATTGCAGACAGCTCTGCAGCAAAAATGGAAGTGATATTCGGAAAACCGAATGTATGTGGTTCGGTTCCATAAATATAAGTGCATCCAACACCGTTGGTGCTCTTTGACCCATCGGTATAAACATATCGACGGTCAGTTTAGCCCGACAAATATTTATAGAAAGCATGTGCAAATACTTGAAATAGGCATCGTGGACTTCCGGTGTACGGTCATCCCAAGATCTACATAGGGCATGCCAGTAAGCCAAGGTGGGTAAGGCTTCTCGCCCTTGGCGAACATCCTCGGCAGTTCAATTGTAAGGTTCGTAAGAAGTTCCTGGAAACGAAACCCCGCAGCTTAGGATTAAGGGTGCTAACGCTATGCCGTTCTCTTAGCGTGGTGGTGAAAAAAGAAGCTAATGTTGGGTGCTTAGGCATACATCTAAGCGCACAACCATAATTCACCAACAGACTCTCACGCCGATATTACAGAGGAGGTTCTGCGGACTACGCGTAAAGGCTCACCACTGGGCTTGTTGGAAGAGCACCTATTGCCATGCGGATGCCCCTATTGTGGACCGCGTCTAAACTTCTCAGCACAGATGGTCGTGCTGACCAATAAACAGTACAGCCATAGTCTAGTTTGAATTGGATCAGTGTGCGATACATTTGCAACAAAACTGTCCGATCCGCTTCCCACGATTTGCCATTTAGTACTGGCATGATATTTAGGGAACCGTCACATCATGCTCTTAAATGTGTAATATACGACGACCTACTAAGCTTCCTGTCCAAGAGCCACCTCAAGAAGCGCGTCTCATCTGCGAAGGGAAGTAAATCTGATCCGAAACGGAGCGAAGGTGGTAGTCGCCTCCTACGACGCCAGAAATTAACGCAGATAGAATTCTCAGTTGAGAAACGGAAGCCGCTTTTCACGCTCCATTCTCTAAGGTTGTCCAAACATTGCTGCAGGCGCCGTTGTAAGAACGCCGTGCGCTGAGAAGTGCAATAGACAGCGAAGTCGTCTACGAATAGGCATGACGAAACTCCAGGTGGAACACATTTCCAGATGGAGTTAATTGCTATAGCAAAGAGCGTGACACTTAGTACCCAACCCTTCATCAACTACTGAATGAACAGCGCTAGGCGTCCACGTATGTTCCAGGTATATAGGGAACGTAGAATCCCCGATCACCACATATCATAAGCCTTCTCGAGAGCGAAGAATATGCAACGGTTTGACAGTTCCTCATATATCCGTCCATTATCTGTCTGGATATTGACACAAGATGGCCTAGGGTTGAACGGCGTCGTCGAAAACCACACTGGATGTTAGTCAAAAGGTTACGACTTTCTAACCACCATGCCAATCGTCCATTGATCATGCGTTCCATCACCTTGCAAACGCAACTGGTGAGGGATATAGGACGATAGCTGGAGGGAAGATGACGGTCCTTTCCAACCTTCAAGATGGGAATAACGGTGGCCTCCCGCCAATTTTCTGGGAGTTTACTGTCAACCCAAATACAATTATAGACCTCGAGCAGGAATGCCTTGCCTTCACGAGAGAGCTGTTGTAACATTTGTACATGAATACCGTCCCGGTCCTGGTGCTGATAATCGCGAAGATTTTAGGGAATATTCTAGCTGTGCCATGGTGAACAGGCGATTGCAGTCTTCTACGTTTCTAGACCGAAACGCGAAGTCTTGAGGTTCCACCTGAGTTTTACTTGGAAGGCACTCAGGGGAATAGTTTTCCGAGCTAGACGCTTGAGCGAAAGTATTGCCAAACGTGTTCGCAACCTCAAATGGATCCACAACAAACAGCTCCTGTGGCTGTTTTCAGCCCCGCAATTGGTATGTGGGTCGATCGACCAGCAACACACCTTAACCTATCCCACAAAACCGAGGAAGGTGTGTGTCGGTTAAATGAAGCTACAAATTTGCTCCATGATAACTTTTTGCTATCCTTAAGTACTTGTCTGAACCTGGCGAGCCCTTTCTTGTATTGGATTAGGTTGTCCAAAGTAGGGTGACGTTGGAAAACCTTAAGAGCACGCCTTCGAGCACGAATTGCATTCCGACATTCCTCCGTCCACCAGGGGACGGGAAATCGACGGGGGTGTGAAGTGGACCGCGGAATGGATTGTTCAGCAGCAGAGCGAATTGTCTCCGTAAGATGTTGCGCTAAATCATTTACTGAGTCGTGCTCGTTATACGTAAACACAGCCAACTGGGTGTAACGGTTTCACTTGTAATGGTCCAAACGCCATTTGGGCATACGTGTGGAACATGTATCTTGGGTTAAGAGACTAACAACACACGAGAAGTGGTCACTAAAGTGTAAATCAGAGATGACACTCCATTGTAAGGAGACTGCCATCTGAGGTGAACAAACTGCAAGATCAAGGTGTGAGAAACTATTGTAAGAGTCAGAAATGAATGTAGGCTCTCCAGTGTTGAGGAGAGCTATGATGTAACTGTCCAGAAAATCAGCGAGGAAGTTGCCTCTCGCACAAGCGCGACTTGAGCCCCAAAGTGGGTGGTGCGCATAGAAGTCTCCCAACATGAGAAACGCTGTTGGTAACTGAGAAACCAGATCTTCTAAATCAATGTGCGAGTAGTCATGGGACGGAGGCAAATATACGGTGCAAATGGTGATCTGGATGTTTTGCACTAGAATCGCTACAGCAACTGATAGTATATTAGAATGTAATGGTACACATTGTGTGTATACATCGCTGACAAGAATCATAGTGCCGCCATGTGCCGGAACACCCTCTTCTGGTGTGACATCACACCGTACTGGGGTGTATCGCCTTACATGGAAAGCGTCTTGACGCAGCTTAGTCTCTTGCAAACATACGACCAGAGGTTCGTTTTCTTTGAGCAAAAGCTCAAGTTCTGGCCGTTGAGTGCTAAAACCACGTATGTTCCATTGCAGAATAGCCATATGGATATCTGTATGGGACAGGTATTCCAAGGTAACTCAGCATTACTTTAGAGTAGGCGGTTGTCGAATTAATTTTGCCCTGTTCTTCTGTCTTGGGCTGACAGTTTTATCCGAGACTTTTTCGCGCATCTTTTCCACTGGGCCTTTCCCAGTGTGGGCAGATTCCTCTAGCTCCATGTCCTCTGCCGAGGACGTCCGTGTTCCCATAGTGAATTTTGGTTCGAGAGCTTCGAAACGATTGGACACGGAGACCGGCGAAGATGACAATCGCCGGTCTGTAGCAATCCCAGAAGATTCCTCTGAAGAGGATCTCCTGGGAGATGTCTGGACTTTTCTTTCTCTTTGATGCCGTGGGAGAAATCGTACTCTCTTTGGGGAAATCGGATCTTTTATATTGGGTCTTAAACTTTATCGGTGAAGCATTGTATAAAATCTGTCTACTTGTCGAGGTCGGCTTCTTTGTTGATGACCTTCGTGATCTGCTGGATTGTACTGCGGTGCTTGTAGATGCTGTAGCGGATTTAGGTGATGTCGCACGCTTTGGATGTGACTTAGCTACGAGAATTTTGTCATAACCTGTTACCCCGTTTATATCGCTAGTTTAAGTTGCGATTTCCCGACGCGGTACCAATTTAGCTGCAACCGAGCTATAGGTACCGGAGTTCGGGACAGCGGGCTGGCGCAAACGTAAGAGTTTCCGGGCTTCTGAGAAGGACACCTTCTCTCTAACCGGGATCTCCTGGATGGCTCTTTCCTCCATATAACAGGGGCATTCTCGGGAGTTTGCTGTATGTTCTCCCCTGCAGTTGATACAACTGGGAGGTGTTGTACAGTCATCGTCATGTGCGATGCCTCCACAGTCGACGCAAGTAGCATTACAGTTACATGAGTCACTTGTGTGACCGAAGCGCTGACATTTGTAATATCTCAGATGATTCGGGATATATGGTCGAACTTCAGTGACTTCATACCCAGCATTAATCCTTTGCGGGAGATCTAGCCGATTAAAGGTAAGGAACAGGGTACAAGTTGCCCGAAGTTGGCCTCCATCTTTCCTCTGAACCCGGTATACTGCTCTTACACCTTGATCTTCCAGGTTCGCCTGAATCACTTCAATGGACATATCATCCAATGCCCGGGTGTTCACTACTCCGGGGGAGGAGTTCAAAGTCCTATGCAGTTCTACACGTATCGGATAGCTGGCTAATATATTCGCCTTAAATAAGTGGCCGCCTGGGATGCTGAATTAGCTTCAACCAGGAGCGTGCCGTTGCGAGATCTTGTACATGCTTTAACTGGGCCAGCTATTTTATCAAGACCATTTTGTATAACAAATGGGTTGACCGGTGTAAATTTCCTTCCTTCCTCAGTTCTGGTAAATATTAAGTAGCGAGGACCACTCGACTCTGCTACTTAATTTCCAAACACTTTCTGGGTTTTAAAATTTTGTTTGAGATGTCCCATGGCGATGATGTCCTCCACCATTGCAAATGTCTCCGATGGCATGCTCACTTCCCGGAGCTTCCTCCGGCGTAGGTGAGAGTCCTGGCCTGGACCTTCCCCACCCTAGGGTCTCACCTCCGAATGTATAGACAGTGGGGCTCAATCGCCTTCAGGAGTGCATCAGCTCATGCAATGGCCCCTCCCCGGGACTGACCTTTATCAGCGGATACGAACACAGATCCTACATGATAACCAGGGTCTGGGACTTACGCGGTTACCCAGTCACCCCTTGCGTCTCCCCATCCTCCTACAACCCGCGCGTAGGTTATCAATCAGACTGTGCTCAGGGAGGTATCAGGTGGGAGGTCAAATACAAAAGTGGAAAAAAGGTGATTGGGCGTTTGGCGGGTGCCCTCTCACCTCTTAGAGGAACCCAATCGAGAGTATGGCTCGGGGCCCCGGGTACGCCAAACCCGTACCTACCGATGTAGGACCTCTTGGAGGAGTGCGATTTCGGAGTCCTCTTCTCCTAGGTGAGCCGTCGACCAAGACTACCGACCCTCATCTACCCGTTTTGGAATGTTCTTTACTTCCCGTCTCCTCTTGCCTACCTGTAGTCAAAAATGACACAGTTAGTAGGCCGTCTGGATCGGGTTCTGAGCCCCTCAGTCACGTCAAGGCGACATTTCGCGGAGGGGCGAAATGCGTTGGTTTGTTTGGTTTAAGGGCGCTCAACTTCGAGGTCATCAGCGCCCTTAAAAGATTCATGGCAATAGCCAGATATTTCTCTCAAAAATAAAAATACTAGCAACAAGAAAAGTATACACAAAAAGTAAAAAACAGTGGCAATAGCCAGATATGAAACAAGGTGATAAATATGTCAAAAAGCACAAACAGATAACTAAAATTTTAAACCCTCAAATTGATACTGCACTCCGCTAAAAAATTAAAAACTCTATCAACCGCTGTTTTGTCGTACGCTAAGACCTCCGCAAGTCTGGCAGGCAGCTGCAGAGAATCCCGAAGCTGCGCTAGAGAGCAACACTAGTAGCACGTGGCGAACTGACAAAAGGTTGTCACACAATGGACATAGAGGGGTAGGGTCCCTTTTAAATAGGTAACCACGCCAAAAATTGCAGTGGACTGTTCTTAATCGAGCCAAACTAACCTCCTCGCGGCGATATGTGGGACAGGAAGTTACCCAGTTTATCGGGAGTTCTTTCACTTCTCTAAGCTTATTACCGCGGAGAGCTGACCACTCTTCGTGCCAAGACGACAGCACCGCTCTCCGCACTTCAAGCCTAAAGTCTTCCGAACTAACACGTGAGATGGTAATACTGGGTTCTGTAGTTCCCGTCTTTGCTGCCAAATCACCCATTTCATTCCCCGGCAAACCTATGTGCCCAGGAATCCATGCACACTCCACGTCAACGCCAGAAGCGTGCGAAACATGGAGGGCATCCTGGATACGTTGTACAATAGGGTGGGGGTGTACAGCTCACAAAGGCTCTGAAGTGTACTAAGGGAATCGCTCAAAATCAGGAAGTCACCTAATTTACGACGACGTACATACAAAACGGCTCGATAAATTGCATAAAGCTCTGCAGTAAAAATGGAAGTGCTATTTGGGAAACCGAATGTATGTGATTCGATTCCATAAATATAAGCACATCCAACACTGTTGGTGCTCTTTGACCCATCGTTGTAAATACATGGACGGTCAGTGTAGCCTGACAAAAACTCTAAAAAAACACGTGCCGATACTTTAAATAGGCATCGTGGGCTTCCGGTGTACACTCATCCCAAGATCTGCCTGGGGCGTGCCAGATAGCCAAGGGGGGGTAAAGCTTCTCGCCCTTGGCGAACATCCTAGGCAGTTCCACTCCAAATTTCACTAGAAGATCTTGGAAACGAAACCCCGCAGGCTTAGGACTAAGGGTGCCATTCCTATACCGTTCTCTTAGCGTGGTGGTGAATAAAGAAGCGAATGCTGGGTGCTTAGGCATACATCTAAGAGCACAACCATAAATTGCCAAGAGAAACTCACGCCGATAGTGCAGAAGAGGTTCTGCGGACTCGGCGTAAAGGCTCACCACTGGGCTTGTTGGAAAAGCCCCTATTGGCATGCGGATGGCCCTATTGTGGACCGCGTCTAATCTTCTCAGCACAGATGGTCGTGCTGACGAATAAACAATACACCCAGAGTCTAGTTTGGATCGGATGAGTGCGCGATACACTTGCAACAAAATTGTCCGATCTGCTCCCCACGATTTGCCATTCAGTACTCGTTGTTGTTGTTGTAGTGTTTAACGCCCGCTTTTACTACTACGGCACCGCAGGCGGTGACACTGATGACACATGGAATGAAGATGGAGCACCGGTGGAATGAGATGGCGGGGGAAACCGGAGCACCCGGAGAAAACCCGCCCTGACGCCGCTTCGTCCACCACGAATACCACATGCGGGTCTCTGGGATCGAACCCGGGCCGCCTAGGTGGTAGGCGAGCGCGCTAACCGCTCGGCCACGGCGCCGCCCATTCAGTACTCGTATGATATTTGGGGAACGGTCACATCGTAATCTTAGCTGTGCAATATGCGACGACCAACTAAGCTTCCTGCCCAAGATCAAACCCAGGAAGGGCGTCTCTTCTGCGCACGGAAGTAAATCTGGACCGAAACGGAGCGAAGGTGGTAATCGTCTCCTACGACGCCAGAAATTAACGCAGATTGACTTCTCAGTTGAGAAACGGAAGCCGTTTTTGACGCTACATTCCCTAAGGTTGTCCAAACATTGTTGCAGGCGCCGTTGTAAGAATGCCGTGCGCTGAGAAGTGCGATAGACAGCGAAGTCGTCTACGAATAGGCATGATGAAACTCCAGGTGGAACACATTTCCAGATGGAGTTAATTGCTATAGCAAAGAGCGTGACACTTAGCACCGAACCCTGAGGTACTCCCTCCTCCTGAACAAAAGAATTAGAAGAAACCGAGCCGAGCCTTACTCGGAAAAAGCGGTCCTTCATAAACTCCTGAATGAACAGTGGTAGGCGTCCACGTATGTTCCAGGCATACAGGCAACGTAGAATCCCTGCTCGCCAGCACGTACCTTAACTTATCTTTTCCTTCGCTTCCTTAAAAGCCATCCAAATCAAACTACATCCAAACAACTACAACAGGGATCGCGGACTTCAACTGAGCCCTACTTGGACAATAGCCATCAAACACATCTACAACAGCAACTACAGTGATTCCGGACCAAATACTGACCTCGAAGAAAACACTGTGACCGGTGACAAACATAGCCCAAAACAGCAGGCCCAATCACAAATCGTCACCCGCTCATTGGCCAGGGCAACGCAACCCCCTCCCACCTAACATTGTACATATACACAAGTTTTGCCTATAAATATATATAAAGCTATCGGTCATTTTTCATTCTGATGAAGGCCACAGAGTCTACAATGGCCGAAAGCTTAATGTTTTTAAACCTCACACGGCTGATCACCCGTGAAGCCTTAATTAACACTGCAAAATTTGTTTCTCAAATTAGATGAAGAAGTTTTTCATTGTGTCAATAACGTTTGCTTCAAGGAAGTTTGTTTCTTTTTAACTGCAATGTTTTAACGTTGAATGTTGGCTTAGCTGAAACTTTTTCACACACGCAATTGGTTTATTATACACTTTACAAAAAACTACTTTTCCGTCTGTATATAATCCAAGAGATAGTCCTTAACCAACTGTTTTAAAAGTTCACTTTTTGTACTTCTGAATTTCGGCATTACAACTTGCACACAGGAGACAAACGACAAACCGCTAATTAACAGCAAAATGAAATCATGTTTATCACACTTTAAGTATTTAGGATGTGATATTACTTACAAATAGGATAAAGACATAGAAAACAAAATATATAAATTCCAGGCTATATGTGGAACCATTAAAAGAACTTTAGGTCGGAAAACAAGAAAAGACTAAACTTAAACTATATATAACATTGGCTGTTCCTTCTTTGCTATATGGAAGCGAAAGTTGGGTAATAAAATCAAAACAAAGATGTAGAATACAAGCAGCGGAAATATTTCTGCGGAATGTGAAACGATCACAAGAGCAGATAGAATACGAAATGAGTTAATAAGACAAGAACTAAATATATATATAAATTAGAAGACCAAATTAAAACAAATAACAAGAAATGGACAGAACATTTAATGAGGAGTGAAGAAAGGATACCTAAGAGAACCTTTCTATATAGCCTAAGAGGAGCACAAGATGTTGACCAACCTCGCAGAAGATGGACTCCACTGATGACTTCGCCAGAACGGGCTGCATAGCCTAAACCATGTAGAAGAAGAAGAAGATGAACAAGAACAAGAAGAATGAGAAGGAGAAGAAGAAGAAGAAGAAGAAGAAGAAGAAGAAGAAGAAGAAGAAGAAGAAGAAGAAAAGAACAAGGACAAGTAGAAGGAGGAGGAGAAGGAGGAGGAGAAGGAGAAGCAGAAGAAGAACAAGAAGAAGAAGAAGAAACTATCTTCTGGTGCTGATAGCAAAGTGGAAAGTCCCCGGCGGTGAATCCTGCAAACATATACTCGTATCACGTGAAGCTGAGTCATATACACACAAGAGGCTCAATATGGGTTACCTTGCTTGTACGGAAAGGCTTGATATGGGTTGCCTTGCTTGTATATTACTTATATTATACAAACTAGAAAGTATTTAAATTATCAATTTATAAAATAGTAATCAATACTGTAAAAACCTTTGACATGTGCACAAACATGCCATAATCATGAAATATGCAACTATACCTTAAATATGCAAATATATACACCATAAAACTTTACATTCGGAAAGAGCTGAACTCCAAATGTACTCTGAACTTTGTTTCCATATAATATATAAAAACAGAAAAAAAAAAAATACATTTGCATATAATTCCGATGTCTGCTTATAAGATTTGGATTAGCCTGATATCAAAATTTAAATTTGAAGCTAATCCTTAGCAAGAGCTAAATTAGAACTATAAAATATGCAGTTCCTTAGGACATTTAATATGGCATCACCCATTAAAAGTTTTGCTGTAGTGAAGCAAAACCAGAGCTAGGAAGTATTTATTAATCTTTCATAAATGTTTAAAGTATGTTTCTATTTTTATGATATGCCAATATGATGAATTGAATGCATACGATAGTACAGAGGAATCCAGAATTCCTGCTATTATAAATTACTTCAGATTAGTGATCCAACATGCAGAAAAACCTGAGAAAAAGACCCACACAGGAAATATGTACCAACCATGAAATGAATGCAAACTTGCAGGTTGGAATACAAACATATTATTCAATCTTGTTTGCAATCCCTGACATTATTAGCTTCTAGTTCCTTACAAAAAGCTATTAGAAAGGAACACTGTAACAACTCAAAGCATAACCCATAAAATATTATTTTAGGTAAAATGGAAGAAAAAATAATAAAGAACATACACAAAACAAAAAGTAGCCAAAAGGGAGAAATGAAGGAGATAAGTAAATAAATAAGGAAAGGAAGAAACAATGAAAAGAAGGATTCAAAAAGGTTTTATCTGCTTATCACGTTAATATAAGCTCACTGGACAAAAAATTAGACACACTCTGTGGAACTCAGCAATGAATCTTTACGACTTGACAGATGGTGCTGCTGTCCAGTCATGTTGTTACCTGCATACCTGTCACTATATGATCAGAGGGTCATAGCAAATTGTGGAACGTGGTGTGCGAAGCATTCAGTGTAGTGCAACATGGGGAAATGTAAGGACATGACAGAGTGACAAAAGGGGGCAATAGTGTTTGGCTGTGCCCGTGCCCATACAGTAGGTGAAGTATCCAGATTTGTTGGCAAGTCAAAGCAGACTGTCCAACAGGCCCACAAGCAGTGGTGCAATACACGTGGCCACGAAACATGAAATCGATATTGTGGTCAGAAGAGGATCATGACTGAGAAGGACCAGAGACGAGTTTCACAGCTAGTAAATGCAAATCACTTCCCAACCCAAAATTGCTCCAGTCTATGAATGCAGGTCCGTCCCACTTGTTAGTGAGAGGACATTGTGGTGAGAACTGCATTCCATTACATTTGGAGTCGGACACCTCAAAGTAGGCCCTTGCTCACAGACACATAAAGCTGCACAACTTCAGTGGGCTAAAAATCACCAACATGGACAGTAGCTAACTGGCAGTATGTCATGTGGTCCGATGAATCACAGTTTTGCCTCTATTCGAATTACGCACGTCATCTGGTGCATCACTGGACATAAGAAGCATTTCATCCAGGTTGAGTACAGGGTCAAGTTCAAGCTGGAAGAAGGACAGTGATGTTTTGGGGGTGATTTTATTACTATGGATTGGACTCGCTCCATGAAGAGACCAATGGGATGAACAAACATGTTTATTTGAACATTCTGGATGAGAAGGTGTTGCCATTTACTCAAAATCTCCACGATGATTGTGCTGTTGCCTCCCCTTTATTTTAAGATGACAACTGCAAGGTTCATCAGGCTAGAAGTGTGTTGGACTGGTTTGAGGAACACACACACTTTATCACATCTCAACTGGCCCTCAAACTCACCCAACTTGACCTAAATCGAAAATTTTGTGGGATATGTTGGAACAGCGGGTGAAGCACCAAAATCAGCATCCTCATAATGTGGTGGATTTGTGCGAGCAACTCATAGTGAGTGGTGTCAGCTGGATGTGCCATACTTGCAGAACCTTGTGGACTCACTTCCTAACGAATCCAGACAGTTATCTGGTCCAGAGGTGGTGTTAGGCATTATTAATGTTGAGTTGGCCAAGGGTGACTAATTCTTTGTCTGGTGAGCTTATTTTACCAAAAAGCTTAACTGCCAAAATAAAGTTAGAATCAGCCAAAACTAAGAAACTGACTTACCTGGTTGCTATTCTGCGGCACTCAAACTCATGAAGCAGATATATTACTGTTTCAGGAAGATTCATATTACGATATAATGCAACAGCAATGGCACCATTACTGGCTGTCACTTTTGAAAACTCCCCTTTCCCTCTGAGTGATACAACCTGCGACACAGAAGATATGATATTGGGTCAGTTAGAGGAGTAAATAAAAACAATGGCTCAAAACTTACTTGTTCTAAACAATTTCTCAGTTTAAGCTAAAAAGTGAGCTGATTTATAACACTACACAACACTTATTTATAATTTCCCGTAACATGTTTTGGAGGCTGACTTTCCTCCATTATGAACCGGACATCTACTGGTTCTTCCTGGTGTGGATGGTGATGCTTCTTCTGAGGTCTCCTCTAGTGGTGGTTTGAGAAACTTGCTGAAGTTATCCTTCTGGGGGATGTCAAAATTGAATACTCTGTTTCTATTTTTCAAAATAAAGATTTGTTCCGATGTGGACAGCTCTTGTTTTCCCGCTATGTGTTTGAGGAGTTTTGGTTCTGGCTTTATGTTATGATTTGTTGTCCAAAAGTGAGTGCCAACTGCTGATTTTTCCAACTGTTTGTTTTTTACGTTTCTAAAGAGTTCCTTGGATCTTATTTCTAAATTTCTTTTGGTTTTCCTATATACACTTCATTACAGTCATTGCATTCAATTTGGTATATGCCAGATTTCTCATTGGGTGGGACGGCATCTTTGATGTGAGTTCATTAGAATTTTTTTATGGAGTAGTGGTTCACTGGTGCTAGCTAAATATTTTGTTCTTTGAAAACTTTTTTGAATTTTTCAAAGGCCCATGAATGGAATGTGAATCTTTTGAATGTCATTTTTGTTTCTGCTGCTGTGAGTGTTGTAGTTTCTTTGTTGTTTCTGTTTGCTTCACTTTTTCATCTACTAATGACTTGGGGAAGCCATTTTTGTGCTATTTCAGTTATTTTGCAATATTCTGCTTTGTAATCTTCTGCTGGAAGGGGAATGTTCACCAATCATGTGCTAAACTATTGAGGATCGTCTGTTTGTGACTTCTTGGATTGTAACTATGGGCTTTTATGCAATTGTTCATCAGCGTTGGTTTTCTGTAATTGCCAAAGTTTATTCTGTTATTCTTTTTGATTATTTGTAAATCCAACAATGGTAGTTTCAGATCACTTTCCAATTCCACAGTGAACTTTACGCTTTTTTCCTGGATGTTTAGGAGTTTTAGAGAATCATTGACTATTGCAAATATCTCATCTATGTACCACTTCCAGAATTTGAACATCCACGGAGAGCCTTTGGTGATCCTTATTTCTAATGCGCTCATGTAAATATCTACTAAGAAGGGTGAGAGAGAGTAGTCCATTGCTGAACCTTAAGATTGACGGAGGGAGGAGGAGGGTTTGGTTTAAGGTGTTCAACTTCGAGGTCATCAGCACCCTTAAAAAAATTCATGCCAATAGCCAGATATAAATTTTAATCAAAAATAAAATTACTAGCAACAAAGAAAATATAAACATAAAAAACAGTGGCAATAGCCAGATATAAAACAAGGTGATAAATATGTCAAAACGCATAAAAAGACATAACTAAATTTTAAATCCACAAATTAACATTACACTCGGCTAAAAACTTAAAAACTCTATCAACCGCTGTTTTTTCGTCCGCTAAGACCTCTGCAAGTCTGGCAGGCAGCTGCAGAGAATCTCGAGGGTGTGCTAGAGGAACACTCTAGCAGCACATGAACGGACTGACAAAAGGGTGTCACACAGCGGACATAGAGGGGCAGGGTCCCTTTTAAATAGGTAACCATGTGAAAAATTGCAGTGCCCTATTCTTAACCGAGCCAAACTAACCTCCTTGCGGCGAGATATGCGACACAAAGTTACCCAGTTTATTGGAAGTTCTTTCACTTCTCTTCAGCTTATTACCGCGGAGAGCTGACCACTCTTCGTGCCAGGACGACAGCACCGCTCTCCGCACTTCAAGCCTAAAGTCTTCCAAAGTAACACGTGAGATGCTAATACCGGGTTCTGTAGTTCCCGCCTTTGCTGCCAAATCCGCCATTTCATTCCCCGGCAAACCTATGTGACCAAGAATCCATTCACACCATGCTAACACCAGAAACGTGTAAAACATGGAGGGCATTCTGGATACGCTGTACAATAGGATGAGGGTTGCACAGCTCACGAAGGCTCTGAAGTGCACTAAGGATGGATGGATGGATGGATGGATGGATGGATGGATGGAGTTTAGGGGCCCGTCGACAACTAGGTCATTTGGGCCCTGAAGTGCACTAAGGAAATCGCTCAAAATCAGGAACTCACCTAATTTACGACGGCGCATATACAAAACGGCTCGGTAAAGTGCAGTCAGCTCTCCAATAAAAATGGAAGTGCTATTTGGAAAACCGAATGTATGTGGTTCGGTTCGATAAACATAAGCACATCCAACACCGTTAGTGCTCTTGGACCCATCGGTGTAAATACATTGACGGTCGGTGTAGCCTGACAAAAATTCTTAAAAAAAAAAAAAAAAAAAAAAAAAAAAAAAAAAAAAAAAAAAACCACGTGCGGATACTTGAAATAGGCATCGTGGACTTCCGGTGTACGATTATTCCAAGATCTACATGGGGCGTACCAGATAGCCAAAGGGGGTAAAACTTCTCACCCTTGGCGAACATCCTAGGCAGTTCCATTTCAAGCTTCGCTACAAGTTCCTGGAAACGTAATCCCGCAGGCTTAGGACTAAGGGTGCTTTTCTTATACCGTTCTCTTAGCGTGGTGGTGAAAAACGAAGGGAATGTTGGGTGTTTAAGCAATACATCTTAGTGCATATCCATAATTTGCCAAGAGAATCTCACGCCGATATTGCAGAGGAGTTTCTGCGGACTAGACGTAAAGGATCACCACTGGGCTTGTTGGAAAAGCTCTTATTGCCATGCGGATGCCCTATTGTGTACCGCGTCTAATCTTCTCAGCACAGATGGTAGTGCTGACAAATAAACAATACACCCATAGTCTAGTTTGCATCGGATCAGTGTGCGATACATTCGCAACAAAATTGTCCGATCCGCTCCCCACGATTTGCCATTTAGTACTGGCACGATATTTAGGGAACGGTCACAACATGCTCTTAGCTGTGCAATATGCGACGACCAACTAAGCTTCCATTGCAAGATCAAACCCAAGAAGCGCACCTCATCTGCGAAGGGAAGTATTCCTGGACCGAAACGGAGCGAACGTGGTAATCGTCTCCTAAGGCGCCAGAAATTAACGCAGATTGACTTCTCAGTTGAGAAACGGAAGCCATTTTTTGAGCTCCATTCTCTAAGGTTGTCCAAACATTGCTGCAGACGCTGTTGTAAGAACGCCGTGCGCTGAGAAGTGCAATAGACAGTAAAGTCGTCTACGAATAGGCATGACGAAACTCCAGGTGGAACACATTTCCAAATGGAGTTAATTGCTATAGCAAGGAGCGTGACACTTAGTACCTCAGCAAAAGAATTAGAAAAAACCGAGCCGACCCGTACTCGGAAAAAGCGGTCTTTTATAAACTCCTGAATGAACAGCGGTAGGCGTCCACGTATGTTCCAGGTAAGTAGGGAACGCACAATCCCTGCTCGCCAGCATGTATCATAAGCCTTCTCAAGATCGAAAATATGCCAACGGTTTAACAGTTCTTCATAAAGCCGTCCATTACCTGTGACGATATTGACACAAGACGCTCTACAGTTGAACGGTGTTGTCGAAAACCACACTGGATGTTAGTAAGTAGGTTACGACTTTCCAATCACCATACCAATCGTCCATTGATCATGAGTTCCATCACTTTGCAAACGCAACTGGTGAGGGAAATAGGACTATAACTGGAGGGAAGATGACGATCCTTTCCAGCCTTCAAGATGGAAGTAACGGTGGCCTCCCGCCAATTTTCTGGGATTATACTGTCAAACCAAACACGATTATAGACCTCGAGCAGGAATGCCTTACCTTCAGGAGAGAACTGTTGTAACATTTGTACATGAATACCGTCTGGTCCTGGTGCTGATAATCGCGAATATTTAAGAGAATGCTCTAACTCTCCCATGGGGAAAAGGTGATTGTAATCTTCTACGTACTAGAGCGAAACGCGAGGACTTGAGATTCCACCTGAGTTGTAATTGGAAGGAACTCAGGGGAGTAGTTTTCCGAGCTAAGACACTTGAGTGAAAGCACTACCAAACGTGTTGGCCCAGTTCAAATGAATCAACAACAGCTCCTGTGGCTGTTTTCAGTCCCGCAATTGGTATCTGGGTCGATCTACCTGCAACACGCCTTAACCTATCCCACACAACCGAAGAAGGTGTATGTCGGTTAAATGAAGCTACAAATTTGCTCCATGACGACTTTTTGCTACCCTTAATTAGTTGTCTGTACCTGGCGCGCATTTTCTTGTATTGGATTAGGTTATCCAACATAGGGTGACGTTGGAAAACCCTAAGAGCACGCCTTGAGAACGAATGGCATTCCGACATTCATCCGTCTACCAGGGGACAGGAAACAGAACGGGGGTATGAAGTCGACTGTGGAATTGATTGTTCAGCAGCAAAGAGAATCGTCTCCGTGAGATGCTGCGCCAAATCATTTACTGAGTCGTGCTTGTGGTATGTAAACACAGCCAGGGTTATAGCTTCCAGTTGGCATGGTCCAAACGCCATCTAGGCATACGTGTGGAACATGCATCTTGCGTTAAGAGACTAATAAGACATGCAAAGTGGTCACTAGAGTGTAAATCAGAGATGACATTCCATTTTAGGGAGACTGCTAACTAAGAGGTGTGAAAAGCTGTTGAAAGAGTCTGAAAGAACTGTAGGCTCTCCAGTGTTGAGGAGAGCTAGGTTGTAACTGTCCAAGAAATAGGCAATCAGCATACCTCTCGCACAAGCACGACTTTAACCCCAAAGAGGGTAGTACGCAATGAAGTCTCCCACCAACAGAAACGGTGTTGGTAAATGGGAAACTAGATCTTTTAAATCAATGTGCGAGAAGGCGTGGGACGGAGGCAAATATAAGGTACAAATGGTGATCTGGATGTTTGGCAGTATACTCCTTACAGCAACTGATTGTATATCAGAGTGTAATGGTACAGACTGTAAATATACGTCATCTCTGACAAGCATCATAGCGCCGCCATGTGCTGCAACACCCTCTTCAGGTGTGACATCACACCGTACTGGGGTGTATCGCCTTAGATGGAAAGCGTCTTGAGGAAAGCTTACTCTCTTGCAAGCATGCGACCAAAGATTAGTTCTTATTGAGCAAAAGCTTAAGTTCTGACCGTTGTGTTCTAATACCACGTATGTTCCATTGTAGGATAGCCGTTTTGATATCTGTATGGGACAGGTATTCCAAGGTAACTTTCCATTACTTTGGAGTAGGTGATTGTCGTATTAATTTTGCCCTTTTCTTCTGTCTTGAGCTGACATTTTTATCCGAGACTTTTTCGCACCTCTTTTCCACTGGGGCTCTCCCACTGCGGGCAGATTCCTGTAGCTCCATGTCCTCTGCCGAGGACGTCCGTGTTCTCATAGTGAATTTTGGTTCGAGAGCTACGAGCCGATTCGACGCGGAGACCGGCGAATCTCATCTTTAGCCACCCCAGAGGATTCCTCTGAAGAGGATCTCCTAGGAGATATCTTTGGATCTTTTATTTCCCTTTGATGCCTTGGGAGAAACTTTACTCTCTTTGGGGAAATCGGATCTTTTATATTGGGTCTTAAACTTAATCGGTGAAGCATGGTATACTATCGGTCTACTTGTCGAGGTCAACTTCTTTGTTGGCGACCTTTCTGATTTGTTGGATTGAACTGCGGTGCTTGTAGATGCTGTAGCGAACTTAGGTGATGTCAAACGCTTTGGATGTGACTTAGCTACGAGGATTTTGTCATAACCTGTTGCCTCGTTTACATCGCTAGTTTTAGTTGCGATTTCCCGACGCGGTACCTGTATACATGCAACCGAGCTATAGGTACCGGCGTTCGGAATAGCGGGCTGGGGCAAACTTAAGAGTTTCCAGGCTTCTGAGAAGGACACCTTTTCTCTAACCCGGATCTCTTGGATGGCTCTTTCCTCCATATAACGGGGGCATCTTCGGGAGTTTGCTGGATGTTCTCCCCTGTAGTTAACACAGCTGCGAGGTGATGTACATTCATCCTCATGGGCGATGCCTCTACAGTTCACGCAGGTAGCTCTACTACTGCACGTGTCACTTGTATGACCAAAGCGCTGGCATTTGTAACATCTCAACGGGTTCGGGATGTAAGGCCTTACTTCAATGGCCTCATACCCTGCCTTAATCCTTTGCGGGAGATCCACCCGATTAAAGGTAAGGAAAAGCGTACGAGTAGGCAGATATTCGCCTCCATCTTTTTTCTGAACCCGATAAACAGATGTCATACCTTGATCTGTTAAATTCTCCTTAATTTCATCATTGGACATATCATCCAATGCGTGGGTGTTCACAACATCGCGAGAGGAGTCCAGCGTTCTATGCATCTCTACACACACCGGATAGCTGGCTAACATGTTTGCTTTTAAAATAGTAGCTGCTATCTTATCCAGACCCTTCTGTATCACGAATGGATTCACCGACCTAAATGTTTTACCTTCCTTAGTTCTAGAAATAACCAAGTAGCGAGGACCGCAACACTCGACTACTTCCTTTACGCTAACTTTGCTGTTTTTGTTGTTTTGAGTTTTTGAGCACCTCATGGCGACGATATCCTCCACCATTGCAAATGTCTCCAATAGCATGCTCACATCCTGGGCGCCACCCCGGTTTAGGTGAGAGTCCTAGCCTGGACCTTGCTCACCCTAGGGTCTCACCAGAGGGACCCAATTGCCTTCAGGAGTGCATCATCTCATGCAATGGGCCCTCCCCGGGACTGACCTTTATCAGCGGATACGAACACAGATCCTACATGATAACCAGGGTCTGGGAATTATGCAGTTACCCAGTCACCCCTTGGGTCTCCCCATCCACCTATAACACGTGCATAGGTTATCCATGAGACTGTGTACAGGGAGGTATCAGGTGGGAGGTCAAACACAAAAGTGGACCAAAGCTGATACGGCATTTAGCATGTGCCCTCTCACCCCTTAGAGGAACCCAATCAAGAGTATGGCTCGGGGCCCCAAGTACGCCAAACCTGTACCTACCATAATAGGAAATAAGGTTCAAGGAATACTTTAGAAATATAAAAAACAAACGGCTGGAAAAATCAGTAGTTGTCACTTACTTTTGGACAAAAAATCACATGAAGCCAGAACCGAAACTCCTCAAACATGTAATGGGAAAACAAGAGCTGTCCATGTGGGAACAAATATTAATTTTGAAAAATAGAAACAGAGTATTCAAGTTTGACATCCCCCAGAAGGATATCTTCACCAACTTCCTTGAACCACCACTACAGGAGACTTCAGAGAAAACAACCATCCACACCAGGGAGAACCAGTCAATGTTTGGTTGTTAATGAAGGAAAGTCAGCCTCCGAAACATGTTCTGGGAAATTATAAGTGTTGTGTAGTGTTATTAATTGACTCACCTTTGGTTTAAATTCATTATTACAACACTGTTGTCAAACTTCCAAGAAAGAACATAATTTCTCTGTTACACATAAATAGCCACAGTTTTCCTCAATGTCCCGACTAGAAACAGCCCACTGACCTAGGTCGCTGAGTAACTACTCATTATTTGGTATAAATAAAATGAAATGCCAATTTGCTTTCTGCAAACAACTACACAGAATTTTTCTAAGTGCCTGAGTGGCCATATTTGAATGCCCGTGTCCTTTGATTTATATAACATCAGAGTTTATATTGGTGGTTCTGGAGTAGAAGACACAGATGTAGGCATAAGGATCCTAACATGAGCAGAGTAACCAATTGTTTAAGATTTAAAAAAAGGAAAATTTACACCAGTTTGCACAATAGATTTAAGAGTAACACATTGCAGATCTCTCAGAGATAATAAAAGGATGTGTTTTTTGTGTATGGTACACTCAGGGCTTCAAGATTCTTATAGATCATACTGGTCTTAACAAGACTACATTTTCAAGCATTTTTTGCAAAGTTGTAGAAAAATCAAACAAAATTAAAAAAATTAGAGTACACTACTGCTAGAACAATCACTCTTCAATATGTCCTGTATTAACACACTACCTGATGCTGTTGAGGCAACTGGTTTTATTCCTTAGCTGATAAGAAAACCAAACATATGTAGAGATGAATCTATCAACAGGCAAGACATTTTCAGCATAAATAGATACTATGATGCATCTACTTAGTTGTCAGTTTGCTTTAAGCATGTTCTACTTTCATTCTAATATTTTTTACTTTCTCAAATATTGTTGTTTAGTCACGGCTGTTCCAAATTTTTTCTATACAATCTAACAAAGATGGCAAAATTTGAATTCTCGTTTCTTTTCTATCACTTTATTGTCCTCTAAACTTTACTACAAATGCACAATTTCTTTCTCATTGCTAACACAGTTTAGTCTTCTCTACTATTACAATTTACAACTGTTCTTCCAATAATCTTTCTCAATCGTTCAATGTCTTTCTCCAGTTTCACTGTCTCTTATATCTTTTACGATACAATCACTTGACAGCACATACATACTCACTGACAGGCTGGCCAATGCACTCTTGTTACTAAAACTAACTGTACACGACGACTTAACTATATCACTACTTTAAACTATTCTGACACTCACTCAAAACTGAACTGCTCGCTGTCTGTCGTATTTATACTGGACTGGTTATCCCGACCAGCACCATTGTCCTCGACAATGTTGTCTTGATCCGGGTAGGGCAACGTCTACCACCCTGACTGACACCTCTGCAACCACCTTGCTAACTGTGACAGGTCTTTCTCCACTTGCCCATAATCCAGGTATTTGGCGTACCATCCACCGCACAACGTGGAAAGGACTCCCAGAGTTCCATGACCATCATACCAAGATTGGGTATGCCATCTTGCTCCACACCCAATCACGACCTCCTCCAGGGTCACCCTGTAGACCTTCAGATACTTGCTGGGGCTCTGGCACGTTATCTTGTCTGTCCTGACTCACAGGTCTTCCCTGCCAACGTCGACTGTCACCTTATGGCTCCTGGGGGTACCCATTTCCAGTATCACATCCTCAGTCACCCACAGACCCATAACGCTCTGCCCCAAGGTCAACTCCAACCACGTCTCCTCCACAGGCAAGGTGTCACCCGATGCTGTCACTATCTCATAGGGCCAATCCAGTTTCCTTGTTGGCATATCCTGCACCACATCCGGTCATATCACAGTCACTGCTGCACTCATGTTCACTCGTACCTGGCACGGCTTCACCTGTATCCTGCCGTCCGCGATATCCTCCATTCTTCCATTCACGGCACTGTGCGTCACCTGAAAGGATGGCTCCGACGATTCCTTCACATATCCGGGTTGGCTACATCCCCGACACACTCTTCTAGGGGGGTCCTCGACGACTTCCCTGAGCTGGCTCTTTGTCTTCCTCGTGACGTACACTTCCGCACTCCGAGACGGGCGCAACTGTCGCCTCGGTTACTAGGTACTCCCTCCCCAGGTCCCCGCTATGCCGTCCGCCCCTGGCATCCAGTACCTTGACGCTTCCGTCAACTCTTCCCTCCAGGGTGCGCCAAGACGTTCCCCGTCGTCCTTCACGACGTCCATGCGTTGGCAGAGGCCTCCCACCTTCCCGCCGACCAGTTCCCCGTCAAACTTCGCCAGAAGCTCCATCTTCATCTCAGACGTTTCGGCTTTCGTCTCTTCCAGCTCAGATCTCCGTGTTTTTACTTCGCTTCCGAAATTCTTCATTCTAGATGTCAAGTTCTTCAATCCTGTATTCATTCGTCTCCATATTGTCCATTCTGGGATTCATTTCTGTCTTCATCTCGTCCATTCCGGATTTCATGATCTTGATTTCGGTTAATAATTGTTTCATCATCTCCTCCATGGTGGCTCTTACGTCGCAACTTCTGATGACGATGTAGCAAACGGCACTTCGACGAATCCCACTCCTGACACCAAAGTAACAAAACGGCAAAATGCGAAGTCTCGTTACTTTTCTACTACTTTATTGCCCTCTAAATTTTATTACAAATGCACAATTTCCTTCTCGTTGCTAACACAGTTTATAGTCTTCTCTACTATTACAATTCACGACTGCTCTTCTGATTGTCTTTCTCAGTCTTTCAATGTCTTTCTCCAGTTTCATTGTCTCTTATACCTTTTACGATACAATCACACGACGGCACATACATACGCGCTGACAGGCTGGCCGGCGCACTCTTGAAACTAAAATCGTACACTACGACTTAAACAACAACTCAACTCTATCACTACCTAAAACTACTCTGACACTCACTCAAAGCTGAACTGCTCTTTGTCTGTCCCATTTATACTGGAGCCAGCGTCATGTAACCTTCGAGAACCCTCCATATACACGTGCAACGATGACTCAGCGTAAATGCTGGAAGTTTCTGGACGGTACGGTGTTATCACGCTGTTCGATCACATACACACAATCACTAGTTGTCTTGTAGCCTCGGACCTCCTTTATGTTTTACCGGCATCACTGTTTATGGTCACGTACAGTCTCACCGTATCCAAGGTCACCCGACCTCCTCTCATCCGCATATTGTTGAATGACCTAATGTCACAATATTATATGCAATCAACTATATCTGTTCTCCTGTAACATTCTCAAAGATGAACTTTTGCTACAGTATCTTTAACAGATTTCTGACTGTTCTCTAATACAATAATGAAGCAAAACATTTAAACTTATGCAGTCCTCTTGAAGTTCTTCATTGTCGTTTGTTGTTATTATTACACTTCTTAGCTTAAAACCCTTTACATGCACATCTAGGGTAGGCCTTATCAGATGCAGAATGAATGCAATGCTCAAATGAACCAGAGTCTACAGAGCTTGGTTACCCGATATTCATCTTTCAAGAACAAAGGAAAGCCCTGGAAAAAACTCATTAAGGCAGAACATTTAAGCTTATGCAGTCCTCTTGAAGTTCTTCATTGTCATTTGTTGTTATTATTACACTTCTTAGCTTAAAACCCTTTACATGCACATCTAGGGTAGGCCTTATCAGATGCAGAATGAATGCAATGCTCAAATGAACCAGAGTCTACAGAGCTTGGTTACCCGATATTCATCTTTCAAGAACAAAGGAAAGCCCTGGAAAAAACTCATTAAGGCAAGTAACACTTCCAAACCCATTTTTGATCTCAGAGCCTTCTGAAGTAAGACAGGTATGGTAACCCAAAAGCACAAAAGTCAGTTCTCTTAGTTTTGTTTCCACCCAAACTCTTTGGACCTACAATGCTGACATGCTTGCTTCAGAATGTATGAGGTCAAAATAATCCCTTTTCACTACTGAGATACGAAAAAAACAAAACTGATATCACGATAGGGTACATGTACACCCATGGAAAGAAAGAGAAAAAAAAAAAGAGTCATGTCTGGTACGCCAAATTTGTTTTAGTCTTACTTAGCACAGTGTCTTGTTTACACCATCCACTACAGTTGTGTAGCAGCAGCAACAGGTTGTCACAAGTTCCAAATCTTAATATTACTCACCCATATGATCAATAATCATAACCAAGTACATAGCTTTAGCTTCTTGAACTACAGGCTATGAAAATTAACTAGAAATATTAACGCAAAAGGATACAGTTTGGATGGCACAGCATTACTAAACCCGCCACCTTCCATGTGTGTTCACTGTAGCACTGTGGCAACACATAGCCTACTCCTATGGTGAGGGTTGCAGGTTTGCTTTCCACATGTAGCAATATTTCTTCTTCTCTTAAGGATGTTGAAACAACACATAGTGGCTAGTTATTTTAAATGCACTTATTTCCTACATGACATTTGTTGAAGTTAATAATATTATAGTTATTATGATGCTTCTTTAATGGTTTATTCTAAGGAACAGCAATATGCTGCACACGAAAGCATGTGGTGCTCCGAATGGTGCCTAAAAAAATCAGACAGGCATAGTTCTCTCTCAATGAATCATACCATGCTCGACAATGGCAGAACATGCATACAAAGACATAGGCACAAGGAAGTTGCTACTTGCAGTGGTCAAGTAGAAGGTTTCTCTGCTCATGTAGCTACAGCTTGTATTATAGTCCCTGCATCTACAGTGCAGAGGTGGGTGAGATTATCCAGGGGGGGGTTGAACACCATCATTCTGGTTCAGGAAGAACACGCATGTGAACTCCAGAAATGGATGCAGCTTTAATTGTAGAAACAGAGAGGTACCCTTTCCAAACTACTTCTGAAATGAAGGCAAATTCAGATTTCCCTGGATGAGCTCGACAAGCTCTGTGACATATAAATGACGCAGGACTTAATGTGCAAATAGTAGCTAAAAACATCTCACAGACGATCACAGGTTAGAAGCCTTGCGCTTGCGGAGGAAAATGCCAACCGCAACTGAAATAACATGATATTCTCAGACGAGGTGACATTTTCGTCAACATGTAAGGGAAAGGTGATTGCCTATCATCCAAAGGGGTCCTGATACAATGCAAAATAGGTGCATGGTGTCTAGAAAAATTTGAAAACCAAATTCAAGGTGATTTCCAGGATTTTTGAAGGTAAAAAAATTCCTTTTCAAGGAGACAAGCAAACTTATGAACAATACTGGGGAAGAGCTAAACATGGTAAATGAAAGTAACCTAATGTATACATGGAGTTAAAATTTAGAAAGGAACTCCAGAATATATTCTCTTCAATGACATCATTGTTTATCTCACCCTATTTATATATGTAGCTAAATGATAAAAGGGGGTGCATTACGATGTAGGCTACCTCTGAATTTGAAGTCCCACCTTTTTGTTATAAAAAATCAGTAATTTTGGAACATACTGTAAATGTAACAATCACACCAATTATTAAAAAGAGTTTATCAGAACAAACCATGGAATATAACCCTTATGATGAACAGTATTCTTTCTAAGGAAGACTTAACTTTTTAATCTTTAAGATGTCACCTACACAACTTTTCCTTTTTTGCAGACTTGTATAACAATACAAACAGAACTTCTGCTCCTCAATCTGCCATTCAATTCTGGTAAAAACTGGGTACTTGAAAAGAAACAGATAGTGTTAATGTAATTTTCAGTTGAATAATACATTTTGCTCCATTTATTACTAGACTTACCTAGAATGTGTATTAGTTTGATTCAAAATTAATTTTGAGTTTCATTGTATCATAGTCCATACAAAAATAAGGAAAGTGATGCTCCTTTGCTACAAACCTGTGGTTGGTGAGTATTAAAGCGTTTTTTCTTAAAAAAGAAGTATTGACAACCAAGCACACATTTCTTTAGCTTCAGTAACATATGGCTTTCATCTTCTTATTGAGTATCTTTTTCTTATAGAAAACACAAATATTGGTACTTTCTCTGCTATGTAGGGGTTGTATAGAGACATTTGTGTAACTGGTAAACCATAGAAGACAGGCCAAATCTTACTATACAAAAAATATAGATCTTGTTTAAACACATAATTTATGTCCAAATATGTTCTTTTGTGGAGTGAACCATTTCGGAGATATTCCTTGTTATTTGTCTGAATTTTCCAATACTTATAATAATCCCTAGGACGTCTCCCCTTTGCAGAGGTTACCCTCATCCTCCAGCCACAGCCAAGGCCACGGAGGAGTGCAGGTTGGGGCTGGCGGGGTTCAGCACGCCGACTCCCCCAACCGTAAGGCGACTACTTGACCTTTCAGGGATGCTACCTTTCAATCAGGATAGCTCCTCAATTGGCCCCTCAGGGACCTAACAAGGCTGAGTGCACCCCGTACCAGACCCAAAAGGGGAAAAATCTCATGCCGGTACCGGGGATCGAACCCAGGTCCTCCATGACAGAGGCAGGTGTGCTACCAACTGCACTATGGAGGCGGTCTCCAATACTTATACTTTTCTCAAATGGAAGGTCGTTATTCACTTTTTTATCTCTTGGGCATCTAAAGTGAATGGAATTTCAAAGCCTTCATATAATACCAGTTTTAAAAGATTTGACTATCACTCAAAGACTATTGTATTCCCATATTCCCCTTGCATCTATAAGAAAATTAGCAATAAGATAATATCTACAGATGTTTATCTTGACTAACATCAAGATAAAAGAATAAGAGTTTGTAAGAATAGTTAGTACAAGAGTAGAGAAACTCATGTGAGTGTAACACAGCACATTTTTTGAACTAATATTATATCACAATATATGTAACAACCTATGTATTATTACAACAAAGTAAATGCAATGTTGATAGCCAAAATTAGAAATTGGGAAGAGAGTCACTTGTGACACATTACACTGCAGTATATTAGCAACTCAAATTTTGATACGTGTCCATAGTCCATACAAAAATAAGGAACAAGCACAGTGGACATCAGTCAACACAGATGAAGGACTAAGGCTGGAAACCCCTTTCATTAATATGTATTTAAGAGGGCTTCTTCCTAGAATTTTCTGAACCCCCTTCACTAACAAGTTTTTGTCACATCTAAATTTAAGTTTGTCTTTGTCTATGGCAATTTCACATTTTCTTATTGCTGCTCTAGTTTTGAATCCCATGTCAATTTGTTTTGCTGGTAAAAGGCTTGCATCAATATTCACATTTATGTTCACTAGAGTGTTTCTAAACTTTGTAATTACCTCTGGTTTGGCAAACTTCTCCATAAGGATCAGCAGTAGGCATGTCAGAAGTTCATACAGAAAAGCAGCCATTGGCTTCTCTGCTTGGAAACTTATCAAAAAATGGCTCTAGCTCTAGAGAAACGCTAGTTTTGCAACAATTAGGTCACTAACTGCCTTTTTAACCACATTCAATATTCTGGTTTTAAGAGTAGTTTCTGATGTGTATTTTTACTTTTTCAACTACATATAGTAAGTAGAGGAAGTATTGTATTCCAGCCAAAAATTCAATGTAAGATTTCACTGGAAATACGTTTTGAGGTCCCTGGATCAAAAAAAAATCTTAGAGAAAGATCTGTGCATATGAGTGCATGCACATGTGTATTTGGGGGAGCATGTTGGGTGCGTGTGCGTGTGTATGTGTATATCATAACTCAAAAATGAAAAGACTGTTAAAAATCAAATTTGGAATTTACATTTAATATCTTTCAAGGTTGCAACGAAGATTTTTAAGCAAATTCCTCCATCCTAAACTACCCTTTACATGGAAAATTTTTTAAACATTTTGATTTTCTCAAAAATGGCTCTAACGATTTTGATTAAAATGCCATATGTTTAAGATCTTTTTATAGCAAATGAAATGTATATTTTGAATTTTCTGGCTATAGTCCACATTGCCCTGTTTACTCTTGATGACTTTTGCATAACTGATAAACCATAAGAGACAGACCAAATCTTACTGTACAAAAAATGTAGATCTTATTAAAACAATTATGTCCAAATTAATTTTTTTGTGGAGTGAACCATTTTGGAGATCCTTGTTATTTGCATGAGTTTTGTAATACTTGTACCTTCCACAAGTGGAGGACTGTTACTCAGTTTTTTTATATCTTAGCCGTGTAAAGAGAACGGAATTTGAAAGCTTTAAAACATTTTACTATCACTCAAAGCCTGCTGTATTTCCATATTCCCCTTGCTAACCTAAGCTAAGCCCCAGCACAACAGCCCATGAAGAGCCAAGCCTTACCGCCCAGATGCTGCATCCCCCACTTTGGCCCACTACAGGCATCATTGATGGGATGCAGTACTGGAGGGTGGTACGTGGTCAGCGTCCCAATCCCTCCCGGCCAGTTATGCGGTCTTCACGACCTGGGACCACTACTTTTCCATCAAGTAGCTCCTCAATTTGTCCCCCAGGGACTAACGAGGATGAGTGCACCCCGTGCCAGACCTCCCAGAGGGAATAAAATCCCCATACTGGTACTGGGGACCGAACCCAGGTCCTCCGTGTTAGAAACAAGCTTGCTACCAACTGTGCTATGGAGGCGGTCTTATATTCCCCTTGCACCTACAAGAAAATTGGTAATAAGATAATTTCTACAAATGTTTATTTCAACTAACATGAAGAAGATAGAGGAATAAGAGTTTGTAAGAATAGTTTGCACAAGAGTAGAGAAAGTCATGCGAGTGTAACTCAGATTTTTTAAGATGTGGAAGCATTTTGATAGGTCATTCAGCCAGGCCTTTATTTTCAAGTCATTAAATACAGAAGAACTTTTGTGGAAAAGGAGTTGATCCTGTAATGCTCATAATAGCTGGCTCATCTGGCTGGCATCCACTTACATAAGTAATAAAGATTTCGTAGAAAATCCACTAAAGACCAAGAGGTGTTTTTGATGCCATTCTTGGGTGATCCATGGATTGCATGAAATCTGCAACTTCCAATATCCATAATCATCAGATCGTTATCATTTCTTGTAATTTTCTTCAATTCTTTTAGTAGCTTGAAGTTAACTGATGGACCATCCATGCCAGCCTGTGACGCTTTTTTGTTATTGTGCCAGAACCAGAAAGGCCATCCAGTAATGCCTTTAAGAGTTCACTTGCTGTTGTGTTAGAAACAGGTAATGACTAACCACTTGGTTTCTTGTCTTATCTGAAACTCAATGTGGATATTCATCTATTCTTTCTGCCAGACTTTGTTCAGAGATTCATCAAATCCAACAACTGTATGATCAACTTCATTAAGTTTCAAAATAAGCTCCCCTTTCATATAAGGTGCAAGACCATGCATTATGAGGCAACACACCTTATCCTTCTGTAGTGTAATGTGCTTTGCTATATTACTGTCGGAGTATATTTCAGGAAGACAGTACACTGCCTTTCCAACAGCTCTTGCAGACATTCCAGTCATCACACAGAGCATTGCAAGCATTACTTATCCCTTTGTCACACCATGAGTAAGCTTGAAGTAATCTAAACTAAGAGCTTTGGGAGAACTCTTGGTTTCCAGAATGGATGATGTTGCACTGCATTTGCTAATCAACTTACTTGCGGATGCAACAGATGCATGGTCTGTGCCAAATGATAAAGTATCACTACTGGGCATCTCAAATATCTTGATGGGTCCTCTGGTGTTTTTTTTCCCTTTTAGCATGGCTCCGGGCAGCTGATATACCCATGGATTCCAAATTAATTGGATCAGGTCTGCACCAAGCACACTGGAAATAGTTGGGATTCCTTGTTACAGATTGAATCCATGGCGCAAGGTCTGGGTACAAAACAGTATCTTCCCAAGCATCCAAATAGCGGCACTTCTAGTTCTTACTCCCACACATGACACTATTAGCACAAGGAAGAGAACCACACAGAACACCAAATATATATAATTCTAGCTTGAGTTACAAGATGTAGCTCTGTAAATACATACCCATGCATGAAGTGATGCTGATGTAAGGTACTACTCACAGTACTACCAACCTAAGTACTGTATGTCCACAGTTCATGGCTTTAGGGGAATAAAGGGGAAAGTAGAAACATTCCATGAGTTCTGTAAACTTCCTTGCAAACCTTGCTGTTGGTTACCTTAACAACTCATCTCCAATGTTATTCTCACTATGTTTACTCACTGCTAATTTATCTTCATTTCAGTTGTAAAACTGTGCAAGTCATTAACATTACGTGGGAAGTAAAGAAAAAAGGAGTGTAGAAGTAGGTAAACCCCTGCTTACAGTGCTGTGAAATCTGCTTTGATATTGTGGTTGCAGAACAAAGGGATTCAGAGCGACAGTTCTATGTGTAAAACAGATATTTACAGAATGATTGATAAAAGCAAACCTTTTTTTTTTTTAAATTAACGTCCTCCAACATTCTGTCACATCGGACGGTAAAAAGAAGAAGAAGAAGAAGAAGAAGAAGAAGAAGAAGAAGAAGAAGAAGAAGAAGAAGAAGAAGAAGAAGAAGAAGAAGAAGAAGAAGAAGAAGAAGAAGAAGAAGAAGAAGAAGAAGAAGAAGAAGAAAAGAAAGCAAACCTAAAGAGGTTTCTAAACCAGATGCACTTTTGGTTTCATTGGGCCACACTGTCATTTACTTGTCCCCATACATGTGTGATCTCAATCCCATAGAACTAGTTTGGGCCAAGGCAAAATGAATATTTAAAGAAATGTAAAGGTGACTTGTCCTTACAGAAATTGCATGATATAACACCCAATTTCCCAAAGGTATATCACTTGTGACCGAAACAGACTGATTGGGTTTTTTGAAAAATACAGAAAAGCTAGAAAATGATCAGTGGGATAAAGATGGAGTACTTGAAAACATTGTTTTATAATCCAAATATACTGCACAAACTGAAAACAAATTTTAACTACTACTATTTTGGGCGACTTCTTTGCCTTAATATATCGTGAATACACATTCCAAGGTTGGCATTATTATAGTAAATGCAACCAGAAGCATGAGTCTGGCTTCAGATATACCTGTGTACCTGGAATTGTTTAATGACCTACTGACTCGCTGCACTCTTGCCAGGAATCGTGAGCTGCACAGATCATACAAGTGAGATGATGAACAAACTGTAGTGCTACTGGCAGGTTAAGTCTTTGTGTAGCTTCAACCTTGGTCAGAAAGAATGCAGTGGAAGACTAACATAAGTCACGTGCAAGAGTGTAAATGATCCCACTATCGTGCCCGTGAGCAGCATGTATCTCAAGTGTGCGAGTGTGATCTCAGAATGTGTCTTAGGAAAAATTCAAGGAGAGTTTTTGAAAATCAAGGTGAATTCCAGGTTTTCAAGGTGCAATTTTAAATTCAAGGTGATTCCCAGGATGCTAGACACCATGTACCTGATTTCACAATTTCATCATGGTCGCGTGTCTCTATTGTGTTGGGGCAGGATATCAAGGGACGGTCTAGGTGTGCTGTGGTAGCTTGACAATTCACCAAACAGCAGGCAATATAGAGTAATACTTGAGAATATTTTGGTTCCCTCTGTGAGGATGGGATATCCTGATGGAATTATTGAATTTGTACAGGATAATCATCCTGTCCACCTATTTCAAAGTTTTCAAATTGCTTTTCAGAGAGGCAGGATATCAGAGTGGTAGACTGCACTCCCTGTTCACTGGATTTGGCAGCTTGACAATTCACCGAACAGCAGGCAGTACACAGTAATACTTGAGAATATTTTGGTTCCCTCTGTGAGGATGGGATATCCTGATGGAATTATTGAATTTGTACAGGATAATCATCCTGTCCACCTATTTCAAAGTTTTCAAATTGCTTTTCAGAGAGGCAGGATATCAGAGTGGTAGACTGGCCTCCCTGTTCACTGGATTTGAACCTTATTGAGAATGTGTGGGCTGAGGTGAAAAGGGAGCTGTGCTCCAACTTCCCTTTAGCTAGGTGAAAAACAAAATATGGCCTCTGGGCACAAATTCAAGAAGCCTAGGACATTGCAGCTTCTTGTCCAGATTACTGCACACATTTAATTTTGTCTATGCCCCGAAGGTTGAAGGCAGTTATATGTGCCGAGGGTTCATACACCTGATATTAATTATGTTTATTTTTTGTGTTTGTTTTAGAAGATGATAGTTTATTTAGATATATTTTTATTTATTTAACAGGAGTGTTAGTAGAATCATTAATGTTTTGTGTGCATAGATAAGCCCATAACTTCAAAGTTATATTAATGTTATATTAATGCAATATTATATTCAACATATTCAGTCATAAAATTAATAAACATAAACACAAGTGACACAGGATTTGAACCTAGGAATTTATGAGTAGAAGCAATGCCTGCTTAACCTCTCAGCTACTGTAACATTATTCCATGTTTTGTTTTCAGTACTCATAAGTTAACCATTGCGCTATAAGTTACAGACCGTTATACAGTTCTTTCGTGTGCATTGTAAACACAGCTTTTACAAAGGTACACAAAGCTCTAAGATCGACACTTAGAATCTGGAGATTAATCATTTTTTTTTTGTCCACAGGTGTGCATTACAGTATAGTGAAATTAAAAATCAAATGACCATTATACTAAATAATTTCCTATAAAACAGACCCAAAACTTTCAACCAACTGAATCTTTTACATACCATGGAGGTTTAATTCATGACAGCCTTTAGCAAGTACTGAATTTATTTATTTTGGTTTTACTGTAAATAGAGACTTTTGTTACCTATTACAGAATAGATCAATTAACCCCTTTGCTGTTATAGACAGAACAGTTATGCCACCTGCAGACATTCTTCACTTCTTATGGTTAAAATAGTTCCATGCATGAATTAAAGCTATCTTAATTTAAACAAGTTGTTTTGCACATAACTTGTGAACATGATTTTTATATACCTAGTGTAACAAATGAAGCATGCTGTGAAGGAGTTTTATTCTCATTAGCATAATCTTTCATGTGTTTTCTAGCTTGTATTTTAATGTTTCGTTCCCTCTGATTATATCACAGCTTACTAATACTAATATTCAACCTTTTTTCACCATGTACTCCCAAAAGCAATTTACCCATTCCAGGCTGCAACTCTAGGCCTTGCCCTAGAGTTATCCTTAATTCAAATTATATGTAACCATATTTAAAATAGATTATAAAATGTATAACTTATTAGATACTACAAAAATTTGGATAGTGCTACAAATGTACCTATAAAGTAAACACAGGAACTATGCTATTGATAGTGTACACATAAAATCATTATATGAATTTGTATATATTTCTGACGTGTTAATTTATACTGATGTGATCCTGACAATTGACAGCATCGTTAAACAAAATAATTTAATTCTGACCTGTTAATGACATGAATTAGCGGTAGCATGCCTGCCTCTGGTGCGGAAGACCCAGGTTCGATCCCTGCTGAGGGGGTCTGGCATGGGATGCACTCAGCCTTGTTAGGTCCTGGAGGGGCCAATTGAGGAGCTACTTGATGAAGTAGCGACCCCAGGTTGCGAATGCCACGTAATTGGCTCGGCACTGACCACATTCCACCCTCCAGTACTGCACCCCACTCATGATGCCTGTAGTAGGCAAAGGTGGGGGATGCAGGAGCTCGGCGGTAAGCCTTGACCCTTCATGGGCTGTTGTGATGGGGTTTTAGTTGTTTAATGAAATGACCGAGCTTGTTTTCTGGATACCAGCTCTTCTATTCGTGGCTGAACCTTCATTAGTGCTAGTATCAATGGTGATTTTGGATTCAAGTGATTTCTCTGTTTTGTTTTGTTTCATGTCAATGCAGAGAAACCCTGCTCACACATACGAGGGTCCTATAATAAATAACCGAACTAATTTTTTAATTAACACATAATGGCTTTATTTCACTTACATTTACTTACACACTTTCAAAGTAGTCTCCCTCTGATGAAATACAATTATTCCAATGATTTACCCATTCTTTGAAACACTCATTGAACCCATTTTTGGACAGTCTGTTCAGGATACCCATTACAACATTGTTCAACTCCTTATCACTTTGAAAATGGCGACCACGAAACTCCTGTTTCACTTAAGGGAAGAGGTGAAAATAGCATGGTGCAAGATCCGGAGAATAAGGTGGATGAGGCATGATCTCAATGCCCACATCTGCGATGACATCTTAATTTGCATGAGCCTGATGAGCAGGGGCATTATCCTGATGCAAGATCCATCCTCTCCTTGCGAGATCTGGTCACTTTTCGGCAATTTTTTTCTTCAGTGGCTCCTTCAGTACGTCACAATAGTAAGCAGCAGTTACTGTGCGTTGATTAGTTACAACATGATCATACAGAATGCTCTGTTTGTCAAAGAATATGAGATGCATGACCTTTCCTGAACTTTTCTGAACTTTTGCTTTCTTAGGCCTAGGGCTCGATGAATGTTTCCACTGCAAACTCTCTCGTTTTGTTAACGGGTCGTAATGGTGGAACCAACTCTCGTCACAAGTGATGACCCTATTCAGAAAGTCTGGTTCCCGTCATAACCTTCCGAGCAATAGTTGACACGTCATGACGCGGTGAACCTTCTGTTCATCCTTCAGCACGCGCGGTACCCATTTCACTGCAACTTTTCGATAACCAAAACTATGTCGTCTGCAGTTCCAACAGACAAATGCATTATGTCTGCAACTTTCGAAATTGTTATGCGACGATCTTCTCGCACAATTACATCAATTGTGTTAATGTTGACTTCCCTTTTTGCTGTTACGGGTCTTCCAGGGTGCAGAGAATCTTGAAGGTGTTCATGATGACCCCCTTTGAAATGTTTATACCACTCAAAGACTTGTGTTTTGCCTAAAGCTTGGTCATTGTATGCTTGCTGCACCATTTCAAAGGTTTCTGTAGGAGTTTTGTCTAACAGAACCCAAAACTTTATTGATGCACGTTGCTGCAATTTCAGTTCCATGGTGGGTGCAGTAAACACGACCTCACATATCGGGCTCTAATTCCCAACTGATTCACTCTGCATGACTGGCACTCACAGCACTGCTAGAGGAAGGATTCACCTTTCCACCACTAGCAGCCATGGCACTCCAGGGCGGTTTATTTAAATACAATTAAATTAGTTCATTTATTTATTGAAGGACCCACGTATAAGAAGAGGGGAATGGACGAAGGTGTGTAATGGCTGTATCACTATATTCAGTGTACTCTTTGCATCCATAACACCAGAAATCACTAATCAACATCTATCAGTTTTTATTTTCAGTGATCTGTCAACAGGCATTTCTTTTAATTTTATGGGAAAATCAGAGGAATTGATAGTGGTGGTGCAAAATGGATTTGTAATCCATTCTTGTATATTATTATCTTCCTCAATTTCTGGAAAGTATTTTAAAAAACTGTACCCTGAAATTTTATAGGGGGAATTCGATTATTTCCAAAAGTCCATCAGCAATACTAACTTCATTTTGTTCACTATATCAACATAGCTGGAAAAAAGTGCAATGTTCCCTTTACTAACGCAATCAATCCAAAATAAAATGTTCTTATAAAACCACTTTACTTTTCCATGAGCTTTAAAAATATTTTTGCCAAAAACTTTGGAGTTGAACATTGAGCTCATTAAATTTGTTGAATGTATTCACCAAATAAGCTAGTTGGCAAATCCACCCTTCATTTTCAAAATGCTTCACCAGATCAGATTTCAGTTCTGTGAGAAAACATTTTACCTCATTTTTCAGCTCAATAAGACAAGTCAATACACGTCCTCATGATAACCAGTGCACCTCTGTGTGCAAAAACAATTGAGTGTGTTTAGCTCCCATCTCCTCACACTTTTTTTTGAAAAGATGGGAGTTCAGTGCACATGATTTCATTAACTTGACTACTTTTACAGCAATGTTCAATATTTTGTGTAAATCAGGAGTTATTTTTTTCACTACCAAATTTTCTCTGTGTATAATGTAAGTTGCCAAATTATTCTGGGATTAATTTTGTGAATACGTACAATGAGGCTGCTTGAGAGGTAGAACTGGAACTTAAAAATTCAGTGCCACAACTGGGATTTGAACCACAGACCTTCCGCTTACCAGGCGGCTGCTCTAACCACTGAGCTATTGTGACAAACTGCCAGAATGGCATTAAATTCTCAAACCAGTTCGTATTTCTCCTGGTAAACCACAAAGGCAGTCTCACATCAGAGACAAATTACCCCAATGGTGACTTACTATTGTAAGTACTTTATATCCCAGGATTAAATAACCCTCAGATAGTAATCATTTATTTATGCCCACACACGGCTTGTGTGTTTAAAAACACCAACAGTAAGTATGTTGGCATAAATAAATAATGAGGCTGCTTTTTTTTCCTGTCAATGAAGCAGCACCATCTTTTGACAACCTTACACACCAATTCCAAAGCAAATTTAATTGCAGTCTTATAAAATTATCAAGAATTTTAAAAATATCCTCTCCTGTTGTATGTTCTGTTAACCGTTTACATCCTAGAATTTCATCAGTAATAGCACCTATTTAACATCAAAATAATGAACATAGATAATTAACTCAGCATCATTAGAAATGTAGCATTAGGCTACCAGGGGTTAAGCTGATATTGGCAAACATACAGTGGTCAGGCATCCTTAAATGGCTGTCAGTGAGCTAATTGGTATGGTATAACAAATATGTATATCAAGGACAACAAATTCACCTTCAGCTTTCAGTTGGTGAACCATTTTTTTTGACTAGGATTAAATTAAGAAATTTGAAAAATTAATTTAGAGAGTCGAAGAGCATCATCAAAGATGAATGAATCACATTTTCCACCCAATTTGTCACATGTTTATTTTTATAAATGAAAATCTGCATCTGTATTGAATTTTTTAAATATGAATGCACTTAAAATGAATTACTTACATGCAGATCAATTACCTAAATGTGTTTAAGTGCAAAAGAGATATAAATAACCAGATACACTGAAGAGTGGGATTGCTGTTTACTCAGTGGACATACTAATAACAATCAGGAAGCAAATCAATATTTGAAGAGTTAGTTTTCAGATGTATAAAATACAATAAATCATAACTTAGAAGATGTCTAATGGCAGGTAAGATCTACTTATACACATATAATAGTGGTCAAACACTTTAATGAGTTTTGGCTGAAAAAACTGTACTGTGTTATATCATTCACGAAGGTGAGACACACACCTACATTGCACATAAAAAAATAACTTTTTAATACAAAATACAATACTTAATACTAACACAGCACAAGTTTAGGAACCAACATATAGTTCAGCTTTGGAAAATTTACATTGGAATAAGAAAACTATTTTGACTTCAGATTTAAGAAAAGACTAAAACAAAAGTGATTTTGGTTTCAAGTTCTCATTTTAGGGTCAGCACAGGTTTTTGAACTTCTGCAAATTATTGCTGAAAATGTATTTGGTTCCTCATTTATTCACTGAAAGCGGGTGAAACACTATTAACATTTTTTTCTTATCAACTGTTGAAACATCTGGAAACCAAACTTCATTTGTTGAATTCTGAGATCGCCTCATCAATTTCACAGAGTACTGCAAGTGCTGTCCAACTTTCTTACGTGCTCAGACACATTTAACCTCTTGAGCGACAGCCATTTAAAAGCTCTGCAGGCCGAGAACGGATACCCAATATCCAGCGCAGGGCATTTAAATTGTTAAATGCGCTAAAAGTGCTTCCTAAATACACAGCTGTATTTTGCGTAAATTTTAAGTTATTTTAATGAAACAAAAACTGGTATAAAACTCATTATATGCAGTATACATGTACATCATCAGCAATGTTGAGTTGCATTTACAAATCATTGAAATGGCACTATTTGTTTCACTGTGGTAAAAAGTTAACTTTGCTTTGTCGAAGGTGCCTAATATAATTTCTCGGAAAGAAACAGTAGTGGACCCATTGTATGTGTGAGCTATGCGTCAGCAAATCACAGCACAATGTGAAATAGAACACTACTGTATGCATGGTTTATGAGTCATCAGAATAAAGCAGGTTTGCAATTTTTCCTTACACGTGTTTCGTAACTTGGATATAGCTTACAGGCTCCGTTTGTTTCTTTCTTGAAATGCATACGTATACTTTCCTGCTTGTAGCTGAAGTGAGAAGCTATTGAGTGTTACATCTCAGAGCTAAAACACAAGCAGTGTTGCACAAAGGTTAGCGAGTGGTGGAAGTGTAAGGGCTTCTGAAATTACACACGATAATGTGGAGGACTTCTTGCTGTGTGACAGCGATTTGGATATTGATGGCGAATTTTCCGAATTTGAGGGGGGTGTGGAGGATATAGGTACAAGTAGCAGTGAGGAAGAACGTGACCAACTTCCTTCAGGTGTTCGTGAAGAGTCAGCATTGTGGAGTGCTGAAAACAATTCCAATACAAACAGGCACATCTTCACGAGCACAGGGTCTGGTGTTGAATCCCAGGCTCAGCTGACTTCTGACAGCCAAACAATTGACATTTTTACAAATTTTTTTACTACCGACTTAGTGTCATTGTTTTAGAAACAAATGTATATGCGAGTAAGGTGAAGGAAGACCTGCTCTCTAAAGGTAAATTAGGGCCTAAGAGCAGAATTCAAAGGTGGACAGAAGTAACACTCAATGAGATTTACAGGCTAATTGGCCTAATTATACTTATGGGTGTAATTCGTAAACCTGCATTATACATGTATTGGTCCACAGATGACATGCTAGCTACTCCTTTTTTTGGAAAATGCATGTCAAATAACAGGTTTACGTCAATTTTGCGGTTCCTTCATTTCACCTGCACAGAGAATGTAAATGACAAACTCCACAAAATTAGGCCTGTTTTCGATTATATTATTTCAAAATTTAAAGAAAATTATGTGCCTGGTGAAAAGGTCACTGTTGATGAAAGCCTAATGCTTTGGAAGGGCCGCTTAGGTTGGAAGCAATACATCAAAACAAAAAGGGCTAGATTTGGCATAAAGAGTTTTGATGTTTGTGAAAGTAAAACGGGATATCTTTACAATAGCTGCATTTACACTGGTCAAGGGACTGACAATACTGGAGACAAAGATTTGGGCTTATCTGGCTTCATAGTAATGCACCTAATGGAACCTGTGCTTGATCAGGGTAGGACTGTGTACTTAGATAACTGGTACAGCTCTCCTAAATTATTCATGGCCTTACACAAAAGAAAGACTAATGCAATTGGAACAGTACGTTCAAATCGTATTGGTTTGCCAAAAGATGTGAATACGAAGGCTCTAAGGAGAGGGGAAATGGAGGTGCGTCAGCTCCCACCTTTGACCTACCTTGCCTGGCAGGACAGGAGGGTAGTTACGGCATTATCCAATTGCAGCTCTAAGATTTTGATGATTGACACTGGAAAAACAGATGCCCATACCAAAATGTGCATTTTCAAGCCTGACGTTATCCAGGAATACAATATGCACATGGGCGGTGTCGATCTAGTAGAGCAGGTACTGCAAGCATATCCCTCTTTACGAAAAACAGTGAAATGGTATAAAAAGGTATTTTTGCACCAGCTGGATATAACCATATACAATTGTTTGGTAATTTGGAGAGCTCTAAACCCACACAAGACAATGACCTACCTGGACTTTCGACTATCAATGCTCGCAGCCTAATTGAACAATACCAGGTTGAGAGGCCTCTTCATACTGGGGGTGGAAAATCCAAAACCCCTGCACCCCTCAGACTTCAAGGAAAACATTATCCTAAAAGGATACCATCAACAGCAAAGAAGTCCCGCCCATCTCGAAGGTGTTTCGTGTGCCGCAAGAAGGGAATCCGTAAGGAAACTGGGATGATCTGTGGCGAATGTGGAGATGTGCCCTTGTGTGTTTATCCCTGTTTTGAGGCATATCACTGCAGAAGGAACATATAAAGGTAAGCCAGTAAAGCATATAGAATTTAATTAAATGTTTCATAACGGGGGAAAATTAAAATAAGTTGAGTTAGATAGTGGATAAATAAGGGTTAAATGCACAAACGCACAGGACGTGTATACACGTCCATATCGCTCGTCCGTCATTTTAAATGGACGTGATTTCACGTCCATATCCCTGAAGAGGTTAACTCATGCCTAAGGAAGCGCGGGTGCCATCACAACCACCATTAGAGCAAGTACCCTTCTTTTGAGAGGAAAATGGGAAAGCACTGGTTAGCTAAGTAAATACTGCTTTAAGTGTACAAAAGCATACTTTATGGGTGTGTAGTGGGAAAACATTCGCAAGGAAATAGTTTTGTCCTGAAATTTGAGTTAATATTAGAAATCACCAGAGTAAAAATTTGCTTATCAAGGTCACCAGAAAAATACATCACGGGTGCCGCATTGGGCAGCGCTGGTAGGGGAGGAGATGTAAGTTTAAGGGTACTCACCTACATGGTCATCAGCATCCTTGACAGCACTGGTACTACTGATTATCTAAAGCTTCAAGTATAAGGGCCGTGCAATACTGCTTTTTGCTGTACTTCAGTTTCACTAAAATATAATCATTTACTGCAGGAAAAAAGGTTATCTATTTCTATGTCAGCAGTATGCTGAACACTGTTTGAATCAAGATTAGACATTTGAGACATTACACTTTTTATTTAATTTCGTAAGTGAATGTTAGCGAAAGAAACAAAAATGTACACTGTGTGTTGAACAAATAAGTACTACAAAAAAGGAAGCAAATATATAAGCAAAGTGTATTATATACACCTATGTGTTACTCCACGGAAAGAATGAAATTGGAAGTTGATGCAGTTTAATTTTAGGAACATGGTAATGCTGACACTCTTCATCTTCAGGGCAAACCATGCACTACAGTTCATAGGCTTGTAAAAATGCACTTTCCTTTTGCCAAGTTATTTCTTGGACTGAAAGTGTACCTTTCAATGCTGTCAAACTAATAGGTTAAACTTGTCAATTGCAATAAGATCTCAAGCTTTCCTGGCGACAAGCATATTTTTCAATTGTGTTTATTTCCTCTTCATTAATAGTCTTGACAGCAAGATACGGTTCTCCTATTGCACTGGCAAAAGTGCCCAAATCTGGCTAGCCTTTTCCAGAAGAAACAAGAAAGTTAGCTGTTCTATTGATATAACCTCCAACACCATGACCTTCTCAATGCAGTGCCAGTGGATTATCTCAACGTCAAGCTTTCTAGAAAGCTATACATGCATAAAATGGAACATTTTTTGGTATGATACTGAGTGAATAGGCCATCACTACTCACGAAATGGACACTTGGGACTGTTTTCATTTCTCCAATAACAGGATCTAAATTAGAGATGTGGTGGATGGATCTAGACATGGAGTAGATGAAAGAGTATAACATGATAAAGGTTTTGTTTTATTCTTGCTTTTGTAGGATACAACATTATGAAGGGAAATCTGAGGTATGGAACTTCCAAAATATGCTAACTGAACTGCTGATTCAAATTTACAAGAGTAATTTTTAGAAAAATCTGCATGAATAATAAGTTCATCTCTCTATAAATTTGTTATTAATTTGTCAACTACTTGGAACTGATGATTCCTGTTCCTGACATGTATTAAAAAGGAGGGTAGCACAAGTTTCAATCACATAAAAATTTCACCTTTAATGATGTTATACCTCTTTTTCAACACCTTGACTCAATGACAACTGGGAGAGGGGGACTTAGCACCTCGACCAAAAAGCGATCTTTTGTGCCTATACCCCTGACAGGATACCTCCAGGAGGATGGATGAGGTGAATGGATCCAAAGGGTGGCCAGAACGTTGCTAAGACAGAGCAAACAGCATTCCTACATTTTCCCAGTTAGAAATACCCCAATGGAGGCTGGCTCAGCCCGGTTCCCCTCCTGCACCTTTGGGTTCGTACTCCCAAGGGGGGTGCAGGACCTGGAAACCAGTTCCCCTCCACCCTTGGGCTTATACCATCCCACGAGGTCCCAGAAACCAGTTAGCTTGCCTTCCAATTTGGAGGATGAGACTTCCAGAGCAAATGCTCCCCTTGCCATGCTGCTGTCATGACACTTGCCAACACTTACAACCCTGAAAGAAACCTACAGCATGAAAGGTGAAATGAAATTATTAATGTAATGAAATGGAGGGATTGAACATTTGGAGAATATGGAAATCCATCCCAGCATTCGCCTGGCAACCTGGGGAAACCTCTGAAAAAAACCATGGGTCAGGATGGTCAATCACAGGGGTTGAACCCGCAACCTCCTGAATGCAGGCCACAGATGTTATTGCCTGAGCCATCCTGCTTGGACTGAACACCTTTCTTACTTTTTTTTCTGTTTCTCTACTGCCATATTTTCGGTTTTTGTGCACCATTTCTCTACATCAAAATCATTCAGCTGCATCAAAATAATTTATGGGAGCTATTTCCCTGAACTTGCATTTGCTACATTTTCTTTCATATCACAGGTCATTTCTCTAAGGCAAATTACAGCAAAGGCCAGAGGTTATATGTTGAGATGAGCTTTCCTTAATTACACCTACTCTTTTCAATTTTTCTGTTACTAGAGACAATTTGCATACACAGTATACAAACATGTGTTCCGCTGTGCTAGGTCATGAGCTAACTTATGAGCTAACTTTCATAATTTATCTTAATTTCTGGATGCAATACATAGAACTTCTTGTGAAAACTCTTCAAGGAATGGCTGAGATATCACTTTTGTTTCTTTATCTTGTTTCAATTAATGTACTCATCCTTCCCAGCATCTAAGTGACTGTTTCCAACTTTTTTCCAGAAACTCTGAAACTTTCTTCTGTATTATCTAAATGTGTATTTTGTGATTCATGACTCTTTCTAGGGTTTCAAACCTATATAACAGTGGGTAATTTTTCTCAAATGACTCAAATATTCGTATTTCTTCACAATCTTACCCACATAAACATTTTCCCAGAATTTTCTTTTGTCTTTTCCTCTGGTGCCTGAAAAGCCTTCTTTTCACTGATTACTCATAACCTCACAAAACAAACCATTTTTTGCACATGACTGGTGACACATTATGCCCTTTGAGAAGCCTTTTTTTGCTGTTTTTCTTGGACTCATCAACATGTTTTGCAGATGCTCATTGAACCCTCTTCTTGAACTTCTTTTTTATATTTGTTGCAATCAACTTTGTCTGTAAAACTTTGATCTTAGCATGTAACTTGTTTAGATGCGTAATTGTCATTTTTGTCCACTAGCTACTCTTCCATCAGTATGCCAGCTGTCTCTGTCAATCTCAGCACTCAGCAGGTGATTGAGAATCTATCACAATATTTTTCTCCAACTCTTTGAATAGTTTTCTCGACTGATATGACCTTTTAGTTCTTTCTTGCCATTCTTTCCTCTGAATTCTTTTCTCTTTGTCATTTGAGCAATTATCTTTTTCCAGATTTTCCCTTATATCTTTTTCTCTGTTTCCTTTCTTGCTCTTCATATTTCTCTCGGTCATTTCTTCTTTGTTCCCTTAATCTTCCCATGCAAAATTACTGTTAATTTAGCCTATCCTCATCTGTTTTACTTTTGGGATCCATCACTTCTAAATCTGCAAGAAATGTTGGAGCTTTAAGAATGGGCACAAATCTTAAGAAAGGCTTTTGGTCAAAAGCACCACAAATAGTTGACAAATGTAATTTATGTCAATAACTGTGTGGACATAAGTTTTAATGATACAATTGTTTCATGAATTGTTGACCTTTAAATTATATAAAATACTATCCCAGTGGTCATCTCCTTAGCATGGTGGTAGAACTGCTGCTTACCAAGCGAGAGAACCACATTCAATTTCGGGTACCTGTGTGGCAATTTTTCTCTCGCTGAGAGACCTTGTCTGCAACTTCCGCCAGTTCTTTCAACTCAGTATTTCCACCAAGGTGACATGTGTTTAACAGCACTCCAGAAACTGTCAGGTTCAGGCATGCTCATTATTTCACACAGAATATCACGTATTCAGAGTTTTCTCTATTGATCATCAATTTTCTGAACAGTGCCTTCTTCATTGACATTACCTGATCTGAACACACTGGCAACAAGAGGATAAAGGGTAGAAGGATTAGTAGGATATGAAATGGTTGCCATGAGGGCAAAAGTGATATCGCTATTTGTAATTACCTAATTTCATTTTGCTGGTGTGACAAACCAGTGAACATATTTCGCAGGTATTGAAATTATCGTACGGGTTGACAACCATGAGTACAGCCTTATTAGGTACCTGAGGGGCCAATTGAGGAGCTACTTGATGGAAAAGTTGTGGTCCTGGTTCTGTAGACCGCATAACTGGCTGGGAGGATTTGAGGCGTTGATCACACACCACACCCCACTCATGATGCCTGTGGTGGACAGGAGTGGGGGACTACAGTGGCTGGGCTGTTGGCCTTGGCCCAGAAAGGGCTGTAGCACCTTGGGTTATTATTATCATCCAAGTAATTCACCTTAGTGATAATCTTATTTCTGTTAATACAAATGTTGATGGAAAAAAGACTGTTGGAGGTTAAATTGTTTTTAAGAAAGGTTTAAATTTATGGTCTGAAAACATTACTTTTGCTTACAAAAAATTTGTTAATGTAGGAGTGGAGTGGAGTGTTAAATTTAAGGGCCTGTCGGCAACAAGGTCATTTGGGTCCGTAGTAGAGCAAAAACTAAAACTCAAGTGAAAGGTTAAAACGCTGAGTATTAAAATAAGAGACTAAAATGCTAGACAATGAAAAGAAAATGTCCAGGATAAGAAAGGTAAAATACCCGAGAGTCGGAAAAATCTAAATAAAAAAAAATTAATTAAAAAAAACGACGTTAGATCTAAAGAACTCTCACATCTAAAACTCTAAAATGAATCAACACGTCAGTCTTCATAAAATACGAAGTAGTTTAAAATACCATACAAAAAAAATCTGAAAAGCTAAACTGCCTAAAACGTGAATACAAGTCAGACTTGTCTAGCGAACCCAATATAGCCAAAGAAACGCAGTGCCTTAGAGACAGTATCTGGAATGTCACCCAAAATGGAACCATTGTATGCCCCAGGCCAATGGACTGGCGCTCACGATCATACTGCGGACAATCTATGAGGACATGAGCCACAGAAAGTTGGATGCCGCACCTCAGGCATACAGGCTCTTCGTCCTCACGCAGGTGTCCGTGAGTGACTCGTGTGTGACCAGGCGGGTGAGAATAACTTCTTCCCACCTGGAACCCCTAACAGGACGTCACCCAGGACTGTACACTGTTCTTAATCGTCCTTAATTGAGTGCCAGTCAACTTTTCCCATGACTGCTGCCACACAGCTAGAAGATGCCGACGGAAGTATCATCGCACATCTGTATAAGGCACAGTATGGGTTGAGAATTCCAGCAGGCGGCATGCAGATTAGGCAGCCGCATCCGCCTCCTCATTGCCGGGAATTCCCACGTGACCTGGGGTCCAGGTAAAAACGAGCTGATATCCGTGTGAAAGCAACTGAGATACGAGTGTCTGAATTTTAATAAGCAATGCCGAGCTGCCGACAAACCGTTGCAGCACCTGAAGAGCACTAAGAAGGGTCACAACAGACTATAAAGCTTCCAGGGACTGAACCAGATATAAACAGTAGGAAATAAAATATGGCAAAAAAACTCGGCAGTAAAAACAGAGATATTGTCCGGAAAACGGTACTGGTGAACCGCACCGTTATACACAAACCTACATCCTGTAGTACCCCTCACCTGGGATCCATCTGTAAATACCGGATTGTAATTCCGGTAACGTCCCAGGGTTTCGGCGAACAGTTGACGAAACACCGATTGAGGGGTGGCTCCACGGCAGGCATTTGGAGGTCATACACGGCGAGCAATTCATGAAACCGAATACCGCTTGGGCGCGAGATGGTGCTATTCTGCATATAACGATGAACAAGTTCCGGATGCAGAACAGGGTTAAAAGACGTATGGCCTGGGTGAGCTGCTAACCTTGCTACATAAGAGCACAGCATAAATGAGCGACGTACCAAGAGTGGAGGCTCCCCAGAATCAGCGTAGAGACACTCGACTCGACTAGTGCGGAAAGCCCCAGTGGCAAGACGGATACTACCATGATGTACAGTGTTTAAAAGGCGAAGTTCAGAGGCGGACGCCGCGCCGTAAATAAAACAGTCGTAATCTAATTTGGACAGGACCAGTGAGCGATACAACCTCAACATGACTGTGCGATCGTCATCCCAAAGTCCCAGATAAAACCCTGAGTAGCCGAAGTGAACGATCGCAGGAAGCACGAAGCTGGCGAATATGGCGCTCCCATTTGAGTGTGCTGTCGAGGTGAAGGCCCAGGAACTTAAGGTGCAGAACAAACGGTAGACATGTGCCACGCAGATTAAGATCAGGTGGAGGGTGTACACCACGAAGTCGATGAAAGTGTGTTTTCGTAGGGGAGAACTGAAAGCCGGTACGAAGTGACCACTTGGCGATGGACGTTATGGTCAGCTGCAGTTCACGCTTGATGTGCTCCAGATTATACGAGCGGTAGTAGATGGCAAAGTTGTCAACATACAGTGACATCGTTATTCTGCCACGAACAAGGCTAGCGATGCCGTTATATTAAAGATGATAGAGGGGAGAAATTAGAAGAGTTAATAACCGAAATAAATTTAATTGTTCAAAATCAACCTAATAATCCACCAACTTTTGAAAATAGAGCTGGTGCATCTGCCAATATTGATCTGACTTTGTGCAATTATCGCGCAGATCAAAAATTAAAAAATTGGAAGGTTGGTCAAGATTTATCTTCCAGTGACCACTGTTTAATATATTTTAATTATAATATCATAAACCCATATGCAGAGGCCATGAAAAGGGAAAGGATTATTAACTACAAAATTGCTAACTGGGATCAACTAAGGGGTGAATTTAGTAAAATTAACTTTAATTACGACGGCAAATCGGTGGGTAAAGATGCATTGAAACTGACCAAAGCAATCCAATTAGCAATCAAGAACGTTATACCAACAGTTAGGGCAAAAACATTCTATGACAGAGTGTGGACAGAAGCATTACAGAAAGCTAGACAGAAGATGAGGAGGACGCGACGGATTTATCAGAAGACAAACATAGCACTCTACAGGGAACGTAACTTGGCTATCTACAGGGAAGCAAGGACCAAGTATAAAGAACTTTTGAATAAAACTAGGCGGAATTCTTGGCAAAATTTGTGCAAACAGAGCTAGAATTAAATATATGGCAAACACCTTATAAAATAATAATGGATAAAATTAAGAAACCGGACATGTTAACAACACTTAAAAAGGATAACGGAGAAATGACCAAAGATTGGCTAAGTTCAGTAAACGTACTTTTAGGCAAATTACTACCGCAGGATAACAGAAATGATGACAACGATACTAATACAAACAAAAGATTAGAAATGATACAGCCATATCAAAATTTAGGAGTAGTTTATCCGTTTGATACCACCGAAATCAGTTTAATACTTAGAAACCTTAAAAAGAAAAAAGCTGCCGGATCAGATGGAATAATTAATGAAGTATTGACCTGTATAGAACGTGATCTTACACCAATATTACACAAATTATTTAATGACTGTCTCTGGCAAGGACGCTACCCTTACTGTTGGAAAGAAGCAAGATTAATTATACTTAAAAAAGGTGCAGATAAGGACCCCAAGGATCCAAAGTCATATAGGCCGATCTGTCTACTGAATACTCTTGGGAAGGTTTTGGAAGAATTAATATGTAAAAGATTAAAAGAATTCCGCTTAATGATTGGACTTAATAATAAGCAATATGGCTTTAGGAAAGGTTGCTCTACTGAAGATGCTATCAATAAATTAATAATATCGACTAAAGCTTCAACTTCTAAGTATGTAATTGGAATCCTAGTTGATATTTCTGGGGCGTTCGATAACCTTTGGTGGCCGGCACTCTTTGAAAGATTGCGACTTAAAGGAATTCCCAAATCTTTGTATTTGATTTTATTGGATTATTGTAAAGACCGGAGAGTGGTTATTAAAGGTGCCAGTAGCAATGTAATTCGACACATCACCAAGGGATGCCCCCAGGGTTCGATCCTCGGACCAACCTTTTGGGACATCTTATTGGAGACCTTATCAGATGAATTGATAGGTAATAATAATGTAATGGAGATTATTGCATATGCCGATGATATATTATTTTTAATCGAAGGCAACAATAGAAATGAAATTGAGGAAAGGGCCAGCAATTTAACCACAACATTAAGCGGTTGGTGCAGTGCAACCAAACTACAAGTGGCCCCAGCCAAGTCAGCTTATATGGTTTTAAAAGGAAACTTTAAAAGGAATCCTACAATTAAATATAATAATCAAATATTAGAAGACAAAACGAAGCAAAATATTTAGGCATACTTTTAGATGATAAATTACTTTTTAGAAAGCATACTGAGGATGTTAGGACAAAGGCAGAGAAAGTTATGATGAAATTAGACACAATAGTGTAGTTTGAATATAGGATACCGTTTAATGCAATAACCTCGTATCACACCAGCATTTTTGCATCCATAATAACGTATGGCGCAAGTGTATGGGCATTTAGGATGTGGAATGTTCAAATTAAAACCTTACTAAGAAGAACTCAGCGAAAAATTTTACTAAGGTATACAGGAGCTGTCAACACTACACTGACACTAGCACTATTAGTCTACATTGGCGTTTGGCCGATCGATTACACCATCAAGTTAAGAGGGGCAATTTTCTGGCATAATAAAGGAGATTTAAGGAAGGTTCAAGACATAGTGGGAAGAAATTGTGCAAATATAAGAGAAATAAAATGTAATTTACTTCTAAGTTTTCAAGAGGAATGGGATAGTACGATCGCCAGAAGGAGAACTTATCACCTTTTTAATAATATTAAAGAAAGATTAAAATTGAAGCATGTGCAGCCCACTAGAGGTTTATTACATTATTTAACTGGGCATGGACCATATAAGACATACTGGCTAAAAATACAAAGGACTGATAACGATATATGTGGCAGATGCAATGTACAGGACACACCTGAGCATGCACTATTTGAATGTGTTAAGTACAGCGAGCAAACAAGAGAAGAGAGACAGGCACTGAGCGGCAAATATATTTATAACATTATTAGGAATAAGGATTTATATGAGCATCTTCACAAGCTGGCAGACAAAATAAGTAAGATTGCGTGGGAGGAGGAGCGATTACCAGCTAGGCGACAATCACATAATGTTAATGTAGTTATAGAACCAAGGAAATTGAGATCTCATCAGATACAAGAGGAAAGAGTAGTAGCACAAGATGAGGAGGTTAATGATAATAGAAATGGAGGAGTGATCGTAGGGAGAGAGAGAGGAGACGGATCGAGTTAGAGGAGAGATCAGCAGGGATAGAAGGGGAGATGAGTAGAGATGGAGGAGAAATCAGCAGGGAGAGGTGAGGAGATGGATCGAGATGGAGGAGAGATCGTAGGGAGAGAGAGAGAGGAGATGGATCGAGATAGAGGAGAGATCAGCAGGGATAGAAGAGGAGATGGATCGAGGTGCAGGAGAATTCAGCAGGGAGAGGAGAGGAGATGGATCGAGATAGAGGAGAGATCAGTAGGGAGAGGTGATGCATCGAGATGGAGGAGAAACCAACAGGGAGAGCCGAGGAGATGGATCGAGATGGAGGAGTAACCAGCAGGGAGAGGAGAGGAAATCAACCGTGATGGAGGAGTAATTAGCAGAGAGAGGAAAGGAGATCGACCGAGATGGAGGAGTAATTAGCAGAGAGAGGAAAGGAAATCGACCGAGATGGAGGAGTATTCAGCAGGGAGAAGGGAGGAGATCGACCAAGATGGAGGAGAAATCAGCATGGAGAGTAGATGGATCGAGATGGAGGAGTAACCAGCAGGAAGAGGAAAGGAGACCGATTGAGATGGAGGAGAAACCAGCAGGGAGAGGAGAGCAGATGGATTGAGGAGGAGAGATTAGCAGGAGGAGGAACTATTAAGTGATAAATTATGTGGCGGTGAAGGTGAAGTGAATATTAAGTCGTGGGTAGTAATTTGGGAAGTGATTGAGTGAGAGTTTTAAAATCCCTAATGGTAATAATAATTTGGGAATTATTTGTTTTAAAGTTATCAGTGATTTAAGGAGGTAAGAAAAGTGGCATGTTGTGAGTTCGAATGGGGAAGTGAAGGAATATGAATTTGAGTTAAGGATATAAAGGTGATATTAGAAATATATCAAGTAATGTATTTTGTGCTATACACCAGTTTTAGTATATTGATTGATTTTTGTTATATGAATTAGAAGTTTTGTTGGTTGTTTTGGTTTGATGATTTAGACATAAAGTTAATGAATTAATTATTGTTAGTAATTGAAATAATTGTTTATGTAAATAGGTTAAGAAATTTAATTATATGATTTTGGAATTTTAATTTGAGCTTTTTTATTTGGATTGCTGAATTAAGAATATTTTATTAAATTAAAAAAAAAATCTATATATTAATTTAATCATGAGTATTGTGATTGTTTTAGGTATTAGAGGAAATGTTGGTATTGATATTAGATGTGATGAATTATAATTTTGAGTATGTTTATTTTGTGCATGTTGAAATTTTTCTTTTAATTTTATTGTATTTTATATTTTTGTTTTGTAGTATTTAGATTTTTATAACTTGTAGAATATTGTTGTTGTAAATATTTTGAAAGTTAAATAAATGAATAGGGATCTGGAATGTAAGCCCTGGTTTAAGTAATTAGGTGCCAGGGCTTATTATTGCAGGGTTTTATTTATTTATTTATTTATTTAGTGACATCGTTATTCCGCCACGAATAATGCCAGCGATGCCGTTAATGGTAACGGCAAACAGCGTGACACTGAGAATAGTCCCCTGGGGTACACCATTCTCCTGGATCCTCTCGTGAGATAGTGTATTGCCAATGCGGACACGAAAACGGCATAGTTATAAAAAATTTAAAAGGAAGATCGCTAAATGACTTCGTAAACCGTACCCATGCAGAGTGCGCAATATACCATAGCGCCAGGAGGTGTCCTAGGCCTTCTGCTGATCGAAGAAGACACCCACGACATGCTGCTTCAGAAGAAAGACATTTTGTATGTAGGCTTCCATGCGTGCCAGATTGTCGATTCTCAAATGATGGTGACGAAAACTGCGCTGAACATTATTCAGTAGGTTATTCTTCTCCAGCCACCACACTAAGCGAGTGTTGATCATGCGTTCGATGGTCTTACAAACCACACTCGTTAGGCAAATAGGACGGTAGCTAGAGGAAAGTGTTCAGTCTTTTCCGGGCCGAGGGATGGGGATGACAATACTCTCGCGCCAGGAAGACGGGAAAACCTGCTGAAGACAGATACGGTTGTAAATGCCCAGCAGGAAGGAGAGAGCCTTAGGTGGAAGATGAAGCAGCATTTGACAATGGATATCATCAGCACCAGGAGAGCAGTCCTTGGCGAGAGACAAAGAATGCGCCAGCTCCGCTTCTGTAAAAGGGGCATTGTACGGTTCACTACAGTCGCTGTCAAAATCGAGGACTATCCGCTCCGCAGATTCCTTAATCGGTAGAAAGGCAGTATTGTAACTTTGGGTTTGGCTATCAGCAGCAAACAAGTCGGCAAGGGCGTCAGCGATGTCCTGCTCAGAGGTATAAATGGAGCCCTGCACGGCAAGACCGGGAATGGTTGTCCGGCAATACTTGCCGTACATGCGCCGAACAGTACAAACTCTTTGTGTCGAAGTGTGACGTGATTGGGAAGAGAAATAGATTTCCCAGGATCTGCGTTTTGCACTGCAAAGCACGAAACGTGCCCTGGCACGAGAACGCTTAAAAGCGATAAAGTTCTCTTCGGTAGGGTGTAAACTAAAGAGCCTCAGAGCACATTTGCGTGCTTTGATAGCCAAATAGCATTCCTCGGACCACCAGGGTACAGGAGCGTGCCGTGGCGACGAAGAACTTCGAGGGATGCTAGAATCTGTTGCAAGATAGAACATGTAAAATATTCCACCATTTCATCAATAGTGGTATAACCATTGTCGCTAAGCTGAATGAAGGAGCGAAATTTCCCCCAATCAGCCTTGGAAATAATCCAGTGAGGATGTCGTGTTGGCACACTATGGGTATGGTAGAGGTGAATATTAGTGGGGTAATGATCACTGCCAATAGGTCGGACAGCACCGACCAATCCAGCAGCGGAGCTAATGCTGGGCTACAGAAAGCAACGTCTAGGGTTGAAAGTGTGCCGTAAGTAGAGGATAAGAATGTAGGGCGCCAGTGTAAACAAGCCGGACATATCACACACGTCTGCTATAAGGCACCCACGAGCATCGTCAGTGTCGGAGCCCCATAAAGTGTTTTTGTCATTCAGATTCCCTAGAAAGAGGAGCGGTGGTGGAATCTGAGCCAAAAGAGCCTGAAGATCCTGTTCTTGTACGCATGAGTGTCGGCAGACTTTTTTCCAGGGGGGAGGGGCACATGTTGGAAATTTGCAATCATATAATATTAAATCATTATTTTATTGTCATAATTTATAATATTTGTTGCAGATAACCGTATTAATTTGTGCTAAATAAACATTGTTCTTTACATCAAAATTAAAATAATAGTTTAATAGCCAGTAACTGGCTGCACATTAAGTTCACCAACTTCCAAGGGGGGGCCGCGGCCCCCCTTGCCCCATTTCGCGATGCCCATGCTTGTACATCACTTTTTGGGGGCAGATAGACACTGCAAATAGTGAAACATAGGCCCTGCAGCTGTACACGTACCGCCACAGCTTGTAACGGCATGTTAAGCGGTATGCTGGCGGCAGAGATATTATGCGCCACCAAGATAGCAGCACCACCACTTGCTTGCCCATCAGCTGCAGAGTCGTGTCTAAATGCCGTAAAATCACGTAGATGTAAACCGTGATGATGATGCAGATGGCTTTCTTGTAGACAGAGTACGGAGGGCGACCATTGAAAAACTAAATGATGTATGCCCGGAGCCCTAGCCCGGAACCCATTAATATGGCGGCGGCAGCGGCAGCAGCAGTAGTGATCATCATCATGGAACTGAAATTGCAGCAACGCGCATCAATAAAGTTTTGTGTTCTGTTAGACAAAACTCCTACAGAAACCTTTGAAATGGTGCAGCAAGCATACAATGACCAAGCTTTAGGCAAAACACAAGTCTTTGAGTGGTATAAACGTTTCAAAGGGGGTCATGAACACCTTCAAGATTCTTCGCACCCTGGAAGACCCGTAACAGCAAAAACGGAAGTCAACATTAACACAATTGATGTAATTGTGCGAGAAGATCGTCGCATAACAATTTCGAAAGTTGCAGACATAATGCATTTGTCTGTTGGAACTGTAGATAACATAATTCACAATGATCTTGGCTATCCAAAAGTTGCAGCGAAATGGGTACCACACATGCTGAAGGACGAACAGAAGGCTCACCGCGTCATGACGTGTCAACAATGGCTCGGAAGGTTACGACGGGAACTAGACTTTATGAATAGGGTCATCACTTGTGACGAGAGTTGGTTCCACCATTACGACCCGTTAACAAAACAGGTGAGTTCGCAGTGGAAACATTCATCGAGCCCTAGGCCTAAGAAAGCAAAAGTTCAGAAAAGTTCAGGAAAGGTCATGCATCTCGTATTCTTTGACAAACAGGGCATTCTGTATGATCATGTTGTAACTAATCAACGCACAGTAACTGCTGCTAACTATTGTTATGTACTGAAGGAGCCACTGAAGAAAAAATTGCCGAAAAGTGACCAGATCTCGCAAGGAGAGGATGGATCTTGCATCAGGATAATGCCCCTGCTCATCAGGCTCATGCAACTCAAGATGTCATCGCAGATGTGGGCATTGAGATCATGCCTCATCCACCTTATTCTCCGGATCTCGCACCATGCGATATTCACCTCTTCCCTAAAGTGAAACAGGAGTTTCGTGGTCGCCATTTTCAAAGTGATGAGTTGAACAATGTTGTCATGGGTATCCTGAACAGACTGTCCAAAAATGGGTTCAATGAGTGTTTCGAAGAATGGGTAAATCGTTCGAATAATTGTATTTCATCAGAGGGAGAATACTTCGAAAGTGTGTAGGTAAATGTTAGTGAAATAAAGCCATTATGTGTTAATTAAAAAATTTGTTTGGTTATTTATTGAAGGACCCTTGTATATCAATCAATCAATGCAGTGTGCTTTATACTTTAAGTAATGCACAAAAATCTGTTAACTTGCAAAAAGAGGAGAGAATATTTGTGTCCATATTGCATATAATATGTATTTGTGGAAAATTCACTCATCAGAAAGTTAGTTATGCTAAAGTCACGCCTTTTTGATCTGAGGTGAAATTACGCTTTCCAACTATAACTGAATTTGGTCAACAAATGCATTACTGGTAGTAGGATAACTTTTAGGGAGTACACTATGGTTATTATTGCTAACACTGTATAAATGCTACCTAACACAATAAAATGTTATGGGAAATAATTGTAGGAACGATAAATCACAAATTCTACAAAGAAATTATAAAGTGTGCCAACAACTGAAGATAATGTAGCTAAAATATCAATGAAAAATTGCACACATGCACACACACGAGAGAGAGAATGAGAGTGACAGAGAGCGCAACAGTGAGACAGAGTGCGAGAGGGAGAGAGAACTGCCAATAAAGAGAGATGCCATACTACTAATCTTACTAATGCAAAAAATGGTGCAGATTATATGCAGCAGCCAGCCCCACATTTATCATGTGCCAAGGGCTGCAAATTTTTAGAAGTGACAACATTGATGTAAAAAAAACAACACTACATTCCTGCATGCTGCCTGCACTGTTTTTCTGCGACACTGTGCATACACATCACATACAGAAGCAAAAGCAAAATGATTGAAAATGAATAGTGTTTGCATGTACAAGTTAACGAAATGAGCATAATAAGTGTAAATGAAAAAATCCAAGTAAATAATCATTCGTTAGGATCACTAAGAAAATAACCATTCACAAATCAACAATAAACGTATTTGTTAACATTGTCCTAAATTGTATGCGACTTAGGTGTGGATATCATTTGTGAGAAGGTTTCTACCCTCTCTTATATATACGGTTTTAGAAGATTGTGACATGTGATTGTATTGTAGCTTTTGGGAAATATACATTTTGTGTATTTAAGAAGCTGAAAACACAGGCACATACACTCGTAAAAATGACTCAGGGGTCTCCGTCTAGGGGATATGTGAATAGCGACCACAAGGTACCCAAGCTGAGAAGAACATTACTTCCACTTACTGGTGTTTTGCTTCTCACTGTAACTTTTCTATCTGACCTTACCTTGGTCATCTCTTGTTCTCTTCCGACCCCGATGCTATTAGGGTTCCCAAGGGCTAGGGAGGCGGCGCCGTGGCTGAGCGGTTAGCGCGCTCGCCTACCACCTAGGCGGCCCGGGTTCGATCCCAGGGACCCGCATGTGGTATTCGTGGTGGACGAAGCGGCGTCAGGGCGGGTTTTCTCCGGGTGCTCCGGTTTCCCCCGCCATCTCATTCCACCGGTGCTCCATCTTCATTCCATGTATCATCAGTGTCACCGCCTGCGGTGCCGTAGTAGTAAAAGCGGGCGTTAAACACTACAACAACAACAACCAAGGGCTAGGGAGTCTTTATTTTTCCAACCTCTCCATTTCTCTATAAAATCTTAACCCCTAACATGCTGACCTGTCATGGCATGTAATACGTCCTGGAGATTGGTGATCAGAGGATGTGGTCGGTGAATTTATTTTGATAACTCTCCCGGTCAGGTAGGTGAGACCCATAAACCAACGACAGGTGTGGTCCTCCACACATTCTGGGGGTTGTGAGAGAGCCATGTGGCCGCCAAAACATAAAAATATGGTGCTCTCTAAAAAGCGGTTACTATTACTGCTATTGCTCTCTTCAATATCATCAGTGAAAAATATTGGAGAGCAAGAGGATTAATGACTTCATTGTCAGAAATCCAGCATTAGCTAACAACAACACTTGTAAAAAATTGTAAGAAGACTAAATTGTTGGTAGGCAACTGCTTTCAGATGGATACATGGAGAGAATGCCTGACATTTGGCATGTGGTCGCCATTTTCCCAGCACAGCATTTGAGGCAGCATGCCTCCCCAAATGATAATGGTAACAAAGTAGCAGTACCAGTAGTAAAAACTGGTATAATTCCTTAAATACTCATTCTAATAGAGCTTCATAAATAACAAAACTTAACAGAAAACTTATGCATATATAATCATACTGTGCAAACTTTATACCAAAATTTGATAGTAAACTAGGCAGCTTTTCCCTTTAGGGGGCCCCTTGATGCTCTCTTATAACCATTAAATATCTCTCTTACCCTCTTCCTCTATTACACACCCACAACCCAACACCACCTCCCCAGACACACCCAAACTTCTCCACATACACCCTACTTCCCACCCCACCTTCCCAGACACACCCAATCCTCTCCCACATACATCCCACACCTCTGCCCACACCCCCACCCTCACAACCCACCCCCATCCCCCACACAACCTCCCAGACACACCCCAACTTGTCCCACATACACTCCACACCTCTGCCCACACCCCCATCCTCACACCCCCTCTCCCATAAAAGATCTTTCAGTTGGGGTACAAGGGCCACTGAGCATTCTGCAATCCGCACATACACTGTACTACTATACTACTTATATTGAGTCTTTACTCTACTGTTCTAAGTACAGAAACTGTTGGTAACAATTCTAATTTGTTTTTATCACACTATTGTTCTCATGTTTTCCTCTTCTTTTCTTATGCTTCTGCATTCCAACAGCAGTTTCCTCAAAATTGACTGCTCTCAGTGGTTGTGCTTATTTAACTGATCAGACTGTACCTGGATTGTCCCAAATAAACACTTGTCATCAAGTCTAAAAGTGCGACAGACCTGGAATCATCAAGTCAGACTCAAGACTACATGTATCTACAATTGTTTAATCATGTAAATAGAAAGACAATAAGAATGATTACTAGTGGTGAGGCTCCACCCTACGGTGCAAGTTGCTTCTAATTACTCTCCAAGAAGTTACCTTAACCCTTTGTAAGATCATGTGAAGTATGGTTCCTACTTGTCTTATGTCAGAAAGGCCGCGGGGAGCCTACTGATCACTTCTAGTGTGTCCAAGCTTCTAGTGGAAACTTCAACAAAACCAGGAAAAAATTTAACACACCCTAGTATCTTTTCCACAAGGACTCGAAGAGAAAAGAAAATGGCAGAAGCTTAATTGGGGCATGGCTGTTGCTGCTTGTTTTACAATCAAAGTAATTCATACCAATTTGGTCATACGGATACTGTCACTTTTGCTCCACCAAAGCACACGATAATAGAACATGTACATATACAAAGGTTGTAATGGTACATTATGTGCTGAACCTTGTTTTAGAAAGTCTTGGAAAGTTCCCTGGAAAATACCAAACTGAAGGGATGAAATGAGGGAGAGAATTTATGGAAGAGTTCAGTTTAGATTATATCAAAATGTATAATTTGACCTTTTTGTAGTTTTATTATAATAAAGTACTTAAATACAATATAGGAGATATGTTCTGTAAATATTTGATGCAACCTAAGACTTTTTCCTTGCATATTATATACTTCATACTTATACACTTACATACTTAAAAACTTTCATAAAATACAACGGCACATGAAGGGGTTAATTCATGACAGTTCGAAAATTTTAACCCTAATCTTTTGAATATTTTTAAAACTGTTTCCTGTTTTCTCAAAAACTACTGGAAACATGGAAAGTAAAACTAGTTATGCTGAAGCCTTGGATACTTTAGTGGATTTGACAAAAATGCAGTTTTCTGAATTTTCACAGAGGGGGCGAGGAGGAATCATAATTTGACTAAGAATACAAAAAGAGACATTCTAGTGAACACCAGAAACTTCTGTCAAGATCATTTCATGGAAAGTATAAATGTTAATAAAATTCATTCAGTAGTTTAGAATAAAATGATGACAAAGTTCATGCTTTAATGCAAATGAGACTAAATCTACTTTGCCACCTTAATTTTGTAATTAATAAGCCCATAATTATGCATTTTGAACATTTTATTTGGCTTTTATATTTGCTATGATAAATTTAACTCTTAAATAAATGGTAACATTTAAGTGAACAAGCATGCAGAGCTGTGCTGATCAAGGCTGCCACACCTAAAATATAACACACTAGTAAGGAAGTACTCATACCTGTTCCCCAGAAATAAAATTGTTCATATAAATACCAGGTGAGGCAGCTGCCTCTTATTTTCCAGTTTTATGCAATCTGCTTTTTATACTCTAACGTGAAAGCATCAGCCCCTATGCTAGGTTCTATCCAATTATTTATCATCTACATGTTAAATGGAATGTTTATTTCTGAAGTTCTAGGTAGCTCAGTTGGAACAAATAACATTGTTGAACAATTATTGTGTTTAAAGCTGTTATTATTTTAATTTAAAATTGTTTTATCTTACAGTATTATTGTATATGAGGATATCTCTCCTGATAGTGCATTGGCTCTTGCTTCTCCATAGATCAAAGCATATGAATGTACTTGTCTGTAGAATATGTCGTTAACAAATGGCACAAAATATCGTGTGACAGCATACGCGTGGAGAATGAAGGAAGTTGGCATTATAATGACACACTACAACATGCCAGTCCAATGGGGCAGAAGTCATTATACCTAGTCTATTAAAAACTGCAGACAACCAAAAACTATTTAAATTATAATGTCCTAAACCCTCAGGGACTTTAAAATTAGATTATTGCAAATTCAGTTTCCAAGCCTTGACGAGCAGAAAAAAAGAATTGTACAATGCCAAGACACGAACCCATGTCCCTGAGGTTAGCACACAGAACTCAGTTATAATTCTATTCAGCTATTTGGACGCTTGACTGAAAGCACATTGCGAGTTCAACCATAGAACTTGTATACCAGGTCCTATACCATTGCCACTTCACAACTTTTGGTGCGTAATTTAGCCTTTCAAGGCAGGTTTAATCCTTTGCTGGACATTTTAATATTATTACTTAAATGGCAACATTTATTATGCCAGGTCCATGGTGGATGAGGTGTGTGCCTAATTTGTTGCAACCAACCCAGGTCCCAAGTACAAGAATTTGCCATTTTCTTTTTGGTTAATGTTGTTATTGTACTCATATGATAGGTCCATTTTATCAGAGGCGTTTATTGAATAACGTTGCTATGTATACTCCAATAAAAGGTTTGTAAAATCGGCTGGAAACCCAGAATTTGTTCTCTGTAAACAAGTCGCATGTTTTTGAGGTGTACTTTAGCAAGGAGTACATTCTATCCCTTAGGCTACTGTTCCTCTAAATTCAGCGCATTCATCTATGTGAGAACCTTAAGCAAAACGTTTTAGTAAATGAAAAATTGGACAAAAGTGCACATGCCATTTGATGGGTGACCTACCTTCCAAAAACTAGGGGTGGCTGACTCACCTGGAATAACACAGGGTCACAAAATAATAAATAAAGGATATGTTTTTGCATTACCTCTCGTGGTATTATGATGGCAGGATCAGAAGACCTTCTGTGTCCTAATTGCCCAGCATTTGTTCCAAACGTTAGGAGTATATTTTTTCCCCAAATCACAGAGTGGTACTGGGCAGCACACACACCAAGAACATCATTTCCAACATTTTTTAATGACTGTGGCGGCAATGATTTGGGTGAGAGGACATAAGATGGTGGTGGAGAAAGTCCAAGTTGATAGTGATCATTCATGCCACACACCCAAACCTAGAGCAAACAAATAACACACGCATAAAATTTATAATACTAATTCAGACATTCTATTCAGAAAGGGTGCTATACACACTGGACCTGGGAAGGTATCCTTCCAAATTTACACTCTGTATTTTATGCATGACAACATTAAGGTATTTCTATCAAGGAAGCTTTTTTTAAATAGAAGGAAAGGGTGCAAGCAACAATAGTATGTGAATAGTATGAGCTACCACTTGTAAAAATACAAAATATGAACTGTATACTCATCAGACATCACAATCATAATAGGTGCTGTAAGTGTGTCCTCACTGTTAAAGGCATACTTCTCATTTACACATTATGTGTAAATCCTTTACTCATGCTTCTTGCTTAAAATTATCAATATTCATTTTAAGCCCACCAACTGAGTGCCATTTTAACAAAATGCAACAAGTGCAATTTACTAACTTTTACAGGACAGCATTATGCATTTAGTAGATCAAGGAATTACTGCATTCCACTAAAAAATGTGATACCCAAAATTTCAAAGGAAATGCATGTTTTGAGGCTCCTGGAATTAAAGAAATACTATGTTTATAAAAATGTGTGTGTGCGCATGTGTGTGTGTGTGTGTGTGTATGTGTGAACAGTATAACTCATGTGGAAGGTCAGTTAAATATTAAAATTGGTATTTAAACTCAGCATTTTATGGGGATGTGAAATGAAAATTTTCAGGAAAATTCAGCAAATCCAAACTACCCTTTGCATGAACAAATTGTCAATTTTCATTTTTTCAAAAATGGTTCCAGGGATTCTGTTTAAAATACTAGGTTTAAAACATTTGCAGAACCAATAAATTGAATACTTTGAATTTTCTGCAAACAACCCAATAAAACCTCTTCATTCTTAATGACTTTTGTATAATAAGTATGCTACAAGAGATACATGAAATCTTACTACACCAAAACTGTGGATCTAATTAAAGCACAACATAAAATAAGGTAAAGCATTATAGAATTTTACCCCCATAAAACTAAGCATTCTGTCATAAAGACGAAGCCTGTGACCCTTAATGTAAAAATCATTCATATTTCTTGTATTGTAATTATGATTATCAGAATTAACTGACATTTGTGTTTTGAACTTATTTAAGTACAGGATGATTTTATATATGTAAAGACTGGGAAGTGTTAGGAGCTTAACTGTCTGAAGGAGTGCCTACAAGATTCATTGCTTGCAAGATTAGCAAGGTACCTTACGGCCCTTTTTCGTAGTGAAAAATTTTTATTGAAATTTACTTTATTAGTACTGCCCCATAATTCTATAGCGTAGGTAGTGTGTGCTTGAACGAGGGAAAAATACATTGTCCTGGCAGTGTTGTCAGGCACAAACTTTCTTAAATATCTAAGAACAAATTTGTTTTTACTAATCTTGGATGCAAGTCTATCAACATGTGCATCATAGGTGAATATACTGTCTAAGTTTAGACCTAGGAGTTTTGTAGCTTTTACGTTATTAACTATTGTATGGTTAATAGTGAGCTGAGTTAAAGTGTCCATGTCTTTGAAGCCAAAATTACCTATTACACATTTAATTGGGTTCACGAATAGATTTAGATCTCCAAAATATTCTACCACTGATGTAACTGTGTCTTTAATGCTGGAGTTTAACTGAGATATACTTGTACTGTTGACAACAATTGTAGTATCATCTGCAAATTGTGTTATGCTAGAATTTTTAGAAATTATTTCATTTAAATCATGAATGTATTGAATAAATAGTAAAGTTAAGTAAAAATTGAAGCTATTAACAGTGAAGCAACAAGATTCTAAAATAAGAACAAATTAGAAACTAAAAACTTCACTTATCTTAGTATGTTGATATCCTTTTTCTATTTTACTGACCCAGGGGTTTCAAGCTATATCCAGCTCATTCTCAAAGTCATATAAACAAAATCGTTGCCAAGCTACAATCTCTTATTTTTGTGAAAAACAATTATTCATATTCAATTTTTTATTTACCAATCTCTGAAAACAAAAATTTAAAAATACAATCCATAGAGGGCAATTCAAAGTTCATGACATGGTTCCTGTTTTTTAAAATAAAAATTTTTTCCCAAACCATTAAATCTATCGGATTACTTAACTGTTTTAATAATTTAACCTCTGAATTAATTTCATGATTAAATGACCAAAAATGATCTGCCACAGCTGATTTATCAGTTTGTTTATATTTAATATTTCTAAAATGTTCTTTTATTCTGGTTTCTAGATGACGTTTAGTTTTACCAATATAAACTTTATCACAATCTAAACAGCTAAATTGATAAATGCCAGATTTTTTATAATTTGGTATTTTATCTTTTTTTGAAAAATTAAGTAAATTTTGTATATTAAATTTATTTTGAGGGACCAAATTTATTCCATATTCTTTAAAAATCCTTGTAAATTTTTTATTAGCCCATGGATGGTAAGTAAACTTTTTAAAAATATAATTATCTTTTATTTTTTTAAGGGTTGAAACTTCTTTGACAGCTTTTTGATATTTAAATTCCCCTATCCTTTTATGTATAAAATCTGTATTAAAACCATTAATTACTGCAGTGTTAATAATATGTTTATATTCTATGTCAAATTCATCTTTATTAAGGGGTATATTTATTAATCTATAAATTAAACTATTAAAAACAGCAAATTTATGTGCAAAAGGATTAAAACTTTTATATTTTATGTAATTATCAATGTGAGTAGATTTTCTGTAAATATCAAATTTCAATTTATTTTTATGTCTTTTAATTTTTAAGTCCAAAAATGAAAGGAATCCATTATTCTCAGTTTCCAAAGTGAATTGTATAGCTTTATCTTGTAAATTTAAAAGTTTTAAAGCATCATTTATCTGTTTATTAGGGACAACAGCAAAAATATCATCCACATATCTATGCCATATTTTAAAAAATTGATAATAGTAAAGGTCCAAGTATTGAGCCTCGGGGTACTCCATATTTTGTAGTACATATTGTTGAATTACATTCGTAGCCATTTGAATTTATAACTACAAATTGTTTCCTATTTGTGGTGAAGGATTTTAATAGGCTATGAGCTAAGCCCCTGATGCCTAATGTATATAATTTATCCATTAATATTACTGAATCAACACAGTCGAACGCTTTAGTAAGGTCTAGCATAATACCTACGCTGTAGTGACCAGAGTCAATATTAACAATTATGTTTTCGATAAGATCTGACAATGCTGTTACGGTAGATTTATTTTTCACAAAACCATTTTGCTGTTTAGGGATTAGGTGAAATTTATACAAGTAATTTATTAGGCGGTTGTAAATTAATCTTTCAAACACTTTTGAAATTGCTGGCAAAATAGATATTGGTCTATAATTATTTATGTCTTTTTTGTAACCTTTTTTGTACAACGGAATAACTTTTGCTATTTTCAATTTGTCTGGGGATATGCCAGATTGAAAAGAAGCATTTATAATGTTCACGAGTGGCTTAACTATTTCACTGCTGCACTTTTTTATCAATGCAATTGGTATACCGTCTACGCCGGTGCAGCTTTTGGGTTTAAGTAATTTAATGATATTCATAATTTCCTTGTTATCTGTAGGGTAGAGAAATACAGTGCTGTTTATTTTGGATTTACCTGGTGAATGGTTTTTATTGAAGTTTAGATTGCCCTGTTGGGCTTTTAAGTTGCTACCGATCGAAACAAAGTGGTTGTTAAGAATAGTTGAGATTTGAAGGGGATTACTTACAATGGTATTCCCAACAGTAATGTCAAATTTATTTATAGCTGAAGACGGTAATTTTCTAAAACTATTAATCACCTGCCAACTGACTTTGCTTAAGTTGGGGGCAAGTAAAATTCTTTAGCTAATAGCGTTTTGCTTAGCTTCCAAGACAGTTTGATCATAGTGACATTTAAATTTCTTTATTCAATGTTACTATAATTAGGATTATTGCTATTTTTTTGTACTGTGGCTAATTTAATCCAGGTACGCAGAAGTTTTATTTCAGGAGTCATCCAGTAAATAGGTTTGTTCGCTGTGTCTGTTTTCCTTTGTGTAGTTAAGGGACAATTTGTCTGAATATGGAAATTTAAGATTTCGTAGAAAATGTCAAGCTTTAGGTCAGGATCCTGAGCACAGTAAACTCTGTCCCAGTTTTCAGTAGTTAGAGCATTCCTGAGAATTTCCAAGTTAATGTCACTGAAGGAGTGACATTTTTTTACACTAATATTTCTAGAGACTTGCAGTTTGGTATCACAAAGTATATTGATACACTGTGCTGTGTGATCAGACAGACATGATTGGATAACTTCTACATTGTATGGCATGTTAACTATGTTAGTAATGATATTATCAATAGCTGTTCTAGATATTTGTGTTAGATGTGTTGGTTCTTTAATTTTAACTTGCAAATTGTATTCATTTAACAGATACTGACACTTCTCTTTATCATTGGAAATTTTTTAAGAAGTTAATATTAAAATCTCCGACCATTACAATGTTACAGTCCGGCTTGGTTGCCGTATCTAATATGACTACCTTTTCCAAAAATATATCCATACTGCCTTTAGGAGGACGATATATGCCAATTATAATTATTATTTTTTATTTATCCAGCTGTACATCTACCCCACAGCATTCAATATGGCTTTAGACACAGTAGCTATGGAGATCCAGATCCACAGTGAAGTCTGAAATAGCTGACCTAGCACAGATGCAGGGACCCCCCCCCAGGAAAGAATAGATCTACAGAATGAGGCTTTTAATGTCATATTTGGGAATAGATTACAACTAAGATGTCCCTTTTTTAATCCATGTTCAGTAATCACTATTGCCTCGGGTGTATGCTCGGCAATAAAAATGTTAAATTGATCAATTTTATTAAGCAGACTTTGAGCAGTACTTACTCCCAGACTTTGCCAATGAGGGGTTGCCTAGTTTTTTGGGTTGGATACACTGAAATTATAAGAGATTGATGAATCAGTTGAACATAGATCTACATCATTACTTGCTGAACCAGAAAAATCCAAAATGGCCCTTGATATACTCATGCACAACACTTTCTTCCCATGCTTGTGGAAATGCAAACCATGCCTAGTATACAGTTCTTGATGTGCATTAAAGGTGTTAATTAGTTTTATACATGAATATTGTCTGCAGATATAGGTTATGTTGTTGTTCACTTGAATTACTTGCCGGTTTACCCAAGAATGTGGACCTAAGTCATGTCTCTGTGGAAGTTTCACTATGACTACATTGGTATACTTTAGTTCTTTTACAGCATTTTCAAGATTATACACAATGTTATTAGTTTCACCACTCCCTACATCATTACTACCACCCAGTATCACAACACTATCTTCTTTTGTATAACTTGGGCACTCTCAACTAATGTTATCAATCACCTCCTTGATTTTTGCGCCTGGCTTTGCTATACCACAGGCCTGTAAGTTGTTACTATCTGAGTCCCTATTCAATTGCTGTGCTAAATTTCTACCGTGACTGTCAGCCAGTATAAGGACTCGACGACCTCTTCTCTTCTTGCTGGCCACTGAACTTGTTGCAGAAGTGCTTTTGTTGACCAGGTCCTCATGATTTGCACTGTCTAAAACTGCAAATTTGTTGTAGCTACAGAAGGACACCGGTGGTTGTTGCTTGTTTGTAACCTGCCAATTTTGTTTGGTTACAGTTGTGACCCAACTGTTCTCCGGTCGTTCATTAACTTTACTTTTGCTACCGAGTTTATGGGTTACTTCATACTTCAGTTTTTCAATTTCCATTCTAGCTTCTTTCAATTCTTTCCTCATCACCTCAATTATTATTTGTAGTGACACTATTTTATCTCAATACCCCTTAGCACACGTGCCTTCGGACATGGGGTTATTTGACAATACTTGACTAAATGTTAGTTTCCCACGAAGTTCTTGTTGTTCATTCACTCCATTTTCTTCATTTTCTCCAGTGTTTACTGCCTTTTGTTGATTATTAGACACTGATACACAATTTTCCGAATAATTTACGGAATCGTTGCACGAGTTTGTTTGTATGGCCGCCATCTTGCTAGGTTTTATCGGGGTTTATCGGGGCAATATACGACCATAAAACAATATTAATGTACTCAATCTGTTGTAAGCTATCCGCAATTGGCCATAGCAGAAATTAGCTACAGTCAGAGGCGGAAAGTTTAGACATTATAAATCATTAGAATAGGCAGGCAAGAAGACATAAATAGTTAAAATAGGCAGTAAAAAGCCATTATAAATACTAAAACAGGCAATAAGAGAAACCCAATAATACATTACACTATTCAATAACTGAACGTCACATTTTAAAGAACTTCAAAGTTTTAAACAAAGTACTGCCACGATACATGTAACCAATCTCGTTATGATAGGTTGAGGGGGGGGGGGGGGGGCAGAGTTACATCTGTGCAATGTACTTAAATGTCAGGATTCTTGATGAGGCTTTCACAAAGATCTTCTTAATACTGGAAATCTATTTGCCAACATCCAGAAACAGGCATCGTATGTCTTCTGACACCCTGTGAAAGCCATGTGCTATGCAGGTCATGTGAAGCATGTTTGGAAATAACACTTTTAACACTATTCCAGCCTTTTTCATATATGATGCAGCGCCACTGATGAAAAGTAAGGCGTCGTATTGAACCTCTTCAGGCTACAGCAAATTTAATGAACTGGTGAATAACTGTGCAATAGTTGAATTGTTAACTTTCTCAAGACATTCTGTAGTAAGCAGGAATGATTTCATTGATTCATCTTCTGTAGGATCTAATCGTCCAATAACAAAATTGGCGATGAAACGACCTATGGTATCAGTTGACTCATCGATAGGAATCCAGATCATCTTATTTTTCATTTTATCTTTAGTTATCTTCATTGTGTCATCATAACATTCGGTTAAGTGTTCAAAAGTATTGGAAAGCACGAATGCTAATGACTTCATTGCCAGATGCAAGGCACTAGAAAACAACAACAACAACATTCGGTTAAGTAACATTTTCGCAAACTTGACTGGCTAGGTACAGATTGGTTAGTATACTTCTCCAAAAACTGTGATATGTAGGATTCTGTAATTTCCACAAAGGGATTCTGGCGCTGAAGAAAGCTACCTAAGTTGAATCCAAACTGGGATTTTCGACTCAATGTGGCAATTACTGTTGGAAGCAAAGGAATCTTCTGCCTGTAGCTGTGTTTGATTGTGCCGATATGTTGTGACATAAAATACTTTTTTTCTTAGTTCACTGACTGCTCGTATATTTTGCATGTCAGTACTTTACTGTCGGTACAAAATATGCCGGATCCAAAAGTATTAACATAACTGTGTAATTTACTGCATAAAGGAACATTGAACTTCAGCATCTTGCTGCTAGTTACAACAACGTCGAAATGAAAACTGGAAGAAAAACAAAGTTAGACCTGTACCTGCTCATTATTGCATTTTAAAATAAACACACGTGATAATCCAAACACTTTCTTTATCTATACATTTACTTGCGCAGCAGCACTCATCGTTGCAAAGAAAATAATGAATTGAATGAGGGACGCCTATGTTGTCTGCAACTTAAAGACAATAATATACATTCGGCAAAATAACTTTCATTGCCATGGTCTAACGGTTGTTGAAATAAAATGTACCTGAAGAACATGTTTAATAATTAATAAATGATACATAAATAATGAAATAAAGGCAACAAAAAGCATTTATTTTGTAAAATAGACATACTAAGCAGGCAGTAAAAGGCAACATAAAACTGTGGCATTTCAATCACAAAGGTATAATTCGTACACATTCACTTTCAAATTGAAGATAAATTTGACGCATTTAAAAAGGCATTCTGCCTAAGTTCCTGTCTCTGGTTATAATTATTTCTACGATGGATATGTGCATGCCTGTGCATGTTTTAAATCAAAGTTAACATTAATTATAAGTTATTGGACTAAGGACTCACCATGTTTAACCCTTTGCAGTCATATGTCGATATATGATCGACACGACAGTAATGCCCGTACAGTCGTATGTCGACATGTGATCAACAGCAAAGCACTTCACGTTTTCTCGTCTTAGTTGCAAGAAGTAACGCTTCTGGCAGCATGTTACAAGTATCATAGTGTTCGTGGAAGCTTTACCCAGCCTATACTGGCATCTCTTCGGAAATTATTTTAACTATTTCAACATACAGAGGAAATGTTTGTGTCTGGGTTGCACAGTATTTTGCAATGGCTTCGAGTGCGTATAAACCAGGTCCTTCTGGGAATAGAAAACGAAAGTTTGATGTGTTGTGCGATGAAGATGTGGAAGAATTAAGGTTAATGATTCAATCTGAGTTGGATGCAGTGAGTGATGATGATGTGGACAATGAATTTGAAGAGGAGAATGATGTGGAAGTATCCAGTGCTGAGCAGTCTGCAAGTGAGAGTGAAAGCAACACAAGTGCTGCGAATGTTGCGTGTGCTGATACATGGAAATTGATAGGCAAAACTGACCAGAAACCTAAAGAATATATCTTTTCCAAGAATGTAGATCCAAAACTGAATCTTGCCTTTGATGCTGAGCCAATTGAATACTTTAGTTTATTTTTTACTGATGAGCTAATATCTCAAATTGCTAAGGAAACAAATAGATAAGCGAGAGAAAAAATTGCCGCATTACAATTGTCCCCACGCTCTATTTGGAAAACTTGGGCTGATGTGTCTGTAATAGAAATGAAAGGGTTTTTTGGGATAATATTGAACATGGGGCTTATTTCACTTCCGGAATGAAGGATTACTGGTCCACTGATAGGACAACTGAAATAAAGTTTTTCCGTGATGTTATGCCTCGGGATAGATTTTTCCAGATTTTTTGGATGCTACATGTAGGGGATGATTCACAGAATATCACTGCTCCATCCCTTAGAAGAACCAAAAAGGTTCATGGTGTAATTGAATTTCTGGAAAGAAAATTTCAAGAACACTTTTTCCCAGGCAAAAATATTGCCGTAGATGGCTCAACTGTGGGATTCAAAGGAAAAATAAATTTTAAAACGTACAATCCTAAAAAACCCACAAAATGGGGTTGGCAGATGGCAATACTGGCTATGTTCACAGTCTCATTCCCTACTATGGAAAGTACACAGGACAAATTTGTAGTTTATCAAATCCTGAAAAGCAATTCAGTACGAGAATTGTACTATCTCTGATAGATCGCCTTGGACTTTGTGCTTTTGGAGTTAGTGGCTATCATTTATCTACAGATCGCTATTATAGTAGTGTAGATTTAGCACAGGAATTAGACAGGCGTGAATGCCACACCATGGGCACTATAATTGCTGGTAGGGTAGGTAACCCAAAACCTGTGAAGCAAGGGCTTTTGAAAAAACTAAAATGTGGCAAAACCAGTTCTTACCAGAATGGCAACATGTTGGTTATGGGATGGAAAGACAAAAGGGTAGTCTTGATGATTTCTACATTTCATGGTACCTCTATGCAGAAAACTACAACAATTTTGAAGGGAGGCGCAAGGAAAGATGTAGAAAAACCGCTTGTGTACTTGATATTACCAAACACATGGGAGGCGTGGATTGCAGTGACCATTATTATGCAACATATGCTTTTATGCGAAAATCGTTGAAGTGGTGGCGCAAATTATTTTTCTGGTGCCTGAAAGTAGCAACAGTAAACTCATACATTTTGTACAAGGTTCAAAATTCCCAGGCAAGCACCCATCCCTTGTCACATGTAAAATACAGAAGGTCACTTGTGGAGAGTCTGGTGAAAGGCATAAGCAACCCAAGGCCAAGGTCACACCCCGGTACGGCTGAGAGAGAGGAAAGGCTAAACAATGCACCACATTTTATATACCACTTTGAGGGAAAAAACATAAAGACTGTATTGTCTGCAGCAATCGAAAAGTCAAAGGGGCGAGAAACGTATTTCTACTGCAACACGTGAGCAAGTAAACCGGCCATGTGTATCAGCGAATGTTTCGAGTGCTATCATATACTTGTCAATTATAAAAAGTAATTGTTTTGTCATAATGAGAAGTGTGTGACGTGCATATTTGTACATAGTGTTTGTGTGTCTGTTTACACTTTATATACATTACCATTTATGGCCGAACGCTATTTCATTGGTACATGTTTTTTATGACATGGATACTTTATCTCGGTCTAAAGTGCTTACAAACTTAAAACAATAAAAACATCGCCATATTAGTGGACAGTGTAAGCAGCACAAACTGTTCCAGTGCATCAACAATTCTCCGTTTAGCTCAGCTACGTTTGATAATCATCTGCAGTGTAGGTAAGTACAGTAACATAGGCCACTTTTGCACGAAGTTTTGCTCCCATTTGTGTAGCTCTAGCAGCAAATTTAAAGGTTCGTCCTGGCTGCGGAAACTTCTTCCCAGGACGTCGACCTCAAAGGGTTAATGACCCAAATTGTTGTGCAGAAAGAGAATGGAATCCACATTCTGACTTTCTTGAATAACTAATCCTGCTGCACTAAAATTCCTTTCACTACTTGCGCTTGATGCTGGAATACACAAAAACTGTTTCGCTACCTTTCATAAATATGGAAATTCCTGTGCATGAGTTTTCCACCTTTCCAATAGATCTCCTATATTCACTGAACTGCAATTCTGCTTTAAGCATTTCAGCACTTCATCATCAGTCTCACTTTGCATTGTCTTCATCTTCAAAGCAAGAAAAATCCATTACTTTGTTCCTTTTGACAGGTACATGAGAACCAGTGTGTTTATCTTCAGTTAGTATAGTCTGTTTTGAAAAAGATGGTTCTTGAGATGACAAATTCTGTTCTTCAGCTTTCAACTTATGTATTAAGGAATGCAGGTACATGAGAACCGGTGTGTTTATCTTCAGTTAGTATAGTCTGTTTTGAAGAAGATGGTTCTTGAGATGACAAATTCTATTCTTCAGCTTTCAACTTATGTATTAGCCTCTTCAGCGATATGGAAGTGAAATCATGTCCATTTAAAATGATGGATGAGCGATATGGGGTGTATACACGACCTGCGCGTTTGTGCATTTAACCCTTCTTTACCCCTTATCTAACCCAACTTATTTTAATTTTCCCTTTATGAAACATTTAAGTAAAGTCTATATACTTTACTGGCTTACCTTTATATGTTCCTTGTGCAGTGATATGCCTCAAAACAGGGATAAACACACAAGGGTACATCTCCACATTCACAAATTCCCTTCTTGCGGCACACGAAACACTTTCAGATTGGGCGGGACTTCTTTGCTGTTGGTGATATCCTTTTAGGATAACGTTTTCCTTGAAGTCTCAGGGGTGCAGGGGTTCTGGATTTTCTACCCCCAACGTCGTATTGCTCAATTAGGCTGCGAGCTATTGATAGTCGGAAGTCCAGGTAGGTCATTGTCCTGTGTGGGTTTAGAGCTCTCCAAATTACCAAACAATTGCATATGGTTATATCCAGTTGGCGCAAAAATACCTTTTTATACCACTTCTCTCTTCAGCTACAAGCAGGAAAGTATATGTATGTATTTCAACAAAGAAAGAAACGGAGTCTACTAAGTTACAAAACACCCGCAAGCAAAAGTTGCAAACATGCTCTATTCTGATGACTCAAGAGACCACGCTTACACTAGTGCTTTATTACACAGTATGCTGATGCACAAGCCACACATACAATGGGTCGACTACTGTTTCTTTCAGAGAACTTATATTAGATGCGTTCGACAGAGGAAAGTTAACTTTTCACCACAGTGAAACAAAATAGTGCCATTTCAATGTTTTGTTAATGCAACTCAACTTTGCTGATGACGTACATGTATACTGCATATAACAAGTTCTATACCAGTTTTTGTTTCATTAAAATAACTTAATATTTACACAAAATACAGCTGTGTATATACGAAGCACTTTTAGCGCATTTAACAATTTAAATGCTAGCAGTTCTTGGCTTGCGGACGTTTTAAATGGCCATCGCTCAAGAGGTTAAGGAATGCACTTCCGTCTTTATATCTTCTTTCTCAGAGTGTTGAAGCATTCTCAATTGGCGGAAATTAGGCCATAGAAAGCAAGCAATTTTATGGAAACTGTTAACAACAAACTTATCTTCAAGCAGATTTAATGCAATATGTTTCAACTGCACAGCATCATCTGTGTCAGTGGGATCATTGTATGAGAGGTGTCTCAATAAACTGGACCGCAGTGGCAAAACAAGTGGCAATGTGGGAAATGTGTCGGCCTCTAGCTGGAGAGAAGCTTCCTTGAATGGTTCTAGAAAGTTTATAAGCATTTTCAGTGTATCTTACTGAACATGCGAAATTCTTTCTTCCTCTTGTCGCTCTATTAGAATATTTTCAATATCATTGTAATTTGCATCAAATAACTTGTACATGTCAACCCTAATGTACCATCTAGTTTCAGTTTGTTGGTGAAGGGTAGTTTTCAAATGTTGCGTTAGTCTTGTGTGTTTCATGTATCTCACCACTTCCTTAATCTCGTTCGTCAATATTTCTACATGTGAAAGTCGTTGCTCCAAAAGCTCTTTTTTGAATGTATTTCTCTGTACTGTATTCAGCAGATGAGACGAACAGTTTAATCTGGTACAGCTCTGAAGGGCAATCACTATGTTATTACCCTGGTCCGTCACAAACACTAATCGAGACAAGCAGTCTTGTCGCAACCCCATTGACGTTAATTTTTTGTTGAGTTCTAATCTTATGTTTGTTGCTGTTTTGCGATCATGCATAAATTCTACTGTAAAAAGCACTTTGCTGCACAAAGTCCAATTTGCGTCAACAAAATGAACACTGAGAGTTATATATGAAATATGTTTGTATTCATCAGTCCATATATCTGTTGTGGCGGCACACTCTCTTCTATCCATCATCATTTGCACTATAGGAATGAGTGATTTTTGCAACATTTCAGCTTCTTTCACTGCATTGCGAGATACTGTAGTAGAATGGGGCACTAAGTCCTTTGCATTCACATTACCATATTTAGCACCAATGTTAATCAAAATCTGAGAGTACTACAGGAATCCTGTACCTTTTACAATATCAAAAGGTCTTAAGTCTTTGCAACAAAGAGAAACACATGCTTTAGTTACTTCATCTTTAGACATTTGAGGAAGCCGAGACAGACTGTATAAAAAAGTTCTGAATTTTACTTTGCCCAGTAGAAGTTTTACACAAATGTCAGTTTAAATGAGAACTTCCTGTTTTTGAAGCAGTGTAGATAAAGATAGCACGGCACTTCCTACACTGAACTGCACCAATTTTTTCGTGATTGTCACATTTTTGTATTTCTCGAAACTTCTTCCAAATATCACTTTTACCATGTGTATTTTCCACTAAGACATACTCCCCTTGTTGTAATCTAGCCCTGATTTCTTCAGTGTTCATTTTGTTGTGTGCACTGGTTAATTACCGGTGAAATAACTCACATATTTGTATATGCACATGTGTACGATCGGATGAACTCTCATACTGTTGAGTTGAAGAAATATCATCAGCCAAGTATTTCCTAGAAGGGAAATATGAACTGTATAGAAGCCAGAAGAATGATGTGCTAATCAGCCACAATGAGTGCATTCGGTGACAAGAGTTACTAAACATATACGTCACAAGTAGGTAGGGTTTCGGGAGTGCAGTGGCGTAAAGAAAATATCACCAATTCCAAGACATTTGCAATGAGGCGTGCTAACGATGTAAACAGAGTAACATCAGCAGTTTAAAATTACTGTCTACAAGACAGTTGAAATGCAAGCAGTGCCAGTGTTGCTACAGTATTATATAGTTGGTTTCTAGAGTCTCTAATAAACATAATTCATTAATAATATTGCTGAAAATATGACCATAATTTTATTGCTTTGTTTTATGCGGTAATATATTATATAACTTTTTTAAAAATTTTTCTTAGAAATGTAAATTTTTTTATTCATTGACTCATTGCTGCTGGTGTTTGTTTTGATTTTAATAACAATGAAATAATTAAAATTTAATTCTTACGAATTCAATAGCATGGCTTCTTTTGAGATCAGCTTCTAACAATACTACAAAATAAATATTATTGGCAGAGACAAAGAAAGCTTCCGGACAATGCAATCGGTGAGGCTACAATAAAAAGGTATCTCACAACGTCACGTTTCCGTTTTATCAAAGCTGCCACAATAAACTTAAAGCACAGGGAACTTCGTGCCATTGTTGGACAGTTGGGCCATAGTAACAAGTTTGATATAGTAACAGTACTCACAGCAAAAGGTGAATGCTACCACGTTTTCTACGAGAAGTCCCTTCAATGTCTTTGGTTACCAGTATCAAATGCTGACGAGATACTTTTTTCTACATATAACTAGGTTGTAACAGACAGAAGGGCTATGAAAAATGAAAGTGTCACAACTTGTATGTTGCAACTTGGTGATGCTGACTAATGGGCAATGGCCCTGATGTCTGATGTATGATATATGTAGTGATTCGTGTAATGATAATAATAAAATAAACGTTTCAATTTGGAAAAATGCTGAACAATAATGATGCAGTAACATTACTACAGCGCCAGCCACAAAACAAACTGTAATTGTATCAGTATAAACATTGATGCTGTGTTTACACTTTACAAAGCACGAAGAAACATGGGTTACTAGCAGTATAAAAGAATCAAATACGCCTTGGGTTCAAGATAGGAGTGTAAGATTTTATACGTGGAATGAGTGAAAGAACTGAATTGCAGCCGAGTAGTGAGAAATACTATAGTTGCAAACCCTCTCATTCTGTGCTTTGACTAGCATCAGTAGCAGCATTTGAAACGTGTCAGCAGAATAATCATTTAGAATTCCTAGTAAAGAAATGCTGTGGTAATTGTGCTATTCTCGGCATTTCAACATTTCTTAGAATTTCAACATTGGTGACCAAGAAATATGATACAGTATTTTTTGCCTCCTAAGTGAATGTACCACTGAAATTTAGTACAAATCTCCCAAAACTTTACATTTGTATTCCATGGCTTTAAAAATACTAGGGACCTTAAATTCAAAATGTGTTTCGAGTTTTTATATTAAAAATACTTGTATTTGCATATTCTACCCTAAAAATGCAGAATAACAATGTTTTTCATTTTAAAATTTAAGGTTTTTGAAAATTATGTTTTCCCCATATTCACTTTTTGAAAATGTCACACGATGCAGTTTTCATGCAATTCTTTGTATCATTCCCAAAACTTAAACAAGTAAACCTGTCATATACTTTTTTTTTTCTTTTGAGCGGTTTTGAGTTACTAAAGAAACTTGCAGCTTATAAAACTTTATACTAGAAATTTCAAGCGACAAAATTTAAAAATTATTGTCTTTTGAGATGAGGCTAATAAAACAAATTTGTATGGCAGATTTGTACATTATAATCAGATAAATATAATAGAACCTTAAAAATAGGCATTTTTTTTTTAATTTTGTCGTGTAGAGCATTTGGCATAACATAATAAAATCCGGATTCAACATTTCGTAACTCAGAAACTGAAGGATATATCACACTAAAATTCAAAACCCTCTAATGCTGGTATAAGACAGCATTGAAAATAAATTTCCAGCTAACTTGGCTGAAAAACTTTAAAAATCCATTTTCAGTTGTTTATTCCCTTAATTTTCAAGCCCAAGCCCGACCCGAGCCCGGCCCTAGCCCAGCCCGAGCCTGACAAGCATTTTTCAAATTAGGCCCGAGCCCATGCACATCTCTACAAGGTATGTCATATTAGCAAATACATCTTCACAAGCACTCCAGACTCAGGACGGTATGCAAGAACTGTGCAGGTGTTTGCATTCAGCACCGTTTTCAACTGGATGAAGAATTATTCCTATAACTTCTAGCATCTTTCCCACATAAGTTGCAATGGAAGCATGCAGAAAGTAGTAAATATGCTGTTTATATAAAATGGTTTAGCACCATGCTCATGATAGTATTATTTTATTGTTATACCATTTGTTAATGTTTTGAAATTATTAAAAAATAGTTTTCTTCAAAGTACTATACTGAGAGCATCATGGTCTGAATCTGACCCTAAGTAATCTCAAGCTACATATGAGGTATTTTATCCGTGTTGTTTTCTACTGAAAATATTCTAAAAAGTAGGCTGAGATTATTTTATGGTGTTAAAATAAATTAATAACAAGTGTGTAAATGCCTAGTTTCACCTGACTATGACGGTGATGAAGTGATGATGACGATCTAATGATAATACCACATGTTTTACTGTGTTAGATGGTTATTACCTGGAAAGGACTTTCTGATTACAAAATCTTAAGCACTAATGAGCCAAGATGATTCTGAAATCAGCAGTGCTACATAAATTAATGATGGAAATAATACGAGCTTCAGTGTTCCACAGTAACAATTGGGGTATCTGAGTTCAAATAATTTGGAGGATGAGCTGTACCCAGAACTGCAACAAGCTACTTCAGAGGCATTGACATCACAAGTCAACCAAAGTAAAGGAGAATGCTATGATACAACAGAAATTTTGCAGAAAGGCGGTAGATTAGACCTCTAAATCTCAAACATATGACTAAATTTTTTTCTCTTGCACTATTGCATTACACTTACTACAAGTAGTTGTGTAAGTACTTTGTGCAATTTCAGTTTCCTGGTTTTATTGCTTAAAGAGCTCTGGTAAGGGTCGCAGCTCTCCTCAATACTTTTAAGGCAATTTCAACAATGACTTTCTGAAATGGTAGCACTCAACATCAACATATTTTCAATGATTACAAGTCCCTTTGAACTACAGTAATTTTTTAGTGTAAATTTAATCATGGTGTGTGGGGAGCTTTATTCATTATTCCAGATTGAAAAGCTATTGGAAAAGTGACAAAACGCCTGCATTTTGTCGTTTAACAACGCTGTCAATTGCTAGGATCACATCAGCGTCACTGGTGTGTCAGAATTTTGTCCCAGGGAGTCCTCTTACATGCCAGTGAATCTACTGACATGGAGCTGTTGATCACACCTGCAGCTATAACTGAATGCACGACTAGGGATAGATTCTTGCTCTTCAGAAGAAATATACATGTTGTTGCTATAAATAATTCCCTATTGACTGCAAAAACAAATTCCGCAAAATCCAAACACTAATCTATGCACTTTGAAATATCTGCCTCAGTCTGCCTAAAGATAACATCACACACTCCATTGATGAACAGATGATCCCATTTACCAGTCAGTGTATATTTTCTTTGTTACTAGTAATTTTATTTTGATTGAAATTTATATCTGGCTATTGCCATGAACTGTTTTAAGGATACTGATGACCACGGAGTTGAGCACCCTTAAACCAAACCTTCCTCCTCCTTTACCAGTCACTGTCCATCAAGGCAATGTGAAGAACAAAGCAAGACACAGGGGACTGCATTGTGCAAGTTCAAGTCCTGCCTGGGGCTTACGTGTTAGTGTGTTTGTAAATGTCTGTGTATGCCTAGTTTTACCATAAATACTCTCCCAATGTTTCCAATAAAGTTTCAAAAAAAGGTTTGAGGTGTTTTAATATCCAAATAATATTGGTTATATGGATGTATGACAAATCAAAATCACATATAATTATTCAAAGTGACCATCTCAGGCACGCGCACATCCTTAAGTCCTTGTGGGCACTCGTCTATTGAATTATGCAACATTTCCATTGCTACCTTACTAAGAGAACCCTTTAAGCTTTCAATAGTTGGAGGTTCTGCTTGAAACATGGAGCACAATTTGTAGTCCAGCAAGTTTAGTCTGGACTTGCAGAAGGCCAATCTGAAGTTGAAATAAAGTCAGGAACACTGATCCTTAGGCACTCTTGAGTTGTCTGTGCCTTACGTGCTGGGGCTGAATACTGCTGGAAGCTCCAACTTTGTCCATGGAAGAAGGTGTTGTTGAGGTACTTGACTGCTCCCCCTCCCTCCTTGTGCACTTTGGCTGATGTTTTGACTCCTTTTCCGCAGAAATGGAGTTCGGTGGCTCCTTCATAGCTCACATCCCACCCCACCACACCATAACAGATGCAGGATGATGGCTTCTCTAGATCTTTGGAGCCTTTTCAGCAGTTACTCTAGAGGATCTGGCATATACCCTATTATTTTGGTCATTGAAAGTCTCCTCAACACTAAACATTTTATAATCAGTGAAAAGAATCCTTCTGTGAGCATTTGCAGTGCAACACTGCAGCAAGCATTTTGCTTTTAAGAACCTCTGGCACTTCAGCTCACTTGTGAGGTGTCCTTTCTGCTGTTTGTAGGTACAGAGACGCAGGTCACTCCTCAATGAGCAGGTCATAACACATTTTAGAAATGTTCACTCCTGAGCCATCACTGAGTGTCTCTGTACCGGATTTCTTCGAACACATGCAACCACTACTTTTACCAACTCTGGAATGTGCACAGTGTGTGGTCTTCCTTGTCTATGGCGGTCATTTACGGTTCCAGTCTCAAGGAAGAGCTGGACAATGTGGGAGGTGAACTTCCTACTTATTTTCAATTTCTGTAGATGTTTGAATACATCACCTGGGGATTTGCCTACCTTGTGCAAAGCTATCACAACTATACAATCACCCTAATCCATCTCGAAAACCAACACAGAAATGTCTGCTTCTGTAGATGAACTCTCAATGACCCACTAAGCCTAGTAAAATATATTTTTTACTATAACTTGCAAAATTGGAGTGGAGGTATTATCTACTGATGGACACATTCTTTTCTGCAAATATTGCGAGGTTAAAGTTAGTGTAGAAAAGCAGCAGCAGCATATTAGACATGAGAAACACACGAGAGTAGTTTCCCGAACCGCTGAGAAAAGAAAATCACAACTTCTGTTAGGAAGTTAGGACAAAGTGCTAGTGAATGTTCTAAGTCTTTTCCATTTTACAAAGACCTTTGTAGTTTGCAAAGATAAATATGTTAAATATGTAATTGAAACTGAAGTTATTAATTAATTTGGGCCAGCCCTTTATGTCCTTTTATGCAGCTTTAGGTACATTTTTTTTATATTCTTAGGTATTTTAAAGGTCTTTTTAAGCAATTTATGGGTCTTCAACATCTGGACCCTAGTAATCACATTTTTTGACTGTCATGGAATAATTTACCACCATGGAGCTCTCCCTCACACTACTGTTACAGTAGCATACTACACATCAGTATTAGTTAAACTGAGGAAGCACATTGCAAGGGAAAGACCAGAACTTTCTCAGACTGGGTGGTAACTTCATCATGACAATGCTCAGCCTCACATCACAAATCAAGTCATACAGTTTCTGGTTCAATTCAACACTACCTGTGTACCGCATCCACCTTGGTGACTCCTGGATCTTAGATGTTGCATCCTGTGATTTTTTGCTTTTTATTTATTCTTCATCACTAAAGCAAAGCTTCGGAGCATTTGATTCGAGAACTCTGAAGCAGTGCTCAAGTGAAGTGAGGCAGTTCTCAAGGACCTGACGAAGTATCGCCTGCACCATGTGTTCAAGGACTGGTAGAGGCACTATAAAAAGTGAATTCAAGTAGGAGGGAATCATGTAAACATTCAAATTGAGTACTAAACATTTGCGGGAAAAAAAAAATCAGTCCAATCTTTGTTGACCAGTCCTGGTATTACGGAGGCTACAGGCAGCTATCCCAAAGCTGGACATGAAGAAGTGCTAATTCTTCTACAAGGAAGTTAACAACTTCGGCCAGATAGTATCACCAACTGGTATGACCATGGACCTGAGAAAGCTCGGGCTGTGAAAGATTGACCTCACCCAAAGGATAAATGAGAGTTGCTCAGTTTCCTGAGCTTATGCAGCTACTACTGCCGGTTCCTCTGAGGTTTCTCCAAGATTGTGAAACCCCCCACTAGTCTCACAGAAAAACCTCAGTACATGTGGACAGAAGAGGATGAGGACACATTCCAGGCACTTTAGTCAGCACTGCGCCTGTGCTAGGTTTTCCAAAACTGCAGGCAACTTTATCATGGATATCGACACCAGCAACAACGAAATTGGTGGTATACTATCCCAGCTCCAGAATGGGATGGAACGGGTAATGCTACAGTAACACTCTCCAAAGTGGAAAAGAATCAGTAAATTACCTGGCAGGAGCTCCCGGCAGTAGAAAGCACTGGAGCACTTCTATAAGTACATGTATGGTCAGCCATTCCACTCCGCTCTCATCTGACTGTTCAGGTTCAATAACCAAGGGAGTCAAACAGCTCATTGGGAGCAGAAGCTCCATGAGTACAACCTTGCATAAAAAAACATCAGAGAGAATAAATCCACTCAAATGTAGATGCAATGTCAAGAAGATCCTACCCAGAGGAGTATAGCTGCTGCTTTACAGTTGTCTGTGAGATTTCGGCTATGCTGGCAGAAGGATGGGATAGCAGGGAGCTGAGGAGGGATCACTGGCAGACCCTCACTTGGGGCGCTCCTGAGAGAAGTGGAGACAAGAATAGGTGGCGAGATATCCCACCAGGAATACTGTGTATAAGTGCTACTGGGCCCACTTGTACTTGCTGAAGACCAAGAAGAGCATGTTGTTTAGAGTTTGAGAGCCACCTGGCAGGAAGACCCAGAGAGAGAGAGAGAGAGAGAGAGAGAGAGCAATTGATCTTCCCTGCAGGTGAAGGAAGTCCTGCAGGAAGTATATGCGGAGACTTAGATATGGCATCTTGGACCCAACTGAACAATTGATAAGCTCCAATAAAGGCTCATATTACTGGTTGAGGCGATGGGCTGATGCTGAGAGGTGCTAAACGTCAGCATGTGCAGTAAGTTGTGCTTCACAGACCAAGAATTGCAGTACCATGCAGCAATATAATGTATAAGCACCCTTCAAATGCATTACCATCGACATAACTGGACCTTTCCCTGTGTCCCACAGAGTAAACATGCTTCTGTTGATGGTCATTGATTACTTCCACACAAGGAGGGTAAACAGAGAGAGAAGTATTGTTAATTTAATTATAATAGTAATCGTCCTTAGCACTGCTACTTACCAAGCAGGAGATTCGGGTTCGATTCCCGGTACTGCATGGGGATTTTCTCCCGCACGGAAACCTGGTCCGGGCTACACTCAGACTCACTAGGTCCCCAAAGGGCCAACTGAGGAGCCATTTTATTAAAAAGTAGCAACCCTGGTTGTGTAGAGCACCTAACCGATCGGGAGTGATAGGGGTGCTGACCACGTACCACCCTTCAGCACTGTACCCCACTCATAATGTCTGTGAGGGAGACAGTGGCTGGGCAGTAGGCCTAGAAAAGGCTGTTGCACCTTGGGTTATTATAATACAGAATTAGATTTGCATTTTGCATTATTTAATGCTGTTACTTAAGTTGAACTTGGAAGAAATAAATACTTAATGATAATTTCTGAAGTTCACTTACTTAACTTGCTGTATGTCACAAATTCATGTTAAAAAGTTAATTCATTTCAAAGCTATATATCTTATGCTGATTTGCTAAGCATTAGTGACTATGTTAGAAGCATGATAGGCATAGGGATATGATATAATTTTTAATTTATTTTTCTCTAATATGACCAGATACTACTGGAGAGATACTGTAAGGATTTGTGCATATTGCAGATATATATTCACACATAATCTATCAAATGATAATATATACTTACTAATCCACCTTCAGTAAGAAACATAGAGTGATCCTGCCCAATGCTGGCCATAATGCACTTCATTTTTGCATCAGAATCCTTTGATTGATGTTTGTGTAGTTGGAAATGCACTTGAGTAGGAATCAGAGCAGCTTGCTCTGTACCAAGTCCCAATCTTCCTCCTTGGCCATGGCCACATGAATATACTTTACCATCATTAGAAACAAACACTGTGTGAAACCTTTCCATAGAAACCTGTTAACAACACATGAATGGAATAGTGACTTATGTTTCTTTAGTTAGTTTAAATCTCTGTGTAAAGCAATTGGTTTACTAAAGTACAAAATAGTTTAAAATATTGCAACATTTATGGCATGGTTTCAGATCTGGCTCTACCCAAATCATAATCATCTATTACAATAACTATGATTTACACCTAATGAAAATAGTCCATGAGCAATATTTAACAGGATAATATATTATATTTTATTGTTTCCTAACTCAACTTTGTATTACCTATATATATATATATTATTTGTTCATACATTCATGTCAGTTTTGACCACATATTACATTTCTTTTTAAATTTGATAAGGCCAACATTTCTGAATCTAAATCAAATGGTGAAAAAATATGATACAATATCTCATATCATTACTCAATTCAAATGCTTCGTACATGTCTACATTGATAAAAACCATTTTTATTTACTTATTAACAGTATATAATTATTTGAAACTGGATATAAATATTCTTCTCAATTCATTTGAGCACTTAAATATACCCTACAGTTAATGCATCATAATCGCAACCCCTTAAGACACATATGGCAAAGAACTCAAAATTCAATTCATCAGCAAATTAGTCTGGATCTAGAAACTCAACAATGGCCTGGACTAGGGTACATGAACAATAAATGGAACCTAATACTCAAAAAGCTGAACCCACAAAGAAAACAAATAGTAAAATGCCTTACTTGCACAAAAACAAATGTACCTGCAATAATCAATAACAGCAACAAGGTCACTGAACCTTCAGACCAAAGCTGAAGTTTTCACTCCAACTCTTGAAGACATTTTTAGGGCCAACCCTGCAGTGGCACAAGCCAACCAAATTCAAATTCAAAATATTGAGCACAAAGTAAAACAAACACATTACTTGATAACACATAATAGAATGCCAGAAAAACTGGATTATCACACACCTACCAAATAGGAAGGCCCTGTGGCCAGATAGAATACCCATAATGGTGCTAAAGAATCTCTCACATGGAGCACTGTCGCTTCTAGCCAAAACATTTTACAACTCCCTTGGAAAAGGTCACTTTTCACCACAATAGAAGGATGCCAAAATAATAATGCTTCTAAAAGTAAATAGAAATCTTTCTATGCCAACAAGGTACAGGCCAATAAGTCTACTCAATACTTTAGTAAAATACAAGAAAATATTTCTAAAAAGAATCGATTCCCACTATTACACATGAGATACTAATTCTGGCGTTGTATTGTAACACCCGCTTTTACTACTATGGCACTACAGGTGGTGACGCTGATAACACATGGAATGAAGATGGAGCACCGATGGAATGAGATGGCGGGGGAAACCGGAGCACCCGGAGAAAACCCGCCCTGATGCCGCTTCGTCCATCACGAATACCACATGCAGGTCCCTGGGATTGAACCTGCCAACCACTCGGCCATGGCGCCACCGCTAATTCCGGTGCAGTTTAATTTAAGACCACAACATTCAACTACATTTCAACATTTATGCATAACTGAACTAATCACCAAAGGATGATGCAACATAGAGAAAACAACTAGCACCAACTTTTTATATATTGACCATGCTTTTGTTAAAGTATGGCATGCGGCTATAATCTGCAATCTGAAATGTTTCAGTTTTACAGACTCCACAATTGCTTCAACCAAAGATTTCATCAGCAGACCACAATTCCAAACAATGTATGTCCTCCACAAATGGAGGATACATTCTCTATTAGGCCTGCTAGGGTAGCTGATCTGCAAGGAAGCTAACTTGGACAGACACTATTCAGGCTTTACATAGATTATATGCAAAATTCATGACTGGTGAAAAATGCATTTATGCTGATGTCACAGCCCTTATAACACAATCTAAAGAACCACACATCTCACACCTGAGTCATTCCACAAAATATGGTAAAAACTGACCTTAATATCTCATATTTTCTTGAAAAATTTTTTTTTGGTGTTTTGGAACAAAATATATTTGACCCGTGTTTCCTCGTTTTATAACAAAAAATTTATTTTGGCAGATATTAATTTTTGAAATGTCTCAAAAATCGTGTGCTCCTCACCCTTAGATCAATCATACCTCCGATTGTAATCAAGCAAATTACTTGATCTTTGGCTCAAATTAAAGATAAATTGCAGTACTTCGTGAGGTATTTATCAGAAAATTTTATTAATTATTATTAATATTATACTTTTCATGGTTAAATTTTTAAAGTTATATAATAAAACAAACTCGGCCATTTAAAAATCTGGAAAAAAAAACTAAAAATACCATGAAGTTTATTCAATATTCTCAGAAAAAATCAGAATGGAGTTTCTAATAGTTCAGTTGTAATTAACTTTACAAATCAGTGCAGCGGACTCGTTTGGCAGCGGTGATGGCTACCGTAGCCTTGCACAATTGGCACCTTCCATTATAGGCAACTGTTGATTGCTCGAGGTTCCATGAACGTTACAAAAGTACAGTAAGAACACTGCTAGCTGACACTATTATATGTACACTATTAGTATCTTCAAACTGTTTTTAAAATATGCATTTTAAACTGATGTTTACATACAACGCAAAACTTCAAATTTCTATTTGTCTACCTCCTTCTTCGAAAGAAAATTGTTTCACTAAAGCTTCAGTTTTTGACAAAGGAATGAAGGAGTGTAATTTTAAAGCATAGTTGAACCCATCGTTCTTGATCCCTCACCTTGACTGGAAGTCCTGTAGGCGAATCCATAGCCTTTGCCTCTTTCATCAGCTCATATTGTATAATTCTGCGAATGAAACCATGCACAGCATGGGGAGGGAGGGGGAAGGTAATGATGACTGCATGATCTGAGACAGTCCTTGCTAATTCACAGGTGCTTTTTAGTGCAGCGTGCAGTTGAAGACATAGATGGTAATTATTATTTATTTATGCCAACGAGCTTAATGCTGGTGTTTTTAAACACACAAGTTGTGTGTGGGCAATGTACGAATCAGCTGGGGAATTTAATGCCGTACTGGCAAGTTGGCCATGATAGCTTAGTGGTTAAAGCAGCCGCTCGATAAGCGGAAGATCCGTGCTTCAAATCCCGGCTATGGCATTGAATTTTTCAGTTTCTGATTCAACCTCTTTGATATAGTTAGATCTTTGCGATAAGGAGTGAATATAGTGCATTTGTGAGACATTGAACATAGCGTAAGTCAATTATGCCACCTGTACGTTCTAAATTAGAGACCAAAACATTACACAGTAGGGAAATTGTTTCAAATGTATGGGCGTACATGAAGAAAGAAGCTAAACGCAAAGAACTGCTTAAATTAGAAGATTTTTTCAAAAAAATTCGAAAAGTTCAAAAGCGCCTATCAGATGCCACAGGATTATCAGAAAGAAGTTACATTGTGGAGACATTTTTGTGCATGGACTGTACTGCCTTAGTAAGAAGTTATGTGAGTAGCCTATGAAGCTGGCACACCAATTTGCATGCTGTCTGCAGTCACTGGCTTGGTAGTCGCTTTCAATATGCTTCCTCCATGGTGAATTCAGCTGTACAAATGGATCACTGCTTCATGTCGCCCGTGAGCGCTTGCACGACTCCAGAAAAAAAAATTGTAGCAAAGGCACTTATGCATGCTCCATAGCTTTTAACATCTTATTTTATAGATAAAATGTCAGGGAATACGTGTGTATTTTTTTTAGATTTTTAGCACATCGATTTAAATTCTATTTTTGGTTTTACAAAATATACCATAAAAAAACAGTCGAAAATTTGTGTGTAATAATGATTGGTCGAAAGTTGTTAAAAGTGTTGTATTTAACCTTTCCAGTATGCCAAACCCCAACTCTTAACTCTATATGGCCTTAGACTAACAAGTGATTCTATATTACGGTGCACGCAGAAATTGCTTAGTTTCTAATAGCCATAACTAAGCAAGTAATTTAAAAATATGGAAATAAAAAAATACGGGTCTCCTTATTTTATGCCTATTATTCATAAAAAAAATGTGAACCTTCTACGAAAAAGTCGTGTTTTACGGGTGTGCGATTTGACGTGGATTGACCCACCTGTGACAGTGGAATGCCTTAAAGCAACTGAAACTAAGGTTTACAAAATGGAAAATTAAGGTACACATTAACATTAATCAATAACTTTCACCAAAAGAGTGTAGTATAGAGAACTCAAACATGCACAACTGCCTCTCACATACAATGGTGAGAGAATAGAACAGAAAGACCAAATAACCTTAAGGATTACCATGGAACAAGTTCTTACCTGGTAAAGCACATAAATGAAGATGAATGGCCAACAAACTGTACCCGATCATTAACAGTCAACTACAACTAAATATGGGCCTTATGGTATGCAAGTAAAATACCTTAATAAAGCCATTTTGACATAATTATGCAGCCTCTGTTTGGGCATATGCTGCAAAAATGCATTTAAACAGATTACAAACATTTCAGAACACTTAGATTTATCTCATTCATGAGGAGCTAAAGCTCCATTGAACAATTCTTTGAACTACTAAGCTATAATTTATATGCCAGAAAAGGCAAAAATCCCAATCTCATTTGTAATTTAGGAACATACAACAGTGAGTGAGATGGACACAAAATACCTCTATCGATTATTATTTATTTATCAAACTGCATAAGCTTTCACGACCGGTGTCATAATATAGAAACTGATTATCCGGGCTTCTGGGCCGTGGTTTCCTGACTAGACCACGGCCCACAAGCCCGGATAATCAGTTTCCATATTATTTATTTATGCCTACAAACTAACTACTGGTATTTTTAAACACATAAGCCATGTATGGGCAATGTTTAAGAGGTGGAATCAGGGCTGAAAAATTCAATTCAATCCAGAAATAATCTCTGATGTGAGATTCGCTTGTGGTCTGCCGGGAAAGTACAAGTCAGCTGGGGAATTTAATATCATACTGGCAAGTTGGCCATGGTAGCTTAGTGGTTAAAGAAGCCGCTTGATGCAAAAGATCCGTGGTTCAAATCCTGGCCATGGCATTGAATTTTTCAGTCCTGATTCCACCTCTTAAACCTCTATTGATATTTGATAAAGGGATTGGCTTGGAGGAACTAGAGCCAAAGATCAACATCCAATAATATACAGCTATAACTACATTCATATTCACATACAATAACCATGGTATGATCACTATCGACTGACAGTGGCCCTTGAAAGTCTTGTTCCCCAGAAGTGAGGCAGTTCCAGGGAAGAGGGGCCCCACTGAGTGAGGTCTAAGTGCAGCTGCAGTCCAATTGCTTATGTATACGGACATGCAGATTCAAGCAAGGCAATATTCGTGTACAGGAAACAATAATTAGTTATAAACGTTTAAACCTAAATTAAGATTACCAATAGGGGGGGGGGGGTACTTTGTGATCACCACTGGTAACAAAACATCTGAGCAATTTTTAAAACAAGTTTATTTTAAAACTGGATATTATATCTTGTCATGTTTATAAAGGTAATATTTAACATTGTTTAACTATTCATTTTTTACACGAATCACATTAGACATTATGCCAATCCTTATTACAGAACTTATACTACCAACGGAGGTGACCACCACTGCTAACAAAATGTCTCAGCAATTTTTAAAACAAATTTATTTTAAAATTGGGTATTATACTTTGTCATGTTTATAAAGGTAACATTAACTATTCCTTTTTGCCTTTTTTTTTTACATGAATCACATTATACCGATGTGGCAATGCTTTATGATCACCTTGACATTTCATTGTTTCTCAAAATGACCAACAATGAAAACTTTGAAATAATTATGCAATTCAGTAGTAGAAACAGTGACTGACAATAACTATTCACTGCATTTATCTTTAATCAAAAAATTAAGACAAGAATTTAAAAATTTATAGAAGGTGGGCATAAAGTGCTAAAGTACTTGGTAATGCTAGGTTTAATACCTAATAAATTAATCACTGTCAGGGTACAATCTGCCGAACTAACCAAACTCACTGTACAACTGTTAAGTAATGCCAGTCATTTTAATTGACAGGCTTGCAGCCAAGTTCAATTTAACACACATATAATAATAGATAACTGACTTTGATGTTTCAGGTTGACACCAGACACTCTGTGTAAGAGACCTAGAATGATACAGCATCTCCACTGATGGGAGGACGCATTGTAGTTAAAGCAACTACTGTCTGAGGTCTAAGTGGACCGATTTTACAGTAACACACTAATCACTATGTCCATTTATGTTCCAGGACAGCAGAATGCCAAAGATTATTTGCAAGATGACATCTCTGTTCAGACACATAGCACTTCATTTCCTTAATTTCCTGCCCCGAATTCCTCAGGGAGTAAGCTGGGCTACAGCCATGTTTGTGTCCTGGCTTTCACAAAGGATTTAACACAATAGACCATCTACAGACCATTAACCAGCTTATCAAGAAAGTGGGGGAATTCCACCTCATACCTAGCCTTTGTGGACTATAATAAGGTGTTTGACTCAGTTGAACACCCAAGTATACTACAAGCACTAACAACTCAAGGAATAGATACGAAGTACGTGAGGGTAGTGCAAAAAATCTATAGCCAAAGTTTTGCAAAGTTGAAGACGGAAATAGAAAGTCAACCATTCCGCTTAGAAAGAGGAGTTTGCCTAGGTGATCTAATCTCTCCCAAACTTTTCACCTGTGTGATGGAAGGTATATTCTGAAAAATGAAGTACAGTAAACAATTTGAAATAAACTTGGATGGAAGTACAATAACAAATCTATGATTTTCCAACACTGTTGTTCTATTCACCAAAATAGTGGTAGAATTACAAAAAATGCTAACTATGGGAACTAAACTAAAAATGCAGATAATGTCTAATGGACCAGCAACACCAATATTAACTGATGGAATACCCCTCATATATTTAAACCAATATACATACCTGGAACAACTAATATCCTTTCAGGACAAAATGGAGAAGGAAACACAAAGGAGAATCTCTCTCTAGACTGGAAGGCATTTTGGGCATACTTCTAGACAAAATGCTAAGTAGATGAATTAAATTCCACATACTGGAAATCTGTGTCTACCCTATATTACTCTATGGGTGTCAAGACATGGTTACTAACAACACATCAGAAAAGTAAAATCCAAATATGCTAACGGAAGATGCAATGCAAACTCCTGGGGTATCTCTGAAAGACAGAATCTCTACTCTGAGATTAAACCAATTATCACAGAAAAAAGACCTGACACAATTAGCCACACGATTAAAATGGAAATGGAAAGACCACGTGGTGAGATTACAAGATAACAGGTAGACATACAAGACTACTATCTGGGACCCCCATATTGGAAAACGACTACAAGGAAGATGGACAGACCTCTCAAGGAGTATGTGGGACAGAGTGGTCATGAGCAGCGAGAGGAAGAAGTGACTGGAAATCCTTAGACACATCTATGTAAAGTCTAAATAGTGAATAGTGCAAAGATTAAACAATGTTTCTTAAATGGTGTGACAGATGAATGATGACACAATAAAGTCATTTCTAACACTTTATGAATGAATATGAATTTATTCAGTACCTGAGCATATACATGATGGGCTACCCATGAACTTGGGCCCTAGCCCCTCTGTCAAGGGACAGCCCTCTGCCATTGTCTACATATAATTTTTGATGTGTACTGTTTACACTATGACAACGGTTACTTAACCTTGTTCAAACCTGTCTTTTTCAATTTCATCTTTTTGGTTCTCATATTTTCACCAAATTCTCTCATACTTTCTTTTCTCTAAGATCATTATTATTTTAGACTACCCATTCCATTCTACAATTTAATTTTCTCTCTCAGTTTTCATATGTTTCCTGGTTAAAAATTTACTACACTTCACTTATTTACTTTCTTCTTAGCTCTATGACTCTTCCACACCCTTTCCTCACAAACTTCACATTAATCCTAAACTCTTATTTCCATCCCCTCTACCACACCTGATCACAATTCACTTATTTCTAGGGGCAGCCCCGGCCCCGGCCCCGGCCCCGGCCCCGGCCCCGGCCCCGGCCCCGGCCCCGGTCCCGGCCCCATTCCCATCCCCATTCCCAGCCCCAGCGGCAGCAGTAGCAGCAGCAGCAGGGCTGTAGGGCTCACAACTGCTACGGTCATTAGCGCCCATTCAGAACAAAATGGCTAAAACAACTAAGAACTAAGCCTCTAAGTCTAAAACATTAAGAACATAAAAAAATTTAAAGTCACCAACACAGTGCCAGAAGCCATAAAAGTAAAGCAAAACTAAAAAGTAGAGCACTAACCCATTAAGGGATAGATAAACAAGCCGCACAACCAACAAAATTAAATAATAAACCCAGTGAGTCAAACACGGTTGCCCAAACCGCTAAGGCGGATAAAATGCAATAAACGCTCTACGGCACTAGATGTATCTGCCAGCACTTCACCAAGTGTGGCCGGCAGACACACAGACAAACGTATCTGAGCTAAAAACGGGCACTGAATTAAAACGTGCCGCACTGTCAATGGCTCATGACAATGAGTACAGAACGGCGCAGCATTGGATGATAAAAGGTGACTATGGCTAAAACGACAGTGCCTGATACGCAATCTGCTTAAAATCACTTTCTCGCGGCGAGAAGCGTGCGAGGAGGTCCTCCAGGTGACAGGGAGGGGCTTCACCTCCCTGAGTTTGTTTCCCTGAATAGTCAACCACTCCGCCGTCCAACGACAAAGGATAGAAGTGCGCAAAGTCGCGCTAATATCAGCAGAGGGAATGTGAGAGCTAAAACACCTGGGAGCTAAAACCGCTGCCTTCGCGGCAACATCAGCAGCCTCGTTTCCCGGTAGGCCTACGTGTCCAGGCACCCACAAGAAAGACACGCTAGCGCCAGCACTAGCAAGGGAATGAAGGTTGTCCTGGATATGCTGCACTAGGGGGTGGTAGTTTTACAGCGATCGTAGGCTCTCCAACGCACTCAAGGAATACGAACAGATAACCCAGCGCTGCAAGGCTTGCCGACGAATGTATAAAAGAGCTTGGTAGATACCAAAAAGCTCAGCGGTCAAAAACGAGCACTGCACTAAAAGTCTAAAGCTAAAACTTTGGCGACCATGGATAAAAGCACATCCTACTCCCCTATCGTCCTTCGAGCCATCAGTGTAGTTAAAAGAGCTGTAAGCAAACTGTGTTTGAATTTCTAAAAAGGCTGAACGGAGAACCGAAGCTGGTGTCGTGGACTTCGGCATGCACGTTAACTCCAGATCGACGGGGGTTTCTGGTCGGAGCCATGGCGGGAACTTGGTTTCGTCTTTGGGAAACGCCGCCGGTAAAGTGATGTCCAATGTCCGAAGGAGGGAGCGAAAACGAACACCAGGAGGGAGTAAGGCCAGGGAGCTCGTTGAGTATTGGCGGTCCAAGGAGTCATTAAAGAAAGAACTAAAAGACGGGTGACGCGGCAAACCAGAGAGTCTGCAGGTGTAACTGCACAGAAGTACGTCCCGCCGATGAGACAGCGGGGCTTGAGCGGCTTCCTCACACATGCTGGTAACAGGGCTTGTTGGAAAAGCGCCAATACTCAAACGGATACCACGGTGATGAATGGGGTCAAGTCGTTTTAAAATCCACGGTCGAGCCGAAGAATACACCATAGAACCGTAGTCAAGCTTAGATCGGACAAGAGAGCGATATAAGCTTAAAAGAACTGTCCGATCGGCTCCCCAGGATGTGCCACATAAAACGCGTAAAACATCAAGAGAACGTTCACACCTTGCTTTTAAATGCGATATATGGAGCGACCAACTGAGTTTTCTGTCAAAAATCAATCCCAGGAATTTCGTCTCGTCTGCGTAAGGAAGTACTTCGGCACCGAGATGCAGAGAAGGTGGAAGGTAGGCCTTCCAGCGCCAAAAGTTAACGCAGACAGTTTTCTCGGCGGAGAACTTAAACACTCTAAGTCAGGGGTGTCAAACAGCACTCACCAGGTGTGAAAAATTTTCCCCTATTTTCCCTCCCTCCGTGATGATCAAATCGGAAAACGGGAAAAACAAAGCGAAAACCGGTTCTACTACTGCAGTTAAGGAGGGGTAGACCCCTCTCTTCACACCCTCGGAGTGACGTTTGACATGCCTGCTCTAAGTAAACAGGTGATCTAGACACAATTGGAGGCGGCGTTGTAGGAGGGAAGTCCGCCGAGAACTTAGGTAAATGGCAAAGTCATCCACAAACAAAGAGGATGACACACCAGCAGGAATGCACTCTACAATGGGATTGATGGCAATAGCGAATAGTGTGACGCTGAGTACCGAGCCCTGCGGTACTCCGTTCTCTTGGATAAAAACACGAGATAAAACCGAGCCCACCCTGACACGAAAGACTATCCCGCATAAACTCCCGAATAAAAAGGGGCAGGCGACCGCGAATTCCCCAGTTATGGAGAGTGCGAAGAACTCCACGCCTCCAGCAAGTGTCATACGCCTTCTCTAGATCGAAAAATACAGCAACCCTTTGGCTCTTCCTCAGAAAGCCATCCATGATGTAAGTGGATAAGGATACCAAGTGGTACCGTTGAACGGAAACGACGAAAGCCGCACTGAGCGTTGGACAGGAGATGGTGAGTTTCAAGCCACCGCGTCAATTGCCCGTTGATCATTCGCTCCATCACCTTGCAAATGACACTGGTGAGGGAGATCGGACGATAACTGGAAGGGAGATGGCGATCCTTTCCAGGTTTTAAAATCGGGACGATGGTGGCTTCACGCCAAGCGGAGGGAAATGTGGCGGTGTGCCAGATGCGGTTATACAACTCTAAGAGGAAGAGTTTACCAGCCGAAGACAGGTGCTGTATCATGAACTTGTGGATACCGTCCGACCCTAGAGCGGAGGGTTTGGAGGAGGCCAGAGCCCACTCCAACTCCTGCATGCTGAAAAAGGCGTTATAACACTCCCGGTTAGAACAGACAAAGGAAAGATTTTGAGACTCAGCCCCATTCTTGATCGGTAGAAAATCCGGGTGGTAATGAGAAGTGTCTGACACAGCAGCAAAAGTCGTGCCCAGAGTGTCAGCGACAGCTCTACGACAAACAACGGTAGTGTTCTGTATCCGGAGACCGGGTACAGTATACGTCGAAGCTTTGCCGGCCACACGACGAAGCTTATCCCAAACTACAGACGAAGGCGTAGAGTGGTTAAACGACTCTACAAAACGGAGCCAGGAAGTCCTCTTACTCGCCTGTATGATGCGTCGAGCCCTGGCGCGCGACTTCTTGAACGTCACCAGATTATCAAGGGTAGGGTGGCGCCGAAACACCCGCAGCGCCGCCCGCCACGCACGGACTGCCACTCGGCATTCGTCGGTCCACCAAGGGACCGGAAAACGTCTCGGATGGCCAGACGACCAAGCAAGGTATAGCACGCTCGGCAGCCGTAAGTACAACGGATGTAAAGTGAGCTACCATCTGGTCAACGTCTTCGAAGACGCGATCATCAAATTGAGCCATGCGAGTGTAAACAGGCCAGTTCGCTCTGTTGAGACGCCAGGAGGGTATACGTGGCGAAGGTGTCAGACACCACGTTCCACTCAAAACGATGTGCAAGCTGAGCGGTACAAACTGATAAGTCCAGGTGGGAGGAAGTGCCAGTAAAATCGGAAAGAAAAGTTGGTTCACCGGTATTTAGTAGAGAGAGAGAGAGAGCTCTGTAGGAAAAAATCTGCTAGATGTATTCCCCTAACGCAAGCCCTATCTGAACCCCAAAGGGGGTGGTGGGCATTAAAGTCTCCCAACAAAAGAAAGGGCGTTGGGAGTTGCGACACCAGGTGGGACAGGTCAGCTATTGCGAAGGGGGAAGAAGGAGGTAAATAAACGGAACAGAGAGTAAAAGTAAAACCAGGTAAACTCAGGGTAACAGCAACAGCTTGCAAGGGAGTGATAAGATTAAGAGGTTGGTAAAAGACGTCATCACGAATTAGGAGCATGACACCTCCATGAGCAGGAATACCAGGTTCCGGTGGGAGGTCAAAGCGCACCGGAGTAAAGCCTGGGAATGTAAAGGAGTCCTGCTGGCGAAGCTTTGTCTCCTGCAAGCACAGAACGCTAGGGGATAGCGAACTAATAAGTACTTGCAGGTCGGTCCTATGTGCACGTATGCCACGTATATTCCACTGAATTATGGGCATCCTCGAACGAAGGGGATAAGCTGTCGATTACGGTCACTTCACCAGCGGTTACCGCTTCAATTTGCCCTTCTGAGAGCGCGTGGGGGCTAGGGCTGTTTGGAGCAGATGGTTCGTGCTCCATAGGCTCCACGGACGGAGGAGGCTCTGTGTCACCACTAACAGAAGATAGAGGAGTATACCTGTTACTCGTGGAAACGGGAGGTGAAGTGACCCTTGGCGCCCGACCACGCCCTCTGGTGTCCTGAGAGCATGAGCACCGAGGAGGGGAAGATGAAGCACACTTTCCAGTGGCCGATATCGGAGGGTCTTTAAGGAAATCGCTGCGTTTCGGCTCAACTCTAAACTTCCGGGTATCGGTACTGGCAGGAAGATTCTTGGGGCTGGTACAGGTTGATGTAGAAGCTGTGGTCTGACTAGGTTGAGGTGCAATAGGGCTGGTGGTAACAAAGCCAGTTTGGGTACCGACATCCCTGTTGGCACTGGGGTTGACACAACCAAACTAACGGTGCCGAATTTGAGAATTGAAGGCTGGCGAGCAAGATGTTTTATGCGGGCTTCAGAAAACGATAAACTCTCCTTCACCCGCAGCTCTTGTATGATTATTATTATCATTATCATCATCACTATTACTATTATTATTACTATTAGTATTACGATTATTATTATTATTATTATTATTATTATTATTATTATTATTATTATTATTATTATTATTATTATTATTATTATTATTATTATTATTATTATTATTATTATTATTATTATTATTATTATTATTTATGGGTTTAAGGGCGCTCAACTTCTAGGTCATTAGCGCCCTTCTGAAATTCATGGCAATAGCCAGATACAAACTTGAATCAAAATTAAATTCCTAGTATCAAAGAAAAAATACACATAAACGTAAAACCAGCGGCAATAACCGGAAATAAAACAATTTAATAAATAGGTCAAAAGGCATAAACAAATATCTAAAATTTCAAATCCTCAAATTGATATTACAATCGGCTATAAACTTGAAAACTCTATCAACCGCCGTTTTGTCGTCCGCTAACACCTCTGCAAGTCTGGCAGGCAGCTACAGAGAATCTCGAAGGTGCGCTAGAGAGCAACACTCTAGCAGCACGTGACGGACATATAAAAGGTTCTCACACAGCGGACACAGAGGTTCAGGGTCCCTTTTAAATAGGTAACCATGCGAAAAATTGCAGTGTCCTATTCCTAATCGAGCCAAACTAACCTCCTCGCGACGAGGTGTGCGACAGGAAGTTACCCAGTTTATCGGAAGTTCTTTCACTTCTCTAAGCTTATTACCGCGGAGAGCTGACCACTCGTCGTGCCAGGATGACAGCACCGCTCTCCGCACTTCAAGCCTAAAGTCTTCGGAAGTAACACGTGAGATGATAATACTGGGTTCTGTAGTTGCCGTCTTTGCTGCTAAATCTGCCATTTCATTACCCGGCAAACCTACGTGACCAGGAATCTATGCACACACCACGTCAACGCCAGAAGCGTGTAAAACATGGAGGGCATCCTGGATACGTTGTACAATAGGGTCGGGGTTGTACAACTGACAAAGGCTCTGCAGTGCACTAAGGGAATCGCTCAAAATCAGTCACCTAATTTACGACGGCGAACATACAAAACGTCTCGATAAATTGCATAAAGCTCTGCAGTAAAAATGGAGGTGCTATTTGGAAAACCGAATGTATATGGTTCGGTTCCATAAACATTAGCACATCCAACACCGTTGGTGCTCTTTGACCCTTCGGTGTAAATATATCGACGGTCAGCGTAGCCTGACAAAAATTCTAAGAAACACGTGCGGATACTTGAAATAGGCATCGTGGACTTCTGGTGTACGGTCATCCCAAGATCTACATGGGGCGTGCCAGATAGCCAAGGGGGGTAAAGCCTCTCGCCCTTGGTGTACATCCTAGGCAGTTCCACTCCAAGCTTCACTAGAAGGTCTTGGAAACGAAACCCCGCAGGCTTAGGACTAAGGGTGCTATTCCTATATCGTTCTCTTAGAGTGGTGGTGAAAAAAGAAGCGAAGGTTGGGTGCTTAGGCGTACATCTAAGCGCAAAACCATAATTTGCCAAGAGAATCTCAAGCCGGTATTGCAGAGGAGGTGCTGCGGACTCGGCGTAAAGGCTCACCACTGGGCTTGTTGGAAAAGCTCCTGTTGCAATGCGGATGCCCCTATTTATGGACCGCGTCTAATCTTCTCAGCACAGATGGTCGTGCTGACGAATAAACAATACATTCATAGTCTACCTTGGTTCGGATCAGTGCGCGATAGATGCACAACAAAATTATCCGATCCGCTCCCAACGATTTGCCATTCAGTACTCGCATGATATTTAGGGAAGGGTCACATCGTGCTCTTAGCTGTCCAGTATGCGACGACCAACTAAGCTTCCTGTCCAAGATCAAACCCAGGAAGCGCGCCTCTTCTGCGAAGGGAAGTAAATCTGGACCGAAACGGAGCGAAGGTGGTAATCGTCTCCTATGACGCCAGAAATTAACGCAGATTGACTTCTCAGTTGAGAAACGGAAGCCATTTTTAGAGCTCCATTCTCTAAGGTTGTCAAAACATTGCTGCAGGCGCCGTTGTAAGAACGCCGTGCGCTGAGAAGTGCAGCGAAGTCGTCTACGAATAGGCATGACGAAACTCCAGGTGGAACACCTTTCCAGATGGAGGAAATTGCTATAGCAAAGAGAGTGACACTTCGCACCAAACCCTGAGGTACTCCCTCCTCCTGAACAAACGAATTAGAAAAAACCGAGCCGACCCTTACTCGGAAAAAGCGGTCCTTCATTAACTTCTGAATGAACAGTGGTAGGCGTCCACGTATGTTCCAGGCATACAGGGAACGTAGAATCCCTGCTCGCCAGCGGGTATCATAAGCCTTCTCAAGATCGAAAAATATGCTAACGGTTTCAGAGTTCTTCATAAAGCCGTCCAGTATTAATGTCGATATTGGCACAAGATGGTCAACAGTTGAACGGCGTCGTCGAAAACCACACTGGATGTTAGTCAGTAGGTTACGACTTTCTAACCACCATACCAATCATCCATTGATCATGCATTCCATCACCTTGCAAACGCAACTGGTGAGGGAAATTGGACGATAGCTGGAGGGAAGATGACGGTCATTTCCAGCCTTCAAGATGGGAATAACGGTGGCCTCCCGCCAATTTTCTGGGAGTATACTGTCAACCCAAACACGATTGTAGACCTCGAGCTGGAATGCCTTACCTTCAGGAGAGAGCCGTTGTAACATTTGTACATGAATACCGTCCGGTCCTGGTGCTGATAATCGCGAAGAATGGTCCAGCTCCGCCATGGTGAAAAGGCGATTGTAATCTTCTACGTTTCTAGAACGAAACGATAGGCCTTGAGATTCCACCTGAGCTTTAATTGGAAGGAACTCAGGGGAGTAGTTTTCTGAGCTAGACACTTGAGCGAAAGCACTGCCAAACGTACTGGCCACTTCAAATGAATCAACAACAGCTCCTGTGGCTGTTTTTAGTCCCGCTATTGGTAGTTGGGTCGTTTTAGCTGCAACACGCCTTAATCTATCCCACACAACCGAGGAAGGTGTGTGTCGATTAAATGAAGCTACAAATTTGCTCCACGATTACTTTTTGCTATCCTTAATGACTTGTCTGGACCTGGCGCGCATTTTCTTGTATTCGATTAGCTTATCCAACGTTGACGTTGGAAGACCCTAAGAGCATGCCTTCGAGCACGTATGGCATTCCGACATTCTTCCGTCCACCAGGGGACGGGAAATCGACGGGGGTGTGAAGTCGACCGCGGAATTGATTGTTCAGCAGCAGAGAAAATCGTCTCCGTGAGATGCTGCAATAAATCATTCACTGAGTCGTGCTCGTTGTACCTGAAGACTGGGTGTAAAGGTGTAAAGGTTCCAGTTGGCATGGTCCAAGCTCCATCTGGGCATACGTGTGGAACATGTATCTTGCGTCAAGATACAAATGAGACATGGGAAGTGGTCACTAGAGTGTAAATCAGAGATGACATTCCATTGTAAGGAGACTGCCAACTGAGGTGAACAAACTGCAAGATCAAGGTGCGAGAAACTATTGTAAGAGTCCAAAATGAATGTAGGCTCTCGGGTGTTGAGGAGAGCTAGGTTGTTACTATCTAAGAAATCAGCAATGAGCGTACCTCTCGCACAAGCGCAACTTGAACCCCAAAGTGGGTGGTGAGCATTGAAGTCTCCCACCAACAGAAACGGTTTTGGTAACTGGGAAACTAGATCTTCTAAATCAATGTGCGAGAAGTCATGGGACGGAGGCAAATATAGATTACACATGGTGAAATGTATGTTTGGCAGTTTAATCCGTACAGCAACTGATTGTATATCAGAGTGCAATGGTAGAGTTTGCCTATATACGTCATCTCTGACAAGTATCATTGCGCCGCCATGTGCCGGAACCCCCTCTTCTGGTGTGACGTCACACCGTACTGGGGTGTATCGCCTTAGATGGAAAGCGTCTTGAGGACGCAGCTTAATCTCTTGGAAACATGCGACCAGAAGTTCGTTTTCTTTGAGCAAAAGTTGAAGTTCTGAACGTTGGCTTCTTACGCCACGTACGTTCCATTGTAGGACAGCCATATTACGTTGTGTATGGGATAGGTAATTCCAAGGTAACTCTACATTACTTTGGAATAGGTGATTGTCGAATTAATTTTGCCCTTTTCTTCTCTCTTGGGCTTACATTTTTATCTGACGCTTTTTCGCGCCTCTTTTTCACTGGGGGTCTCCCAGTGTGGGCAGATTCCAGCTCCATGTCGTCTGCCGAGGACGTCCGTGTTCCGATTCTGAATTTTGGTTAGAGAGCTTCGAACCGATTTGACACGGAGACCGGCGAAGATGAAAGACGCCGGTCAGAGTCCACCCCTGGAGATTCTCCAGAAGAGGATATTCGAGATCTTCGAGGAGATGTTCGTGGACTCTTACGTCCCTTCGATGTACTGGGATTGGACATACTATTTTCCTTGAGGAAGTCGGTCCTTGTGTAGCTCTTTTTAAACTTGATCGGCGAGGCTTCATATCTTACGGGCTTGCTAGTTTTTTGTCCTGATCTTGATGCTTTTGATGGTGATGTAACGCTGATGTTCTTTGCATTTGCGGATTTTGTAGACGTTGACGTTGACATAGATGTGCGTGCCGATGTAGAAGGCTTTGGAATTGAGCTACGGGCTGCGAGTGTTTTTTCTGATATTGTTGCCCCATTTATATCGCTGGTTTGTGTTGCGATTTCTCGTCTCGGTGCCGGTTTAGCTACAACCGAGCTTAAGGTACCGGATCTTGGAAAAGAGGGTTGGCGTATTCGCAAGAGCTTCCGGGGTTCTGAGAAGGGCACCTTCTCTCTAACCCGTATCTCTTGGATCGCTCTTTCCTCTACAAAACGGGGGCAATCTCGGGAACTAGAAGTATGTTCACCTTTGCAGTTCACGCATGAAGGAGCTGAATTACAATCACCATCGTGTAATGCATCCCCACAGTTATTGCAAGTAGGTAGTCCCTTGCAAAACTCGCTTGTATGTCCAAAGCGCTGGCACTTAAAACATCTCAGTGGGTTCGGGATGAAAGGCCTAACTTCGATGGATTCATACCCAGGTCAGGAACAGGGTACGTGTTGGCTTCAGTTCACCACCCTCTTTACGATGAACCCGGTAAACGTTAGTAACGTCTTGTTCCAAAAGATTTTCTTGAATCTCCTCATTACTTAGATCCAATGCACGGGTGTTTATCACGCCGCGCGAGGAGTTCAAAGTTCTGTGCATCTCCACACTGATAGGATAACTTGCTAGCATATTCGCTTTCAGTATTTTAGCTGTCTGGGTGGATGAATGCGTTTCAACCAGCAGCGTGCCATTGCGAGATCTAGTGCATGACTTTACTGGACCAGCAATATTATCCAGACCCTTTTGAATGGTAAAGGGGCTCACCGATAGAAATTTTTTACCTTCCTCTTTTCTAGTAATAACTAAGTAGCGAGGACCACAACACTCGACTACCTCTTTTCCACTTGCTTTGCTGTTTTTGTTGTTGTTTGGAGTTTTTGGACTCATGGCGATGATATTCTCCACCATTGCAAATGTCTCCGATGGCATGCTCACTTCCTGGGCGCCACCCCAGCTTAGGTGAGAGTCCTGGCCTGGACCTTGCTCACCCTAGGGTCTCACCTCCCAATGTATAGACAGAGGGACCCAATCGCCTCCAGGAGTGCATCAGCTCATGCAATGGCCCCTCCCCGGAACTGACCTTTATCAGCGGATACGCTCACAGATCCTACATGATAACCTGGGGCTGGGACTTACGCTATTACCCAGTCACCACTTGCGTCACCCCATCCTCCTACATCCCGCGCGTAGGTTATCCATCAGACTGTGTACAGGGAGGTATCAGGTGGGAGGTCAAACACAAAAGTGGACCAAAGTTGATTGGGCGTTTGGCAGGTGCCCTCTCACCTCTTGGAGGAACCCAATCGAGAGTATGGCTCGGGGCCCCGGGTACGCCAAACCCGTACCTACCGTAGTAGGTGCCCCTGGGGGAGTTTGATTTCGGAGTCCTCTTCTCCTAGATGAGTCGTCGACCAAGACTAACGAGCCTCATCTACCCGTTTGGAATGTTCTTTGCTTCCCCTCACCTCTTGCCTACCAGTAGTCAAAATGACACTTAGTAGGCTGTCTGGATCGGCTACTGAGCCCCTCCGCCACGTCAAGACGACATTCCTTCGGAGGGGCAGCTCTTGTATAGCCTTCTCATCCAGGTAACGTGAACAGTCACGGGATGATCGCTGGGTGGGCACCTCAACAGTTTACACAGCTAGGACCAGATGGACATGCTCCGTCATGGGCATAATTTCCACAGGTGACACAAACAGGAGCCGAAGCCTTGCAAGAGGTCTGTGTATGGCCATAACGTTGACATTGAAAACACCACATTGGACGCGGGATATACAGTCGAACGTTAATCACCTCATAGCCGGCCTTTATCTTCTGAGGGAGATCGAGCAGATCAAACGTAAGAAACAGAGTACGGGTATCAACCTGCACTCCGTCACGCCTAGTGCAGACCCGATAGACAGATGTTACTCCCTAGTCAGATAGGTATCCCTGAATCTCTTCCTCCGGCATACCATCCAACAAGTGGGTGGTTATGGCGCCCTTGGAAGAGTTGAGGCTCTTGTGCTTCTCAACACGGATAGGATATCCGTGGAGTAGTTTCGCCTTCAGCAACTTGTCGAAATGAGTGGACGTATACGTTTCAACAAGTCGCGATCCTGTTCTTAGGCGGGTACATGATTTCACCGGGCCGGCTATTTTATCGAGACCTTACTGTATTACAAAGGGGTTTACCTTCAGAAACGTCTGAGCCTCTTCCGCCCTACTGATTACTAGGTAACGAGCGGTAGGAGCTACGTGTACCTCTATTTCATTCACTTGTCGTTTTCTTTTGATAGTTTTGTTTGCCATATAAAATAGGCTATAAATTTCATCCCCCAGTGCTCCCCACCCACGACGGAGCCCAACAAGGGGTCATCCCACTGGGATGACAGGGCTACACAGGGGATATAACGGGCTCGCCGTCCCACTCACTCTGGAGTTCGGTGCACTACCTAGTCCTGGCCGATTGACTAGGGGTGGGTTAGTCCCTAGCCTCCCGTTTAGATGAAGCAGTAACCAAAGCAGTGTATTGGAAAGGCGCACCCTCCCCGAATTCAGAAAGAAAACTGGACCGAGCTCAGATACGCGTCCCTCAACCACCAGGATAAACCTTTCCACCGACACGGGTCTCCACGCACGGCCTACACGTGGGTGGGCGATTTGACTGACTCCCTCACCACGAGGGAGTCAGTTGGCTCGGGGCCCCGGGTGCGCCAAACCGGACCTACCATAGCAGGTTCCCCTGGGGGGTTCTAGGGGAAGGTTTATAAACTATCCCTAAGTCGAGTATGAGCTTCCTCTTATGTTATCCACGCTACTCCCTCCATTTTAGAGCTCCATTCTTTAATCAAACCCTTCCATTCACTTCTATACAATAAACCCGAAACTCATGGGGTCCTTCTCTTACTAACCTTCTTGAGCCCTTTTTCCAATAAATTACCAGCTTCCTTATCCTCTATCCCTGTCTCAGCCACTGCTAATAAGCGCATCTTTTCAAACAACGTACCAATGAAACCTTAAAACATGCTTCTTTTCAAACCATCATATTTCCAGAAACCCAAGGTCATGGCCCCTATTTCCTCCATTTTACCCTATTCTGATCCCACTCTTGCTCTAAACTCCTGCAATGTTTTCTTACTCCTAAGTTCAATCCTTTCCCTTTTGGATTCTTGTCGTTGCACTATATTGTCCAGCTCCAATACGCTTCCACGTTGTGTGGACACAATACTTGATTCTGAGGAGAAAGCTTTTCCACCCCCTTTTTCCTGCTGTCGCATCGCTTGCATCAGTTGTTTCTCTGGGGAAACAATTCTTCGCTGTGACGTCATCGCCTCTCCGCTCGTTTGACCTTGAAGTTCCTGCACACTGCTCTGTGTTGACATCCATTCTCTGCTGACTTGGCCTTGAAGTTCCCATGTGTTTTTCCATGACGTATCTCCCGTCGTTTGACCTTGAAGCCCCTATACTTTCCAATATAAGGTATCCTGTTTTCTTGCTCTGTCGGTATACTCGTGCATGGACAAAACGACCCTTGGACTTCCCCTTTCTGTTTCCACATCTTGTAGACTCATATCCTTTGTGTGCGGTCTGTAAATGCAACTTATTTCCTTTTTGCCTGTAGTAACTGGCTTCCCATTGATTCATAACTGCATGTTTCTTGTATACATGTTCTTTCCCTCTGCTCTTGCTTCTTTCATATCCCGTACCAGTTCTCTCCTGATTTCTCTTGCATGTCTTGATAGGTCCCTATTAATAAAAATGTCTGTCCCTTTAAGTTTCTTTGCCTTCTGTACGATTTCATATACAGTATTCACTGATATAAACTTCACTATGATCATTCTCTTGCTTGTTTGTCTCCCTATCCTAAGCATCTGCTATTTCCCGTTGTTCTATTTTCATCTCCAGCTTTTGTTCCAAAATATCCACTTCAGATAGGGTCCAAACTCCTCTTCTTCTTCAACTCCTGTGAAGACTAGATTAAACTTTCCATTCCTATTCTCCAACACTTCCATCCTCCTTTTAAGGACCTCTACCTTCTTCTTGTGAACGAAGACTTCTTCTTGAATCTCTTGCTTGATCTCCTGGGACATTACATTCAGTTTGTTGCCCAGATGTTCTTCTAGTCTATCCATTCTGCCAAGAATTTGTGCGACCACATCATCTGTTCCAGTTAGGCCAAGTCTCATTTCAATGCCAGCAATTACTAGTGAAACTGCAACCATTCACCAAGATATTTTTAATAGCTTCATTTCTTTTCCCATTCTCCTTTGTTTTCACTTCCTTCCTTGCAAACATTCCAATTAACACTTCATGTGACAGAAGTATATGGTTGGTTATTGCACTTGTAATTTGTATGAAAAATTTCTGCACCTGGATAGGGGTTATGAGTACCTGATTCCAGCAGCAAAAAGCACTCTTCTGGTGCCAAAAAATTCACGCAAGCAGGCCACGCATCCAAACAGAAGGTCTGTAGACGCTCCATTTAGAAGCAATTATAAGGCTGGTGAGTTAAACTGCACTGGAATATACATAAAATATGTAATACATACCTGCTTGATTTTTATATGCTGCTTTCTGAATGACTCCAGCGATTCAGGATGTGATCGACTTTGTTGTTTTCCAGTTCCAAGATTATAATTTGTATTGCTTCCCCAAACATATACATCATTAAGGCCAGCATCTAATGGTAATTTAAGCGTTAGGTATCGTTTATCTTTCATTATCAAATCAAATGGAGTTAAGCCCTCATTGTCCTTAATGGCTGCATTAGCTCCTAACTGAAAGAAGAAAAAACATGGTGTAAAAGATCATTGACCTTGCTTAAAATACATAACATATTGTACTCAAAGTTTTATAAATAAAATCTGTTTCGCATTTCAGCTTTTTATCTCAGCAGTCAACAATACTTTATTAAGAGGCAAATCACTCTAAGTGGCAGGATGTGATGTGCCTCAATTTAATTTCAAGGCTCAATCAAGGCAAGTATCTGAAAAGAAACAAAAGTTTATGAACATTATGACATTTAGTAATGTTTCATAAAACATGTTCCATAACAAAGCTACACTGTGTTAGGCATAAAAGAGGAAGCATTGTAGCAAATTGATAATAAAGGAGTGAGAAAATAACAAGATAACAGGAAAAGAAATATTTCTCTCTCCACATATTGTTGCTTTTACCAGTATAAAACTTACTCGTTCCATTCTCATTGCTAAGCATTTCTCTTCTTAGCGGGTAAATATATACACCATGTTATTTGCCAAGGTAGTAACACAATGAATAGCTTGAATCTATTTGCTAAAGCTTGAATCGAATTATCAAACTCACTATCTAAGATTCACTTATAACAGAGATTACAGAACACATCTCAATGGGTATCACACTTATATTAAGATTATGTGTCGCATGAAATGTATAACACAATGAAAATCACAGACCCATATGATTGCCAAACATACTTCAATACAGGGTTAGAAAAAGGAGTGGATAATTGATTTTGCAAAGCACAATATATTTTTGTTATAAAGTATTTTCCAGTTTGCATTCTGAATAAGTGACACTAACTTATACATACCTATCATTTCATTTACATATCATGAATAACTGGTTAGACAGTGGATGACTGGAAGCAGAAGGAGGCTTAGCATCTCTACCTGCAGATGATCTTTCATGTCCTGACAGGGTGCTCTGCGGGAGGGGGTTGTGAGATGAGAGACAGGGGGAGGCTGAACCTAGTAGACACGATAGAACAGAGGGCAGGGTCCCTACAGCTCCTACACTGCAGGAGGAGGAGGGTTTGGTTTAAGAGTGCTCAAATTCAAGGTCATCAGCGCCCTTAATAAATTTATGGCAATAGCCAGATATATATTTGAATCAAAAATAAAATTACTAGCCACAAAGAACATATACACACAAACGTAAAAAAACAGTAGCAATAGCCAGATATGAACACGGTGATAAATATGTCAAAAAGCATAAAAAGAGATATCTAAAATTTTAAATCCTCGAATTGATACTACGCTCCACTAACAACTGACGGGCAGCTGCAGAGAATCTCGAAGGTGCGCCAGAGAGGAACACTCCAGCAGCACGTGACGGACTGACAGAACGTTGTCACACAGCGGACATAGAGGGGCAAGGTCCCTTTTAAATAGGAAATCATGCAAAAAATTGCAGTGTCCTATTCGCAACAGAGTCAAGCTAACCTCCTCGCAGCAAGATATGCGACAGGAATTTACCCAGTTTATCGGAAGTTCTTTCACCTCTCTAAACTTATTACCACAGAGAGCTGACCACTCTTTGTACCAGCACGAGAGCACCACTCTCCGCACTTCAAGCCTAAAGTCTTCCAAAGTAGCATGTGACATGGTAATACCAGGTTCTTAGTTGCCGTCCTTCCTGCTAAATCCGCCATTTCATTCCCCGGCAAACCTATATAGCCAGGAATCCATGCACACACCACATCAACGCCAGAAGCGTGTAAAACATGGAGGGTATCCTGGATACGTTGTACAATAGAGTAGGGGTTGTACAGCTCACGAAGGCTCTGAAGTGCACTAAGGGAATTGCTCAAAATCAGGCAGTCACCTAATTTACGACACACATACAAAACGGCTCGGTAAACTGCATACAGCTCTGCAGTATAAATGGAAGTGCCATTTTGGAAAACTGAATGTATGTGATTCAGTTCCATAAACATAAGCACATCCAACACCGCTGGTGCTCTTAGATCCATCAGTGTAAATATAACGTCGGTCAGGGTAGCCTGACAAAAATTCTAAGGAACACGTGCAGATACTTGAAATAGGCATGTGGACTTCCGGTGTGCGGTATTCCCAAGAGCTACATGGGGTGTGCCAGATAGCCAAGGGCGGGAAAGCTTCTTGCCCTTGGCGAACATCCTACATCAGTGGGCCAGCGTCTAACCAACAGAGCCACCCAGACCACCCCTGGCCTTTGGGAAACATGTTAGGAATTTGAATTCAAAGCTTCCTTAGAAGCTCTTGGAAGCGAAAACCTGCTGGCTTAGGACTAAGTGTGCTTTTCCTATATCGTTCTCTTAGCATGGTGGTGAAAAAAGAAGCGAACGTTGGGTGCTTAGGCATACATCTAAGCGCACAACCATAATTTGCCAAGAGAATCTCACACCGATATTGCAGAGGAGGTTCCGCAGACTCAGCGTAAAGGCTCACCACTGGGCTTGTCGGAAAAGCTCCTATTGCCATGATGGCCCTGTTGTGGACCGCATCTAAACTTCTCAGTACAGATGGTCATGCTGGCGAATAAACAATTAACCCATAGTCTAGTTTAGATCGGATCAGTGTGTGATACATTTGCAACAAAATTGTCCGATCCACTTCCGACGATTTGCCATTTAGTACTCGCATGATATTTAGGGAATGGTCACATCGTGCTCTTAGCTGTCCAATATGCAATGACCAACTAAGGTTCCTGTCCAATCTCAAACCCAGGAAGCACATCTCATCTGCGAGGGGAAGTAAATCTGGACCGAAATGGAGCGAAGGTGGTAATCGTCTCCTACGACGCCAGAAAATAACGCAGATTGACTTTTCAGTTGAGAAACGGAAGCCGTTCTTTGAGCTCCATTCTCTAAGGTTGTCCAATCATTGCTGCAGGTGCTTTTGTAAGAACGGGAAATCAACAGGAGTATGAACTCGACTGCGGTACAGAAGGTTCAACAGCAGAGAGAATCATCTCCATGAGATGCAGCGCCAAATCATTTACTGAGCCGTACTCGTATATAAACACAGCAAACTGGCTGTAAAGGTTCCAGTTGGCATGGTCCAAACGCCATCTGGGCATATGTGTGGAACATGTAACTTGCATTAAGAGACTAATAAGACTGCCAACTAAGGCAAACAAACTGAAAGATCAAGGTGTGAAAAGCTATTGAAGGAGTCAGAAATGAATGTAGGCTCTCCAGTGTTGAGAAGAGCTAGGTTGTAACTGTCCAGGAAATCAGGGAGGAGTTTACCTCTCGCAAAAGCGCGACTTGAGCTCCAAAGTGGGTGGTGTGCACTGAAGTCTCCCACCAACAGAAATGGTGTTGGTAACTGGGAAACAAGGTCTTCAGTTTTTTGTGTTGAGCTTGTTGCTTTTGATGGTGATGTAACACTGATTTTCTTTGCACTTACAGACTTTGTAGATGTTGACACAGATGTGTATGCCGATGTAGATGACTTTGGAAATGAGCTATGGGCTATGAGTGTTTTTCCTGATATTCTTGCCCCATTTATATCGCTGGTCTGTGGTGCGATTTCTTGTCTCAGTACCGGCTTAGCTGCAACTGAGCTATAGGTACCGGATCTTGGAACAGAGGGTTGGCATATACGCAAGAGCTTCCAGGCTTCTGAGGAGGGCACCCTGTCTAACCCGTAACTCATGGATCGCTCTTTCCTCTACAAAACGGAGGAATCTCAGGAACTTAATGGATATTCACCTTTGCGTTTCACGCATGAGGGTGCTGCAGTACATGCACCATAGTGTAATGCATCCCCACAGTTTTTGCAAGTAGGTAGTCACTTGCAAAACTCACTTATATGTCCAAAGCGCTGGCACTTGAAACATCTGAGCGGGTTCGGGATGAAAGGCCTAACTTTGATGGAATACCCTGTCTTAATCCTTTGTGGGAGATCTGCCCGATCAAATGTCAGGAACACGGTACGTGTTGGCTTCAATTCACCACCCTCTTTGCGTTGAACCAGGTAAACATTAGTAACGCCTTGTTCCTAAAAATATTTTCTTGAATCTTCTCATTGGTTAGATCATCCAATGCACGGGTGTTTATCATGCCACGTGAGGAGTTCAAAGCTCTGTGCATCTCAACACGGGCAGGATAACTTGTTAGCATATTAGCTACCTGGGTGGATGAATGTGCTTGAACCAGCAGCGTGGCATTGTGAGATCTAGTGCATGACTTTACTGGACCAGCAATGTTATCCAGACCCTTTTGAATGGTAAAGGGGCTCACCGATTGAAACGTTTTACATTCCTCTTTTCTAGCAATGACTAAGTAGCGAGGACCACAACACTCAACTAATTCCATTACACCAACTTTTTTTGTTGTTGTTTTGAGTTTTTGAATAACTCATGGCTATGATATCCTCCACCATTGCAAATGTCTCCGATGGCATGGTCACATCCTGGGTGCCACCCCGGCTTAGGTGAAAGTCCTGGCCTGGACCTTGCTCATCCTAGGGTCTCACCTCCCAGCGTATAGATAGATTTTTTTTTGAAATTAACATTCTCCAACATTGTGTCATATTGGACAAAGGCATATAGATAGAGGGACCCAATTGCCTTCAGGTGCATCAGCTCATACAATGGTCCCTCCCCGGGACTGACTTTTATCAGCGGATACGAACACAGATCCTGCATGATAACCAGGGCCTGGGAATTACGCAGTTAACTAGTCACGGCTTGCGTCTCCCCATCCACCCACTACCCGCGCGTAGGTAATCCATCAGACTGTGTACAGGGAGGTATTAGATGGGAGCTCAAACACAAAAGTGGATCAAAGTTTTTTGGGCGTTTGGCATATGCCCTCTCACCCTTTAGAGGAACCCAGTCGAGAGTATGGCTTGGGGTTCCAGGTATGCCAAACCCGTACCTACCGTAGTAGGACCCCCTGGGGGGCGTAAATTGCAGGCTTGCACATACCACTGGAGGGTCCATTCTGGAGGAGTTATAGAGAGCATCCTTTTTTCCTGCTATGCAACCCCAAGACCCTTGTTGACACTTACAACCCTGAAATAGCCAAGCAGATGAAAGGTAAAGTGAAGTGATATGGAGAGACAGCAATTTTGGAGGTCTAAGTAACCTCCCAGCATTCGCCTATTGACACGAGGAAAGCTCGAGAAAGTCCATGAGACGGGAAAGTAGGCCGTGGTGATTAAACCCACGGCCTTCCAAATGTGTGTACACATGTGCCACCACCTGTGCTACGTCACTTGGTGTGTTTTCTGAAGGCAAAGCGGAGATAATGTTTCTTTTTATTTCCATATGACTAAAATGTATCCTGTTTCAGATAGGTGAAGTTTCTACTTGAAGGCTGGGCAATTGGTACTCTCTGAGCGCAGCCTGCTCACAGGCATGCACTGATAACTATATTTTGCAGGTAAAAAAATGAAGGCCACTCAAGCTATTCTGCAAGTTGCCCAGGCATTTTCTACTCCAACTGTTTGCCTTGCATACACCACAGAAAAAATAAACAAGCCTTGAGGTATCCGCATGCAGTGAATGTGGTTTTTGTTATTCTTGGCTTAGTATACATGAAATTCAGTGACTTCCTTGGATCAGTTGTAATGAAGAATAATAAATGTATTTAATCAGGGAGTTCGTATTATTATTGAACAAACATCTACTCAATCTTCCATTCTATTTCTTATTCGCCCAATATTAGGACAAAGAAAGTAGAAGCATCAGGATAGGTAAAGCACATGACTGATAGGTGGTTAAGGGCAATTTTTTAAATATATACTGTCAAACATTTCCAAGACGGAAGTGACTACTTTTAATTTACGAAGAAATAATTGTGCACTGTTTTTAAATTTCAGTTGTACCACTAAAAGCACAACTCAAAACAGATGTTCTTTTTTTCTTTTCCATTTATTTATTCTTTCAACATCTTTGACCATAAAGATTCCATTAGATGCATAAATGACTGAATTAAATGCCTAAATGACCCAGGATATAACAAATAACAAATAACAAATTTTGGAATGACATTGCCCAACTTGGATTTGAACACATCCACATAGCATGAGGTGCAATGACGCCACCACCAGGTAATTGACATAAAACTTATTTCTTGATATGCCATCATTACATTAGTGGCCAAATAATCTGAATAAATTGAATGGAAGTACTAAGGGGCTATAGAACAAATATATAACAACACCACAGATTCGCCTAGCTTGAAACATTGTGTAGTATATAGCATTGGTTTCTTTTCATTTCCATATGTCCATCATTATTACAGGAACTACACAAAGAGGGAAAATGTAAAGTGCACTTAAGTCTCCTCATTCATGAAGATTTATTGAAGGTACTAAAAACTGTTCATGAATGTAGAATGTACAATTTGTGGGCCTGTAGGCGTGGTGTATTGTAATTTCTTATAACTCCATGTGTTTCGTTCGCACATGCTACTAATATCTCCTGTGGCAGGGCTGGAATTTACTCTTATGAGGTTCAACAAGGGCGAATGCATAAGCGAACTGACTGGTAGGTTCATGGTGAGCTTGGGTACGTTTGCTGTATTTATGATCTTGTTACCACTTAACTACAGAAATGGAAGAAGTGTTGTAGGGTAGTTTTATTAGGGTTTGGATGTCACGTGAAAAGAAGAAAATACTAATATCATTCATCCCTCAACGGTTGTCTTTTCAGGAGCAGCATGCTTGCAGCTCCTCAGATGCCTGTCCAAAAGTTGGCGCTATCTAAATTTTGGTTGACTAAAGGGAATGGGGGGGTTACTATCATTCAGCTTATGCACTATTGGCTGGTTGAATGCCTTCACTACCAAGGGTCCCCCAAGCCATGTGGAGAACCAGGTAGCTTCTGAAGAGGCGACCTGTGGCAAGTAGGCCTCCAGGAATTTACCAAGGGCATTCTCATGTCTATCCAATCAGGCGTATTAAAGTGGAGCCCAGCGCCTAATCACAATCTCCACATGTGGGAGCGCCAATGTTTCATGTACTAGACACACTCGAAAGTAACAAATGAGAGTGGATGGAGTGAAGCAACTATCCTGCATCCATTGTAACCAGAAAATCTAAGAGTCAGAATTAATATAAGTGTATTGAAAAGGCATAACTTTAGGGGCATCAACACAGTAGATCTCCAAGTGAGGATGGAAGTTCTCTCTATACTGTTCTCTGGTCCTTATAGCCAGAAGTGGGTTGTGCCTATGGGCGTTCGTCCTCCAACATTGTGTCATATCGCATGAATGAATGAAATGAAATGGGTGAAATGATGCTCAAATGAGCCCGAGGTCCATGGAGCTTTAAGTTACCCGACATTCGTCTTCTCAGGGTAGGGAAAACCTCAGAAAAAAACCTTACCCAGATAACTTACGAGATTCGAACTTGCAACCTCTTGAACGTGAGGCAGACACGCTATCACGCTACCGAGGCGGGCATGACATCTGCTGCCTACACCAGTGCTGGAGAGGTGGAGTTGTCTCTGAATAGAGTTGAAGTTTCTCAGTAGGTGTGGTTCTATTTTATGTAGCAGGATTTCATCTGCAAAATAGGCCACGTTGATGCCTTCATCCCTGGAAAGTGTGCCATAAAACCAGCTAAAAGCACATGAGATGAAACAGAGCAGACTCTGCCCGTATTCGTTTCTGTGTTCAGTTTACCCCACAACCACCACTTTAAAGAACTGTTGCTGTAGGAAATTATATATTACATTGCTCATCTGTCTATTTAAACCAAGCTGGATGGACCCTCATTCCAGATCACTAAGAAGGCCTTCTGGACATTTAGAGATACTGCTGACGTGAAAGCACAGCCCTATAACCTCAGAGTAGCACCTTCCACCAGCCTCAGCAGCTACTGGGAAGGGGGGGGGTTGAGTGTCCAGGATGAAAGCCAAACTAATGAACTGGACTGGGTTCAAAGTGTGTCAGAAGAGGCAACAATCAGGAGAGTCTGATCCTCTTGAATGTCTCTTGAGAGGCTCATTGAGGTAAGAGACTACAGCCGGCAAGGGCTAACCTGGCACTCGACAGCTAGCCGATTCACTCACCTGCAAATGAGGCTAGCCCTATCTCGTCCAACCATGTTACACACACATTGCACAATGATTAGTCAATTGGTAGTAATAGTACTACTGGCAGTAGCAGTAGCAGCACCAGCATCATCACCGCCCCCGCCCCTGCCCCAGCCGCCACCACCAGTATTAGAAGTGGGGCTTTAGGGCACACCACTGCTATGGTCATTAGCACCCAATAACGCAATAAAATGAAGGCACTAAACCAGTCGTCTCAACTATTGAGCAAGTGGGTGCAATAATCGGGTAAATCTGGTTGCCCCTTTAATGCTGAGTACACAAAATTCGCAATCCTCAAAGTCTGTTCTGAAATTAGGGTCACCATTCTAGTTCTATGAAGCAGCCGATAGATGGTAACACATGTTTTCTTAGAAGGCTGCATGGTTTCTACGAGTTCTGAACTCTCCTGTTACTGTCCATGAGCTGACTGTTTATTGCAATATATGCAGTATAGTCTGAGCTCAGATTCAGATACTGTTGATGACTTGTCCCTTGCTGCAGAAAAAGCAAAAAGCAATAAAGAAAAAGGAAGGAAAAGGGTAGCATAACTGGCATTTTGGAAGAGAAATGTGAATAAAAAAACTAAGAAATGAGGTAAGCATGTGGGTTTTAAATTCCATTAATGAAGTAACCTGTGAACTGTACTGGATTATACAATGGGTGTCCCCCCCACCTCAAAAAAAATACAGACAATGCTTAGTATGTGTGTGGGTTGATGCCCGCCTCGTAGTGCGATGGTTAGCATGTCTGCCTCACGTTCAAGAGGTCGCGAGTTCAAATCTCGCTTAGGATAAGTTATCCAGCTAAGGTTTTTTCCAAGGTTTTCCCTTATCCTGAAAAGACAAATGTCGGGTAACTTAAAGTTCCATGAACCTTGGGCTCATTTGAGTATTATTTCACCCATTTCATTCATTCACCGTCCGATATGACAAAGTTGGAGGATGTTAATTACAAAACAAAACAAAAAATGTGTGGCTTGAGAAACTCATTGGTTTTCAAATAGGAGCCCCTGTCTAGCAATGCTCGGTTTGGATGCTGGAAAGCTTCAAAGTTTGAGAGCGAACAGCTGTGGCAATTTGTTAACCCTCGTTTTGGTATCTTAATATGGAAGGAATACAACCCTTTAGCCATCTGTGTACTGGGATGAACGACTTGAGCATAATAATATTCCTCACATGTGCCAAATTCCTCCACAGTTCCTTGGTGCGCATCCTACTGCATTAATTATGCAGTTTCCAGTACAGTAACTTTTTTAACAGCAGTGTGACATACCAGTACACAGCTGCTGAAATGGCCAACTTGAGCTCCAGCACACTTTGGTGTGCAGAATCACCTCAACATCACATATTAAAATTGATGGATTGGTAGAGGTGGACTAGTTCCATGGCCAGCACAGTCGCCAGATCTGACACCTCTCGACTATTTTCTGTGGAGTTCTATTAAGAGTATGGTGCATGACAATCCTGTAACGTCAGCGGAGGACCTTATGGCTCGAGTCCACGGAGCGATTGAAAATTTTCAAAGACAAACGCACCTATTGGATCATGTGCATGAGGCTCACCACCACCGATATAAGTTCTGCAATGATATAGGAGGTACACAGTTTGAAGCCCGTTTGTAATGTAGACAGCTCAATGTTGGGTTTATTGACGAAATGTGAATGTACACCCATCTCACACTTCAATGTGCTACAGTGTCCAAACCGTGCATTCAGAGAGGGGTTTCTATTTAAAAGCTGATCAGTAAACTTAGTAGGTGAGCTACCAAAAGAATGAAGTTATGTACACTTTGTCTGTATAGCAGACAGACAGAACCAGTTCCCCACACTATGCCGTCACATGCACTACAAATGCTGATAACTTGATTCCTCTTTAATGTAACTGGACTACTAAGCCTACTGATCAGTTGCCATCCCGCACAACATACTTAGCGTTGTTGGTGTTTTTTTTAAGGACACCTCTATATTACATATATTTGGAAGTTTCCTGCTGATTATTGAGTTCAGGTTAAAATATATTACATTTTATCATAACAGGGGATGCATTATGAAATGTGTGACGCCTCTGAATGTTGATGTTAAGAAAGTCAAATTGGATGACGCCAAATCCCTATCCTGTTACTTATCAGAAAAATGGAAAATGTTTGAGTAAACTCATTGAAAAATTAAGCAAACCAGAATCACAATAAGCTGACAGCAGTTCAAGTGAGAGTGATTAGTGAGGCATGTTTAGGTATGTAACTTAAACACATAAAATTGAGAGTTGTGAATGATTGAACATAACAGTCTGTATCTCTGTAAATAAGTTTCTTTGTTTCCCTTCTGGTGGTGAAATTCAACGTGTATCTAACATTTCAGTGAAATATCGAAATTAAAATTTTTACTTTAATTACTTTGTACAAAGTTCATTTCTCTACACATTCCATAAGTCAGTTTTTATAATTGTTAGTATATATCCCACAATTCAGTTCAGGTCACATAAATATATTGACAAACACATTCCTAGATGCTGCCAGATAAAGATCTGTCAGGTTTCAAAATATTGTAGTCAGCTGTTATTGAAATGTGATCTTCTGAAATGTTTATTCCACTGCAGCTAAAATTGATGTTTTCTTACTTACCCCATTATTGCATGCACATGCTCAACTATAGTCACCAAAACAGTGCAAGGAACTGTATAGGTAGAACTAAACCAAAGGCAGACTCACAATTCAAATACACAAAAATGAATCACACCAACAGCCAAACACCGAATAAAAACAAAAGATAAAGCTAGGGTTTCAAACACTGCCACCTATACCGCTGAGATGGATAAAATGTAACACACGCTTTCCTGTACTTAGAGTACCTGGCAGGCCCAGGGACACACGTAACTGAGCTAAAATATGGTACTGAATTAAAATATGTCTGAACACAAAAGGCTCATGACAATGAGCACAAAGCAGGGCAGTGTTGGAAGATAAAAGGTGACCATGGCGATGATGGTAGTGCCCAATATGCAATCTGGCTAAAATTACTTACTTGGAATGACAGGAACGCAAAGTTCTCCAGGCTAAAAGGAGGAAGGGGCTTTACTTCCTGAAGTTTGTTCCTTGAAGATCAGTCGAGAGAGCCCTCCACCAGGAAACAATAAAACCACGCAAAACTGAGCTAGTATAAGAAGGAACACAAGAGCAAAAACACCCAAGAGATAAAAGAGCTGCCTTTGCAGCAAGTTTAGCAGTCTCGTTTCCCTATAGGCCGATATGCACAGGGAACCACACGAAATACACGCCAGTGGCAGCATCAGCGAGCAAATGAAGATAATCCTGGATATGCTCGACGAGAGGTTGGCAACTGTAAGGCGATTTAAAGCTCTGAACAGCACTCCAGGAATCCGAGAAAATAACCCACTGCTGCAAGGCTTACTGATAAATATAAAAAAGTGCTAAGGTTAATCTGCAAAAATCAGTACTGCAGTAAATGGTGAAACCTATGAATATAGCCACTTTCCTCTGGGGGCGAGGGGGTATTAAGCTTGACCAGGGGGGAGAATGTTAATGATATATACATTTACAAATAATCTAAAAAACAAAAAGTCTCCTGGACCTGATCACATACATCCAGAGTTGATAAAAAACCTTGGAAAAACAGCAAAACAACAACTACTAAAACTCAACAATCTATCCTGGAAAACCACTGTACCTGCTGAATGGCGAAAGGCAATAATTGTCCCACTCTTGAAGAAAGGCAAAACAGCACCAGAAATAAAAAATTATAGACCAATAGCTCTTACTAGCATAATAGCAAAAGTGATGGAAAGAATGGTGTCAAACAGGTTAAATTGGTTTCTAGAATCAAAAAATTTAATTTCCCCATGTCAAGCTGGATTTAGAGAGTTCCACTCTACAAATGAACAAGTCTTACTTCTCAGTCAAGAAATCAAAGACTCCTTCAATAGAAAAGAAGATAATTTATCAGTTTTTATTGATTTCCAAAGTGCATATGCTTCTATATGCAGAACAAAACTACTAAAGAAAGTAAAAAAAAATAGGGATACAAGGTCCAATGTTTTCATGGCTATGTCATTTCCTAACACAACGCTTTATTGCAACCAGATATGGAAGAAACATATCTAAAGACAAACAAGTACACCGTGGCTTACCACAAGGCGCAGTGCTCAGCACAACACTTTTTAATATATTTATTAACGATCTGCCACAACAAATACAAGAATCAGGTGTGAAGTGTGCACCATTTGCTGATGACTTAGTAATGTGGACTTCAAAACCAAAAAGCAAAAGTACAGAACTAGAAAAAACCATGCAACAATCCTTAACCAAATTACAAAGGTGGAACAAAGAAAATTTAATGACTGTTAATACAACAAAATCAAACTACCAAATCTTTTCACTAAGAAAAAAGCCATTAAAAATAAAACTAAATTTTGAGGGTCAACAATTACCAGAAACAAAGGAAGCAAAGTATTTAGGAGTTATATTTGATACTAAACTTACATGGACCAAACAAATAGAAAATGTAATACAAAGAGCAGAGAGGCGCCTTTCACTGTTAAAACATCTAACAGGAATGAAGTGGGGATGTTCCAGAACAACTCTTAACACAACATACAATGTATATATAAAGCCATTATTTACTTACTGCAGCGAAGTTCTTGTAACAGCAAACACAAAAAAGATTCAAATCTTTCAAAACCAAAGTCTGAGATTAATTACAGGTGCTATCAAAACCACACCAATAGCAGCTATGGAAATACTAACCAACCAATGCCCCAATGAATATGAAATAGAAAAAGTGGGTCTTATTCAACACGAAAAGTTGATCAGACTCCCATTCAATACATGGCACAAGAGAAATTTTACACATACACTAAAGACTCAGGAGAGCTTTCTTTCTAAAATTCAAGACATCAAGAAGAATGTATACCTTCCTAATTCAAAGGAAAACTTCATATCTAAAGTCAATCCGACTCAAACATTAGACATCACATATTATTTACACCTGACAGAAGAAGTTAAGAAAAGTGATACTCCAACTAGTGTTCTAAAATTATTGGCATTAGAGACAATCCATACTACATTTCCGGAACACGAATGGCTCCATATTTATACTGATGGATCATTGATATCAAACCAAGATGGAGCAGGTGCTGGAGTTACATGTCACCTCTTTTCCTATTACAAATGTTTAAGTTATGGAACTACAAACTCTGATGGAGAAATTGAAGCAATTCGAATGGCCCGACAAAATCTTTTGTACAGAATTTCACATTTTCAGCAAGCAGTTATTCTCTCAGATTTCAGGGCGGCAATTATAGCAATTACTTCCAAGTTGTCACCAAAAAACCAAACAATTATAGAATGTTGGAAAATCCTTACTCATCTAACAGCACTTCAAAAACACCTAGTCTTCCAATGGATACCAGCTCACTGTGGACTGAGTGGTAATGAGAAAACTGATTTTCTTGCAAAAAAGGGTACCGGCAATGTGCAGAAATCAATAGTTAATCTACCATTTTATGCAGCTAAAAGATTAATCAACTCTGAATTAAAAGAAATTATTGAAAAATATTACTATGAAAAATCAAAAAATAAAAGATGGGAACTACCAAACATTCAAACAGTAATTCCTGAGTATCCTCGAAAAACAGCAGTTGCAACCTTCAGGTTGATTACAGGACATGATTGTCTGGCAAAACATTTAAACAGAATTGGGATATATTCTTCACCACTCTGTCCTCTATGTGATCTGCAAGAGGAACTGGACCGAGACCACCTTCAAATATGCCCGGCCACCTCTAATGCCCCATCCATCGGTGAAAAATATTGGAGAGCAAGAGGATTAATGACTTCATTGTCAGAAATCCATCATTAGCTAACAACAACAACATTTACAAGTAAATATGAATTCCCGGGGAGGGGGGATTTCCCCTCCGGGCCACCTGAATTCATCACTGCTCCGGCAGCCATGAACACAAGCAAACCCTACTCCCTGATGGTCCTTCAGGCCAACATGTGCATAAAACTGTTGTTTCCAAATTACGCTTTAAGAGCTAAAAATGTCAAATAGCCAAAAGGCCTACAGGAAACATTCAGTCCATTTACAGTGCAAATTACAATACTATTGGTGAGGCAACAGCAGGACATATTGTTCCAGCAACATTTAATCATACATTTGCTTTCGAACAGAACAGTTTAATGCAGTTTAAATTTTGCTATAAATTCTGTTCTTTTGAAACCATTACCAAAGTGCCACCTGAGTAGCAGTTTGCTTTGAATTCTAATGGCCAGAGATGTGGTAACCATGTATATCTAAACCATGATTCAATAGCAAAATAATTCAGCAGTTTTATTGCCTGCAAAAATTGCTTTTAGAGTGTTTAATGCTCAGTGAACGTAGACTTTAATTGAAATACAAGAAATATGTTTTCTTCCATGAAGCACACAGCTCTATACTGAGCTGAAACATAGCATGAAATTGTGTATCACTATAAAACAGAAAAACATTTTAATTGCTTCTCTTCTGAACTAGTACATCAAACTACTGCATCATTTCAGCACCTGTGCATGAGCTTGTCTAAATGAACTGCCCTTAGCATACATTTAACTCTACCAATAATAAAATAAAGTGTTTAAAAGAATAGCTATAAATCCAAATCATGCCTTCAATGCACTAACCTTTAAAAGTGTCACTGCCACATGGATCTGACCATAATATACAGCCCTATGAAGGCTGGTGTATCCTGATTCAGCATCCTTAAAGTTAACGTTGGCTGCCATGTTACGAATTAACCAGTAAGCTATATGACAATGTCCACATGATGATACAATATGTAAGGCTGTACGTCCTAAGCAATCACATACACGACCACAGTTATAACATAGCCATTTCATATATGCAGCAATGTGGTCTTCTTTATATCTGCTAGAGGCTAAAGCAACTAGTTCATTGCCATGTTGCACTGAAGAACACTTTCCCGGTATACAACTATCCAGATTAATGCTACACCTGTAACAAACATAACAGTGCATAAGCTATGATTTCTACTATGTAACATTTCATATTCAACTGTATGTCAGCATACTGCATTTGTTAAAAGAAGTTATAATCACCAACAATCCAAATTGTTTTAAGAATACATTTAACTGAATATTCCTTATAATTTGACACACAGTATATGTTATATGCAAGGATCATAAATCCCTGCTGAATACCAACACAAGAGATGCTGTGCCTATATTTATTAATGTTTCTGGAATGTCATGCTTAGTGTTGTGTTCCCACATATTTGAAAGTGATTTTTCACTCCATAAGATTTTGATATGCATTTGTACGCATGAGTGGGTTGTTTTCCACCACAGGTCTTTTTGATGGTGTCAATTAACTAGTGTTATAAAGCCACACATAAAATTAAGTTTTGATGTCTCTGTGTTAGTACAAATAAGTACTTGAAGAGCAAAAGTAATCCAATCACCCATGTCCTACAAGGAGATGTTGGAACTCCATGTCCCCAATTTGCATGCAGTTTTAGCACCTATTTATTAGATTATTACACATACAGTTTCCTCTGTGAAATGTCTTCAGTTTACCTAACATGTGTAGACTAGTCTTCTACACTTTGCCTATTAATGCTCCACACAGGAGCTATTGCAGGCAGTTAAATCAGGAGACCACAGAAGTTGTGTTATCTGCAATGTGCTGCAGCAAGTCCTGCTGAAAAGTAATTACACTATGTCCTTTCTGGATTAATGATTTACACAAATGAGGGTTGAAAAAAATAAATTCACATTCCTATCACTGTTAACTGCTTCCTCAAGACCGAAATAACATGGTCATATTCTTTTATCATGCAGTGCTTCCTGCATGGGTTTGGTTATCTAGCACTCCAGTATCAGCTTTTTTATGCCAACAAACCCATAAAGGCAGAACCATATTATCTGTAAACAATATAAGATCAGGGCCAAGTGCTCAGCTGTACACAGCAATCAAAATCTAGTCAGAGAACCTGTTTCCAGTACTTCGACTACAGTAATGTTAGTAAGTTTTCAATTATTCAAACAGAGCCATTTAAAATTCTCGTTTGCTTAAAAATAGACTTGCAATCTTTACAGGGTCTGCATTATCGACTTTCCTCAATGAGCACAAAATATTGTATTCTAAGAGCTTATTTTTAGAACCTCCTGTTTCACCTAATTTATGTACCTATGTATTAGTTGCATTTTGATTTGCAGTTTCAATGCCTCATAATCTCTCTAGAAATAACCGCCTCACAGCCACAGTTAAACCTATATGCATGTAACAGTCACACAATACTTCATGTGGAAGAGAGTACCAGAATTCAGAACTATTACTTTAACTCATGAGTACTACTTTAGCTAATGAGTAACCTGCCCTAAAGAATGTGTGCTTGGCCAACTAAATTTAAATTAGACTAACTTGACAACCTATAGATAGCAGTTTCTCTGTTAACCTAATTTTGACCTGTCAAGGACACAGAGCTGAGAGAGCAGCTTCAATGTATATAATGCTCACCCAGAATGTTCTATGGTTTACTGTTGATTACAGTAAAAGCATGAAAAAAGCATGTAAAAAGCAATGCCTTTCTAAGAAAGAAGCAACAGCATATTAAAATCTCAGGTTTACTAAAGGAACTAGGAAGATGGAGATACATACACAAAGCCTGCTCAGATTGAACCACGAATTATCTGGGGCTTTGAAAAAAAAAATAAAAAGTTGGTTCTAATGATACTCATATACCGCAAAACAGGCTAACTTCGACCATCCTGAGTAATTTCAGCCATTAGGTTGTGGAACTATACTTTTTATTCTGTCATTTGGAATATTAATAGTGTAACCATATCGTAAGATTTATTGTGCAGCCGATGAAGTGCATTAGATCCTGGTGAATAAGGCAACATCAGTAGCAACTGATATTACATCAATAAGTATGGCTGTTTGGAAGAGTGAATATAAACTTATGCCCAGTTAAAACTTAGGTGATTTCTGTTTCATGTAAATGATGAGTAAGTATCTCTAAATATATACTATTTAAGATTGCAACAGATTAAACAATTACTGTTTCATTGAATTAGTTCTATCCTTATTGGTGTGAATTTTCAGATCAACTTCGACCATGCCAAAATACCAAAGAAAAATTCTAGATGCTGTTCTTGACAGAATACAGCACCAACTATGTTGAAATAGTCCCTAAATATGTTTCTTACAGCAGCACCTCTGAAAAGGAACAAAATTAGAGGAAATTAAATATAAATAGATAAACCCAATACAGTATCACAGTAACTTACTTTACAAAATATTAACTAAACAAAGCAAAACGGAAGCCCTGAAATCTGCATGCATAGGAGCGAAAAAGAATAAAATAGCCAAAGAGGTTGAACATAAAACCTGGAAGTAGTGTCAGTAGGTTCCATTATTTCAGGTGAAATGGAACCTAAAGAAAAAAAATATATATATTTTGTTGTTTAACATCACTGTCAATTGCCAGGATCACATCAGCATCGCCGGTGTGCCGAAATTTCGTCCCGCAGGAGTTCTTTTACATGCCAGTAAATCTACTGACATAGAGCTGTCGTTTTTAAGCACACTTAAAAACCATCGGCCTGGGCCGGGTTTGAACCCTTGACCTTGGGATCAGTAGGCCAGCGTCTAACCAACTGAGCCATCCAGACCGACAACCTAAAGAAACGCATTCTATGTTAGAAGCAGACGATTTGGTCCAAATTGAGTCCTTTTCTTCTTCAGATTCCAACACAATGTTTTAAGAGATATCTCACTGGTTGCTGGCGAGTCTTGCAACGCAGGAGACTTTGTTCTTATGTAGTTTTTCATTGAGAAGAATCAGAGATTCTATGCTGCAAAAATTTTGAATCCTGGGAACACATGAAATGAAGTACTTGAGAAAAAATAGGGGAACAACCCCTCCTTGCATTTCCAGACAGTGAGGATATGTGCAATGTGCTGAAGAATCAGCTTGTGAGGAAACTACAACCATCTGTTCATACAAGAAAAGGAAGATTTATTTTCAGAGATATTACAGCCAATTATCACATCTTTTAAAACAAATCATGGGTAGGCCTTAAAAATGACTGAAATGATAAATAAACTTATTTAAAAAAAAAAAGCAATTTTGGTCGAAAATTATTTTCTTGTATAATGAATTAATGAAGCTCTAAAGTCAAGAAAATACAGTATTTTGTACTTTATTTCTTTAATTTGTTTTAACTCAACCTTCGTTCCAAAACAAGTACAGCATTAAACCATGCATTTTAGAGGTTGAAGTAAACTAAGACAGTATTTGTATATGCATCCCCTATAGTGAACAATTTAAATGTGAACTTGACTTCAGTTTAATGTATGTTTGACTCCGTCTAGAATCATTCTTTTATCACCAGGAACATTGTCAATTAGTGATAATAATTGTTGTGAAGAGTATTTGTATTTATGTAATTGAGAGTTGTATTTGATAAAAAATGTTAAAAGAGACAATTTATAATGGTTCTCTTAGCGAGTTTGAGACTGTGATAATTCTCAAAATATGATGACACGGAATGACGTCACAAGTAAGTGCAACAAAGCATAATATTATACAAATGCAGTACACTAGCAATGGGGGATATTGAGCTCCCTCTTGGTTTGATGATTTCAGCGAATGTAGATGTAGAATTTGTGTGTGGCTATATTAAAAGAATTATTAAGTGTTTTAAATACTCCTGGACCAAGGTTTTGTTGCAAAGAAGTAATTCTTTTAGTGATACTTCGAAAAGTTAAGTATATCAACTAAACTAAGGAAACACCATTGAAAGAGGGGAGAAAAAGAAGCTAGTTTGTGTATGGTGTGAAAACTCACTAAATCTTGCAACACACAATCTCAAACTCACTAAAAAGTTCAAGTATCTCGCTAAAAATCATCAATTGTGACTTTCCACACAAGTGTATAAGTATGATGACTGAATTAAAGCATCATATTCAGAATTGAATTTGCCTTACTTCTGTGCCATGCCCAAGATAAGAAAAGTGTACTCACTGCTCCTGCTGGCTGATGCTAACTTGTCCTACTGATGCAGAAAGAAACATCATCGCATACAAAAGACCATTGCAAACAGCCCAACTTTGGGGCACAAATAAGAAAAAGGTAAAATTCAACAAAGAAATTAATGACGAGGATTTTTGTGTAGAAGAAGAAGGCTACCGGACTACGGAAAAGCTTAAGGATGCTGTTGGAATGAGACTTCTACGCAATCTAAAGCTGCAGAGGGCAACGATCTACACACATTCCAGCACAACGGATTTCAAGAATTGTGGAGAACAATTACATGGATTTTCCAGGATTCAACATTGTCTAGACATCTGGAAATGTAGACAGCAAAATAAAGTAGGATCTCAAATTCCTTTTATTTAATTAGATTTCATTTGGTATATGATTCTTAGGTGTGGTAGGAAATTAGAACTTGTAAAAACAAATATGTCGTAAAGTGAAAGTGAAGTAGAAATGGAAGCAGGTACAAAATTAGAAATTTTAAGGATATGTAGGTTTACTCAAAATGGTAATACTTCACAAAATGAGAATAAATCAGAAATGGAAGCACAGGATGGGGCAGATAAGGTTCAAAAAGAAAGTCAGGAAGAAGTAGCAATAATGGGGAGCGACCAAAGATGAATGATAATGGTATTTGAAAAATTAGATCAGAATATAGAACAAAGTTTAAAACAGGAGGTAGAACTGGAACTTAAAAATCCAATGCCACAGCTGGGATTTGAACCACAAACACCCCGCTTACTAGGCAGGTGCTCTAACCATTAAGCTACTGTGACAACCTGCCAGAATAACATTGAATTCTCAAACCAGCTCATATTTTTCCTGGTAAACCAACAGTAAAAACAATAATAGTAAGTTTGTTGGCATAAATAAATAATAATTACCATTTAAAACAGGAGGTAGGAAAGATGGAAAAAAATACAAGTAGTTTAAAACATGAGATGGAAGAATTAAGACAGGAGATGGAAATGAAAGTAGGAGAATTAATTAAAACAAGAGATGGAAATAAAAGTTGGAGAATTAAAACAAGAGATGGAAATGAAAGTTGGAGAATTAAAACAAGAGATGGAAATAAAAGTAGGAGAATTCAAACAAGAGATGGGAGAATTAGGACAGGAGATGTGGATAAATGTAGGAGAATTAAAGCAAAACATAAGAAATGTGGAAAATGACATGAGTAGTTCAAAACAGGAGGTAGGAAAAGTGGAAAACAATATAAGTACGAGGGATGTTCAATAAAGACTGGCACTGATTTTTTTTTCCTTTCATTAAGTGTCTGGTTGCAACATCTGTCCATGTACCATTGAACTACGTATTCTAGTCGCTAATAATTGAAAATCACACAGCAATAGCTCTGTCAGTTGATTGTTGACAGCCTGTGAGAGTGAACGTGTTTGATAATCGCCTCTAAATATCGTCACGAGTACAGAAGTCACCCAATAAGGTCATAGTCATTACTGTCTTTGATTACCAGAGGATAGTCTGCGTTCTCACAGTTCCAAGACACTCTACAGACACTGCAGATTACTATAACACTATCCTAAAGCAATTGGTAAAGGATCACATCCCCAAAAAGCTAAAGAATCTCATTCAGCAGTGCAAGCTTCATCACGACAATGCCAAGCCACATGTTGCTGATGCGGTTATCGAATTCCTGGCACAAAATCATATCTCCGGTACCTCTTCCACCTTATAATCCTGACCTAGCTCCATGTGACTTTTTTCTTAACTCGAGAGCCAAAAAGGAACTTAAGGGACGTCGGTTCGACAATGAGACCAAAGCAGTGAAAGCTTTAGAGGCAACCCTGAACAGGCTCTCAAAGAATGGCTTCCTGCACGTTTTCCAGGAATGGCAAAGGAGGTGGGACAAGTACATTGTATTGAGGGAGAAGTATTCTGAGGGGGGCAACAGTCTGTATGAGTGATTTTTTTACAATACATTGTTGTATGAATATTAGTGCCAGTCTTTATTGAACACCCCTCGTAGTTGAAGATAGGAGGTACAGTAAGGGAAAAAGAATGTAGAGAACATATGAAATCGTTAGATAAAAATCTGACCTGGAAAATACTGTAACAAATGAGAAAACACCAGTTACTGCTAATCACACTTTATTGCCTTCTAGTCAGTTAGCGTAGTGCTAACGTTACACTTAGATCACTTTTGTACAAACTCAGAGCACAGAACAACTTTCAAGTTGAATCACAAATAAGAACTGTCAGATTACACTTGCACTGAACTGCTACTTGGCACGATTCACTGAATGTTTCGTATACGTCTTCCCTCACAAGCACAACTGGAAAAACAACTACTCCTTCTACTCCTTCACTTCTACTCCTCCCACTCGGGCACGAGCAGGTCCCTAATATAGTTCTTCAGACAAAGGAAATGTTCTGGCAGTCGAATGGTCAGGAGTGGCTGTGAGAGAACAGTCCAGACACCACATCGCCACATAATGGTTATTGTTCCCGCATGCTCTATTGTGCGGGCAACGGACGAGTCTTTTATGGCAGATAAACACCTCCGCCCGTTCCTACTGCCGGGCGGAGATCAGCGGTCCCTGTGCTCCCTCCTCAGGACTGCTCGTACCGAACAGCCTTTCACTGGCAGCATCTCCCTTGGGCACACAGAGAAACCACCCATTGAAACCCTTCCCCAGGTGGCACGACCGTAGGCATCGCTGTGAGGTACTGCCCCTTGGTCCGGATAGGACGATGTATGCCATTCTGCGGCAGTGCCGCAGGTTTTGACGGCTCCTCATCCGGTTGCCCTTCTTCCAGGTGTGTTGACGGAACATCCTGCGCACCTGAAAACGATCCACTGGGTTCTATGGCCGCCGACCTCTCTGGCGCACCTTTGTAGCCACCTTGCTTCCAATGAGTCCAGCAACAACCCCCGCAACATCCGGTCGAGTCACGGTCACCGCTGCACTTGCGTTCACACGTACTCGGCACGGCTTCTCCTGTATCATGATGTCCTCCATTCTTCCGTCCATGGCACTGTGCGTCACCTGATTGGGTGGCTCCAACGGTCCCTCCACGTCCCACGCCAAGTCGGTTCTCGCGTGTTCCTCGTTTGCTTGTGTGCTGGTTGTCCTCCACGGCATATGCTGGTTGGTTACATTCCCGACACGCTCCTCCAGGGGATCCTCGACGACGTCCTTTGTCTTCCCCGAGACGTACACATCCTGAAACGGGCGCCACTGTCGCCTCGGAAACTAGGTGCTCCTTCCCAAGATCCGCGCTATCCCGTCCGCCCCTGGCATCCAGTTCTTTGACGCTTTCGTCAACTCTTCCTTCCCGGGCGCCAAAACGTTCCCCGTCGTCCTCCACGACGTCCACGCGCTGGCAGACGTCTCTCAACTTTTCGCCGGGTTATTCCGCGTCTTCCGTCACGCCGATCAGTTCGCCAATCTAAACGTCTTCCGTCACGTCACCAGTTCGCCTAGTTCTACCGCGTTTTCCGTCACGCCGACGAGTCCCCCGTCAATCTTCGCCGATAGCTCCGTCTTCATCTGGGCATTTCTGTCTTCACTTCTTCCTTTACACCTTCCACCTTCGCCTCGATCATCTCTATTGCTGAATTTATTGTCGTTACTTCGCTTCCCATCTTGTGATGCTTTGTGGGTTTAAGGACGCTCAACTTCGAGGTCATCAGCGCTCTTAAAAAATGCTCGCCAGATATAAATTTGAATCAAAAATAAAATTACTAGCAACAAAGAAAATACACCCATAAACATTAAAAAAAAACAGTGGCAATAGCCAGATACAAAACAAGGTAATAAATATGTCAAAAAGCATAAAAAGAGATATCTAAAATTTTAAATCCTCAAATTGATACTACACCCGCTTAAAACTTAAAAACTCTATCCACCGCTGTTTTGTCATCCGCTAAGCACCTAAGTCTGGAAGCAGCTGCAGAGAATCTCGAGGATGCGCTAGAGAAGAACACTCTAGCAGCACATGACGGACTGACAAAAGGTTGTCACACAGCGGACATAGAGGGGCAGGGTCCCTTCTAAATAGGTAACCATGCGAAAAATTGCAGTGTCCTATTCACAACCGAGCCAAGCTAACCTACTTGCGGCGGGAAGTTACCCAGTTTATCGAAAATTCTTTCACTTCTCTAAGCTTATTACCGCGAAGAGCTGACCACCACGACAGCACAGCTCTCCGAACGTCAAGCCTAAAGTCTTCCGAAGTAAAACGTGAGATGGTAATGCTGGGTTCTGTAGTTACCGTCTTTGCTACCAAATCTGCCATTTCATTCCCCGGCAAACCTACGTGGCCAGGAATCCACGCACACACCACGTCAACGCCAGAAGCGTGTAAAACATGGAGGGCATCCTGGAAACGTTGTACAATAGGATAGAGGTTGTACAGTTCACGAAGTCTCTGAAGTGCACTAAGGGAATCGCTCAAAATCAGGCAGTCACGTAATTTACGACGACGCAATTCAAAACGGCTCGGTAAATTGCATACAGCTCTGCAGTAAAACTGGAAGTGCTATATGGAAAACCGAATGTATGTGCTTCGGCTCCATACACATAAGCACATCCAACACCACTGGTGCTCTTTCACCCATCGCTGTAAGTACATCGACGGTCAGTGTAGCCTGACAAAAACTTAAAAAGTGTGGATATTTGAAACAGGTATCATGGACTTTCGGTGTACGGTATTCCCAAGATCTACATGGGGCGTGCCAGAGAGCCAAGGGGGGTAAAGCTTCTCGCCCTTGGTGAACATCCTAGGCAGTTCAATTACTTACTGGAAACGAAACACCGGAGGCTCAGGACTAAGGGTGCTATTCCTATACCGTTCTCTTAGCGTGGTGGTGAAAAACGAAGCGAATGTTGGGTGTTTAAGCATACATCTAAGCGCACAATCATAATTTGCCACAAGAATCTCACGCCGATATTGCAGAGGAGGTTCTGCGGCCTCGGCGTAAAGGCTCACCACTGGATTTGTTGGAAAAGCTCCTATTGCCATGCGGATACCCCTATTGTGGACCGCGTCTAATCTTCTCAGCACAGATGGTCATTCTGACGAATAAACAATACATCCATAATCTAGTTTGGATCGCATCAGTGTGCGATACATTCTCAACTAAATTGTCCGATCCGCTCCACACGATTTGCCATTTAGTACTCGCAGTTACATCGTGCTCTTAACTGTGCAATATGCGACGACCAACTAAGGTTCCTGTCCAAGATCAAACGCAGGAAACGCGTCTCATCTGCGAAGGGAGATAAATCTGGACCGAAACGGAGCGAAGGTGGTAATCGTCTCCTACGGCGCCAGAAATTAACGCAGATTGACTTCTCAGTTGAGAAACGGAAGCCGTTTTTTGAGCTTCATTCTCTAAGGTTGTCCAAACATTGCTGCAGATACTGTTATAAGAACGCCGTGCGCTGAGAAGTGCAATAGACAGCGAAGTCGTCTAGGAATAGGCATGACGAAACTCCAGGTGGAACACATTTCCAGATGGAGTTAATTGCTATAGCAAAGAGAGTGACACTTAGTACCTCAACAAAAGAATTAGAAAAAACCGATCCGACCTTTATTCGGAAAAAGCGGGTTTTCATAAACTCCTGAATGAACAGCGGTAGGCGTCCACGTATATTCCAGGTATGCAGCGAACGCAGAATCCCTGCTCGCCAGCACGTATCATAAGCCTTCGCAAGATCAAAGAATATGCCAAGGGTTTGACAATTCTTCATAAATCCCTCCATTATCTATGCCGATATTGACACACGATGCTCTACAGTTGAACGGTGTCGTCAAACACCACACTGGATGTTAGTAGCTTACGACTTTCTAACCACCATATTAATCGTCCATTCATCATGCGCTCCATCTCCTTGCAAACGCAACTGGTGAGGGAAATAGGACGATAGCTGGAGGTAAGATGGCGGTCCTTCCCAGCCTTCCAGAATGGAATAACGCAGGCCTCCCGACAATTTTCTGGGAGTATACTGTCAACCCAAACGCGATTATAGACCTCGAGCTGGAATGCCTTACCTTCAGGAGAGAGCTGTTGTAACATTTGTACATCAATACCGTCTGGTCCTGGTGCTGATAATCGCGAAGATTTGAGAGAATGTTCTAGCTCCGCCATTGTGAAAAGGCGATTGAAATCTTCTACGTTTCTAGAACGAAACGCGAATTCTTGAGATTCCATCTGAGTTTTAATTGGAAAGAACTCAGGGAGTGGTTATTCGAAATGTTTAGTTCTTCCGGGCTTCTAGGCCGTGGTCTAGAAGGCATGGTAGATACCAACGTTTCGCCAAGTACTGCGCTTGGCATCATCAGGAACGTCTCCGACCGGATAGACAAGCTTCTGCGATCACATGGAGTTGATACTGTCTACAGACCGACAAACAAGATCAAAGACCTCTTGAGATCGGCCAAAGACAAACGCCACCCACACACATCTGCAGGTGTGTATAAAGTTCCCTGTAGTTACGGCAAAGTATATATAGGCACTACCATGCGCAGTGTGGCCACCAGAATAAAAGAACATGAGTGTCACCCAAGATTGGGACATACGGATAAATCGTCTGTGGCAGAGCAGCCTTGTTATTCGGCCATGAAGTCAACATTAAAGAATCCCGAGCGTTGTCTTCTACAGTTACCCACTATGCCCAACTACAAAGGGAAGCCATAGAAATCTACAAACACAAAGACAACTTCAATCGCAAAGAAGAAATACTACGTGTACATAAAGCATGGATACCGGTTTTATATAGACTTTCAGGCACACACAACAGTTGTAATAAAACCCCACCTACAACTCGCCCATCACTACCGTAGCCAGCGCAACAATGTCCCGCCCACCCCCACCCATATAAATAACCCTAACGCACGTTAGCGGTCATTTCTTCCACTACTTCTCTGCTTTCACATTCAAACTCTGGCCAGTGCAGACGGAGGGTCGTGTTACCCTAATGATGACAAGCGCAGTACTTGGCGAAACGTTGGTATATACCATGCCTTCTAGACCACGGCCTACAAGCCCGGAAGAACTAAACATTTCGAATAATCAAGACACCGGCCGTGAAAGCCTAAATACATATATCAGGGGAGTGGTTTTCCGAGCTAGACACTTGAGCGAAAGCACTGTCAATCGAGTAGGCCACTTCAAATTAATCAACAACAGCTCCTGTGTGTTTTCACTCCCGCAATTGATATATGGTTCGATCGACCTGAACACCCCTTAACATATCCCACACAACCGAGGAAGGTGTATGCTGGTTAAATGAAGCTACAAATTTGCTCCATGACTTTTTGCTATCCTTAATGACTTGTGTGGGCCTGGCGCGCACTTTCTTGTATTGGATTAGGTTATCCAACGTAGGGTGACGTTGGAAAACCCTAAGAGCACGCCTTCGAGCACGAATGGCATTCCGACATTCCTCCGTCTACCAGGGGACGGAAAATCGACGGGGGTGTGAAGTCGACCGCGGAATAGATAGCTCAGCAGCAGAGAGAATCGTCTCCGTGAGATGCCACGCCAAATCATTAACTAAGTCGTGCTCGTTGTACGTGAACACAGCCAACTGGGTGTAAAGGTTCCAGTTGGCATGGTCCAAACACCATTTGGGCATATGTGTGGAACATGTATCTAGCGTTAAGAGACTAATAAGACATGCAAAGTGGTCACTAAAGAGTAAATCAGAGATGGCATTCCATTGTAAGGAGACTGCCAAATGAGGCGAACAAACTCCAAGATCGCGGTGTGAGAAGCTATTGAAGGAGTCAGAAAGAGATATAGGCTCTCCAGTGTTGAGGAGAGCTAGGTTGTAACTGTCCAGGAAATCATCGATGAACTTGCCTCTCGCACAAGTGCGACTTGAACCCCAAAGTGGGTGGTGCGCATTGAAGTCTCCCACCAACAGAAAAGGTGTTGGTAACTGGGAAACAAGGTCTTCTAAATCAATGTGCGAGAAGTCATGGGACGCAGGTAATTACAAGTTACAAATAGTTAGCTGGATGTCTGGCAGTGGAATCGTTACGGCAACTGATTGTATATCAGAGCGTAAGGGTACGGATTCCATATATATGTCACTTCTAACAAGTATCATAGGCCGCCATGTGCCGGAACACCCTCTTCTGGTGTAACATCACACCGTGCTGGGGTGTATCGTCTTAGATGGAACGCGTCTTGTGGCCGCAGCTTAGTCTCTTGCAAACATCCGACCAAAGGTTCGTTCTTATGGAGCAAAAGCTCAAGTTCTGGTCGTTGTGTTCTGATACCACGTATGTTCCATTGCAGGATAGCCCTATTGGTATGTGTATGGGACAGGTATTGCCCGGTAACTCTGCATTACTTTGATGTAGGCCGTTGTCGAATTAATTTAGCCCTTTTCTTCTGTCGACTCTTATATCCCTTCGATGTACTGGGATCAGACTTATTTTCTTTGAGGAAGTCATTCTTCGTGTAACTCCTTTTAAACCTCATCGGTGTGGCATTATACATTACAGACTTGCTAGTCTTTTGTGTTGAGTTTGACGTTTTCGTTAGTGAGCTAACAGTTATATTTTTTCACCAACAGGTTTTGCACCCATTGATACAGATGTGCGCGCTGTTGAGGGCTTTGGAATAGAGCTACGAGCTACAAGTGTTTTTTCTGAAATTGTTGCCCCATTGAAGTCGCTGGTCTGCGTTGCGATCTCTCGTCTCGGTACCGCTTTAGCTGCAACTGAACTATAGGTACCGCACCTTGGAGCAAAGGGTTGGTGCATATGAAAGAATTTCCGCGCTACTGAGAAGGGCACCTTCTCTCTAACCCGTATCTCTCAGATAGCTCTTTCCTCTACAAAACGTGGGCAATCTCGCGAACTAGATGGATGTTCACCTCTGCAGTTAACGCATGACGGAAAAAATTAAAAATTATTTTGTTGTTTAACGACGCTGTCAATTGCCAGGATCACATCAGCGTCGCCGGTGTGCCGGAATTTTGTCCCACAGGAGTTCTTTTACATGCCAGTAAATCTACTGACATGGAGCTGTCGTTTTTAAGCACACTTAAAAGCCATCGACCTGGGCCGGGTTTGAACCCGCGACCTTGGGATCAGTAAGCCAGCGTCTAACCAACTGAGTCACCCAGACCGACAACGCATGACGGAGCTGCAGTACATACACCATCGTGGAATTCATCTTCACAGTTGGGGCATATAGCTAGTCCCTTACAAAACTCACTTGTATGTCCAAAGCCTGACACTCGAAGCATCCGAGGGGGTTCGGGATGAACGGCCTAACTTCGATGGATTCATACCTTGCCTTAATCCTTTGCGGGAGAGCTACCCGATCCAAGGAAAACGGTATTTGTTGGCTTTAACTCACCACCTTCTTTACGTTTAACCTAATAAATGTGATTGACGCCTTGTTCTATCAGATTTTCTTGAATCTCCTCATTGGATAATCCTTATAATGCACGGGTGTTTATCACGCCGCGCGAGCAGTTCAACGTTCCATGCATCTCAACACCTACAGGATAACTTGCTAGCATATTCGCTTTCAGTATTTTAGCAGCCTGGGTAGTTGAATATGCTTCAACCAGGAACGTGCCATTGCGAGATTTAGTGCATGAGTTTACTGATCCAGCAATGTTATCCAAACCCTTCTGAATTGTAAACGGCCTCAACGAAATAAAATTGTTTCGTTCCTCTGTGCTAACTATCACAAGTAGCGAGGACCACAAGACTCGACTAATTCTTTTCCACTTTACGGTTTTTGTTTGGTGTTTTTGTATTCACCATGGCGAGTTAATCCTCCACCATTGCAAATGTCTCCGATGGCATGCTTACTTCCTGGGCGCCACCCCGGCTTATGTGAAAGTCTGGCCTGGACCTTGCTCACCGTAGGGCCTCACCTCCCAGTGTATAGACAGAGAGACCCAATCGTCTTCAGGAGTGCATCAGCTCATGCAATGGTCCCTCCCCGAGACTGACCTTGATCAGCGGATGCGAACAGATTATACACGATAACCAGGGGCTGGGAATTACGCGGGTTACCTAGTCACCCCTTGCGTCTCCCCATCCACCTACAACCCGCGCGTAGGTTATCCATCAGACTGTGTACATGGAGGTATTAAGTGGGAGGTAAAAAAACACAATAGTGGACCAAAGTTGATTGGGCGTTTGGCATGTGCCCTCTCACCCTTAGAGGAACCCAATCGAGAGTGTGGCTCGGGGCCCCGGGTACACCAAACCCGTACCTACCGCAGTAGGAGCCCCTGGGGGGAGGGGTTCTCATCTTGCCATGCCGGTATTTACGTTCTTCAGTTCGAATTCCACTCCAAATTTCATTTCCCTCATTTGCGTCTTTATTCCTGTCTCCATTTTGTACATTCTAAAATTCATTTCCGTCTTCATTTCGTCCATTCGAGCGAATAATTCTTTCATCATGGCCATCATCCTGGTTTCCGAATCTCCCTTCATCGTGGTTCTTAGGTTGCAACTTCTGACAACGATGTAACGAAATGCGACGCAATTCGACGAATCCCACTTCCTAACACCAGTGTAACAAATGAGAAAACACCAGTTACTGCTAATCACACTTCATTGCCCTCTATTGTTGTTGTAGTGTTTAACGCCCGCTTTTACTACTACGGCACCGCAGGCGGTGACACTGATGATACATGAAGATGGAGCACCGGTGGAATGAGATGGCGGGGGAAACCGGAGTACCCGGAGAAAACCCGCCCTGACGCCGCTTCGTCCACCACGAATACCACATGCGGGTCCCTGGGATCGAACCCGGGCCGCCTAGGTGGTAGGCGAGCGCGCTAACCGCTCGGCCACGGCGCCGCCCATTGCCCTCTAGTCTGTTAACGTGGAGCTATCGTCACACTTACACCACTTTTGTACAAACTCAGAGCACAGAAGAACTGTCGAATCGAATCACAAATAAGAACTGTCAGATTACACTCGCGTCTACTGCTACTCAGCACGATTCACCGAACGCTTCGTATACGTCTTTCCACACAATAGTCCTCCCACTCGGGTACAAGCAGGTCCCTTATATAGTTTTTTACACAGTGGAAATATTCTGGAAGTCGAATGATCGAGAGTGGCTGTGAGAGAACAGTCCAGACACCACATCGCCACGTAATGGCTATTGTTCCCGCATGCTCTATTGTGCGGACAACGGACGGGTATTTTATGGCAGGTAAACACCTCCGGCCCGTTCCTACTGCCGGGCGGAGATCAGACCCCAACCAGCATCTCTTACCAGCAACGTCCAGGCTTACGGCGTGACAATAAAATGATAGCAGGATAGAGAATTTAGTGACAAATAAAATTAGGACAAGAAAATGCAATGAGAGAAATAAGGTTAGAGGTCAGTAAAGAATTAGACAAGTTTAAAAACCGACAAAGTGAGGATATGGTAAAACAGAATGCATGGAACAATTAGAAAATAGTGTAGGGCAAGAAATGGCAATAGCTAACGCTGAAATATTGAAAGCTAGTGCAGTAAATAAAATAATACAAAACCAAGTTACTGAAGAAATAGGTAATGTAAAGGATACTATTAAAACCATGAACTCTGATATTTAATCACCACGTGATGACTTTCATAAGATCAATGAAGAAATTAGCGGTCGAATGCAAAACTTTCATGGCAATTTGGAAAAAGACAGAGAAAACTTGGGAAAGTTAAATCAAGCCGTGATTGCATTGCAGGCTCAACAAATAAGTGATTCTTCTCTAAATAAAAGTAAAGTAGTAGCAAATGGTTTACCTGAAAATTTTAGCAATGTGACTGAGGGTGATGTCGGAAATGTAATTATGTTTTAGATTTAGGTTTGCCAGTGGATCAAAACCCGTGTACACGAAGCATGCCTTTGTATACACTAGGTCAAGGTCACGGTCACAGTAATGCAAGTTATACCAATCACTTGCTTAGCGACCTTACCCCTCCCCAATTTAATGAGAGTATGGGTGATAACCCAAAAGTTTTTCTCAAATAATTGGAAGATTATTTTATGATAAAAAGAATCCTTAGTGATTTGCGAATGATTGCAAAAAATGTTTAAAGAAAAATGCTCGAGTGGCTAAGATTGACTTTGGCTACCCATGAGACATGACACATTTAGGAACCTGTTTATAGGGAGATTCTGAGGACCAGGAAAATAAAATAGAGTAGAAGTTGAACTTGCTACCGAAAGATTCTACTTCTTCAAGTTGGTCAATAAAAGTAAACTTGTGAATCTTCAGATGACTGAAAGCGTGATAATTAACTCCCTTTTAGGCATGATCCACTTAATATAAAGAACCATTTAATAGTAGCTAAGCCTATTGACTTCGCAGAAGTAACCGATGATCTCAACGAGTTCGACATGGATAATAAAAATAGAATAACCGCACCCAAGTTTATCCGTAATGCACAGATCAGTGAAGGAAAACAGGATTTAAATGCAGAAGTTTGCAAGTGGAAAACCAATGACAAAGAAATGATATGAACACCAGAACCACGGATGTGAGGAATGTGTATCGAGGCAATGTCCCAAGGTGTCATCGGAACCAGGAAGACCAACCTTATAATGCCAGATACCAGGGAGATCGTGGTTACGATAGTCAGGTAAAGTATCTTAGATTTTACGATGGGTACACAAGAAGGGGAGGTAGATATTCAAGACCAAATCAAGATAATCCTCCTCCAACAAATAGACACAGTCCTGAATTGGACACGAATGAAAGGGATAACCCCAGTGAGAGTAGAAGTGGGGAAAACAAAACGTCGCCAAAATTGTTCACTGGAAAATAGCAAACTTCTGAACGAAAATTCACTAACCACGTCAGCGGAAAACTAAAGACCAGCCATTTTGATGCCCTGGAAAATGGTGGCATGGTAAGAAAAATTCAGGGTAGTAGGAACCACAGCTCTGAAATTCAAGCATTAAAGTGAAGAATTCTAGAAAAATCTTAATTAGTGAAAATTGCCATAAGTAAAAATGAGTGTGTGGGTAGTAATTATAACATACTTCTAGACATGGGGGCTAATACCTCGGTGATTTGTGAAGAATTATTTGAAAATTTAACAGACACAGAAAATCGAATACCTCCAGATTAATATTGTATACTGTAGTACCGCACTACGAAAGAAAGGATGAAGTACCAGGTGTTAATCAAAGCGGATGAATGGAAACTTGACTATTGCATTAGCGATACCACATCTCGTAAGATATTATTATTGGTAATAATCTTTATGTAGTTGGAAAGCAGAATTGGACTTCCATATGAGATTACATTACATGAGGGTAATAAAGTCATTAGAGTTGAGCTATTACGGGAAAATATAGAAAGAGAATATGATAATTGTGATAGTTAACATGATGAAAATTTTTTTGTAAGATTTAAATTTTGATATTGTAGAAGAAGATTAAGTAGGTGAAAAAGTAGCGGCGACGGCAGTAGTAGCAGGAGGAGGAGTAGGAGTGGTGGTCGTGGTCGTGGTCGTGGTCGTGGTCGTGGTGGTGGTGGTGGTGGTGGTGGTGGTGGTGGTGGTGGTGGTGGTGGTGGTGGTGGTGGTGGTGGTGGTGGTGGTGGTGGTGGTGGTGGTGGTGGTGGTGGTGGTGGTGGTGGTGGTGGTGGTGGTGGTGGTGGTGGTGGTGGTGGTGGTGGTGGTGGTGGTGGTGGTGGTGGTGGTGGTGGTGGTGGTGGTGGTGGTGGTGGTGGTGGTGGTGGTGGTGGTGGTGGTGGTGGTGGTGGTGGTGGTGGTGGTGGTGGTGGTGGTGGTGGTGGTGGTGGTGGTGGTGGTGGTGGTGGTGGTGGTGGTGGTGGTGGTGGTGGTGGTGGTGGTGGTGGTGGTGGTGGTGGTGGTGGTGGTGGTGGTGGTGGTGGTGGTGGTGGTGGTGGTGGTGGTGGTGGTGGTGGTGGTGGTGGTGGTGGTGGTGGTGGTGGTGGTGGTGGTGGTGGTGGTGGTGGTGGTGGTGGTGGTGGTGGTGGTGGTGGTGGTGGTGGTGGTGGTGGTGGTGGTGGTGGTGGTGGTGGTGGTGGTGGTGGTGGTGGTGGTGGTGGTGGTGGTGGTGGTGGTGGTGGTGGTGGTGGTGGTGGTGGTGGTGGTGGTGGTGGTGGTGGTGGTGGTGGTGGTGGTGGTGGTGGTGGTGGTGGTGGTGGTGGTGGTGGTGGTGGTGGTGGCGGCGGTAGTAGTAGAAAAACAAGATATGAAAGAAGGAGCAAGTAATATTGGTCACCCCTTAGGCAGTATGCTACGAAGCAAATGAAGTACGTATGGTAGAAAGCAATGTGAAAATGAGAGAAGAAAAATGGGTAAGCCAATTAATCAAAGAGAAAATCAACAAGATGCATAATGTCAATGCAGTGCAAAAAGAGAAATTAAGAGAATGCCTTGATAGTAACCAGAATGTGTTTAGCTCGAAACCTAGATTGTGCAACAAATATGTTCACAAATTCATGGCAAAAGAAATGCAACCGTATACACATAAAAGTAGGCCCATACCAAATGTTATCTGGACTCAGGCAAAGGAAGTAATCAATTATATGTTAGAAAATGATACAATAGAAGTCAAAACTCTCATTATCTCCATCCATTATGTTGGATTCATAAAGCAGATGGGTCACTAAGAATGACTAATGATGCGAGGAAAGTTAATTCGTATACTCAGCCTGACCATTTTCAACCTCTGGGAATTGAAGAAACCCTTTGCAAGCTGAGACAAGGAATATATTTTACGAAAATAGACTTAAGTGTCCTCATACTGGCAGATGGACCTGGATAAGAGTGTGAGAATCTACACTGGGTTTAATTTCTTGGGAAGAATTTATCACTTCAAGAGATGTGGCGTCGGTCTGTCCACAAATGGAAGTGCATTACTGAGAGCTATATATGAAATTTTCGGGGATTCCATAGATCATTTTGCATTTAGATTATATGAAATTTTCGTGGATTCCATAGATCATTTTGCATTTAGATTATGTAGATGATTTTCTCATTTTCGACAATGATTTTGATGAACACGTAGAACATATAAATCACACTGTCCAAATTATTCCAGAGTGGAATGACAGTAAATCTGTTCAAATCTACATTTTTTACTGAAAGGGTAGAATTCTTGGGTCCCGTAATTACTCCACAGGGCATAACTCCTAATGAAGATAGGATAAAGGCGATCGAGGCCACCCCTCCACCTAAGAACTTTAAACAGTTCAGGCAATTTCTGGGCATATTACAATACGGAACTAGATTTATGATAAACTATGCTAAGGAGCTTAATCCACTCCGAGCCTTACTTAAGAAGGATGTAAAGTGGAATTAGTCTGAGAAAGTACAGTCAGCCTTTGAAAATGTGAAAAAACTTTTCAAAAATGCTATATTGTTGGAAACATCTAATCCTAAAGGCAAATACTACATCTATACCGACGCTAGTATAAGATGTTTTGGGGCTGTCTTAGCGAATATTGACTCTACAGGAGAAAGGCAAATTACTGCTACAGCATCTAGAGCCTTGTCGAGTGTAGAGGCAAATGCATGTGTCAGAGAACAAGAAGGCGGCGCCGTGGCCGAGCGGTTAGCGCGCTCGCCTACCACCTAGGCGGCCCGGGTTCGATCCCAGGGACCCGCATGTGGTATTCGTGGTGGACGAAGCGGCGTCAGGGCGGGTTTTCTCCGGGTGCTCCGGTTTCCCCCGCCATCTCATTCCACCGGTGCTCCATCTTCATTCCATGTATCATCAGTGTCACCGCCTGCGGTGCCGTAGTAGTAAAAGCGGGCGTTAAACACTACAACAGCAGCAACAGCAGAGAACAAGAAATTGGGGCAATTTATCTTGCATTACAAACGTTTCAGCAATATGTTTATGATAGAAAAATTATAATATATTCAGACCTGGTAAGTTTATCATTCACACAAAAATTCATACTCACCAATTCGAAAATTTCATGTTATATCCATGAGATTATGTCATATCAAATTGAAGTCTGGCATATTCCAGGAAGAGAAAACATTTTCAGCGTTCTATTGTCTAGACCAGCCACAGCCAACTCGCTTACCGCGATGCATGTGCTGGGCTACAAGCACCGTGATGCTCAGTTCGTGCTTCGCAGTGGTAGCGGTCGGTATGTCTTCCTTAGCAGTGGCGGTCCGTACTTCAGTGTCAGTTTGATATGGAAGGGCACTCATTAAAGCGAAGAGCACCCACGCCGACACATTATCTCAATCCTGAATGGGAAGCAGAGCACTTCTTCATGGAATGTAGCGGTAATGCTATTTGTTTAATTTGCCAGAAAAAATTGCAAGTGCTGAAGCGATTTAATCTTCAGCGACAAATTAATACATTGCATGCTAATGATTAATCGGCCCTAGAAAAATAATGCGCTGCAGAGGTACAAAAGCTCACAGAAAAGATCACAACGCAGGAAGAGGAACAGGAAGAAGGGGATGGCGGAATGGCAGAAACCTCAGTTTATGTGAGTTACGAAATAGCACTAGAAATTGCCAGATCTTTTATTAGTTTTTCTGATGGTCCACTTATTAAACGATGTATTGTTGGGTTCAAGATTAACATCCAGTTCTGATGGGAGGATGACAACAGAGACGAGCCAATGGGGTACTTGAGCGCTGTTAACTGGCCATCAAATTTCTCACTTATGCCTCTGAGGATGACCTTCCCCAGCTTTTTGTATCTCACTGGTTGTTTATTGGCATAAATCATCATGCATTCTATGTGTGACTGACATAAGCTGTCGAGACTATCACAATCCTTCTTTGGTACAATAAGAGAAATCTTCACATTATCCTGCAAGTAAATTCACCCTTGCCAGTGTTCACCAGTTCGAGAGTGTCAGTCTGTCACCTCATACTATTTGACACAGAATTCAAGATCTGACGGACAACATTTGCGTACAACTTATTGAAAGAGCAAGAGAATTCATTGCATTCTCTATTGCCATTGATGAGCGCACTGACTTACCCAGTATGGCTCAATTATGTATTTTTATTCGTGGAGTAAATGAAAATTTGGAAGTTGTGGAAGAAATGCTAGATCTGGTGCCAATAAAAGACACAAGAACAGGATCAGACATTCTGAATTGTGTAGTAGAAGTTGTGGAGAATGCAGGGATTCCATGGGATACACTCATATCGGTAGCCACCGCTGGTGGCCCAGCTATGGTTGGTGCGCACAACAGATCTGTGACCCTCCTGAAACATAAATTAGCAAAAGAAATAACAGCAGTTCATTGCGTAGTTCATCAGGAAAACTTATGTGCCAAAACACTGAATGTAAACAATGTAATGAGTCTGGTTGTGAAGATTGTAAACAAACTGAGTTCTCACGGTCTTAAACACAGACAATTTAAAAGCTTCTTGGAACATTTGGGGCATGAGTAATGGTGATATACCGTATCATACAGCAGTTAGGTGGTTCAGTCGAGGCAAGGTTTTAAGCAGATTCTTTGAATTATTGGATGAGATATGTTTGCTCGTGGAAATGTGCGGAGAACCTATTTAAGAGCTCACGAATGTTAAGTGGAAATGCGATCTTCCATTTATGGCCGATATAAGTGAACATTTGAATACTTTGAATGTTTCACTTTAAGGGAACAACAAATTAATCACAGGTCTGTTCTGTAGCATTGAAGCTTTTAAAAATATGCTCTCATTATGGGAACGTCAACTGTCAAATGGTGATCCTTGTCATTTTCCCAGGTTGGAAAGTGTGGTCCGTGATTGTGATTCCCTAGAAGTGGGATGTTATGTTGAAAATCTGCACATGCTTTCCCGGCGTTTGATGAAAGGTTTCACGATCTCACGGGCTTAAACATGGATTTTTATTTATTCGCTACACCATTTAGCATGAATATTGATGATACTCCCAAAGATGTTCAACTGGAGCGTATCACCTTGAAATGTGACGTTGAGTTAGCTGACAGTTACAGAAACTGAGGAAGTTTACAAGATTTCTACAGGAAATTTCCTAAATCAAGATTCCCTCGATTACACAGGAGTGCGTGCGACATCTATGATTGCAACATTTGGTTCTACCTATGTATGTGAATCCTTATTTTCAGCTATGAAACGCATTAGAAACCCTCAGAGAGCCTCCTACAACAGTGATCATAACTTGAAGTGTGCATTAAGGGTCCAGAGTTGTGTCTCATTGTCTTCAAATGTGGCGAATATTGTGAAAACCAAAAGATGTCAGAAGGCAAGAGTGTCTACCGAAAACTGAATGTATAGTTCTTGATTGAAACGTGTATATTCGTCTAATATGAAGTATTCTGTGTAATATTAGCACTGTATAGTAAAAATTATTTTGTTATTTTATATTTTTCAATTCTTTCAGAATCAAAATTGTACTAATTTCTACAAAGTACTGTTTTGTTCTTATAGTTCAAAGTATTGCTTTTATATGCCATCATTTGGTTGTATACGATTGAAGGCTATAATAATCCTACTGGTATTGGGCTCTTTTGTCTATAATTTAATAACAAGTACCAGAGAGATATTAAATCACGTATTATACAGTTTCTGAATTGTTCCTTCAGTACTACCCTGTCCTTAATTATTTAATGGTAATGCAGGTGCAGATTACGGAACGCCACTGGCATATCTCCCTAGCACTCGCCAGCAACGACCAGGCACACCGGAACCGTGCGAACTGTATAGGCACACCGTGCATATCAGTTGGCGGTCCCTGATCTAGACAGAAGACAGAAATTTCCCAGGAACTATATCTCATCCACAAAGAGAAGTGAAGTTATTGCCTCTTCAAGTAAAATAATAAAGAACTGAATGGTAAACTGAAGAATGTATCAGTATTGTAACATTCGGTCTCAAAGCTAAGAGTTTTACTAAACAATGCTCCCAAAATTTCAGGAGAAACACATGCTACGACAGCACAAGATAACGATATTTTGTACAAGCTACATGGACGAATGGAAAAGAGATGGAAAATGATAGTGCCAGAGGTGTTTGAAAATGAAGTGATTACTTGTTTCCACAAACAATTAGCACGCCCTCACTATAGAGAATGTCCTTTACATAAAGTCGGTCTGGGTGGCCCAGTTGGTTAGACGCTGGCCTACTGATCCCAAGGTCGTGGGTTCAAACCCGGCCCAAGCCGATGGTTTTTAAGTGTGCTTAAAAACGACAGCTCCATGTCAGTAGATTTACTGGCATGTAACAGAACTCCAGCGGGACGAAATTCCGGCACACCGGAGACGCTGATGTGATCCTGGCAATTGACAGCGTCGTTAAATAACAATTTTTCTTTTCATTTAGATAAATCACCTAAGGAAGAAGATGAGAAAGGTTATAGCTGCATGTGAGCTTTGCCAAAATATGAAACCCTTAAATGTGAGGTATGAAATTGAACCTCAAACAATTTTAATTAATACAACAAATGCGCACAAGTTGTGCATAAGTTACATAAATTACAAACGATTTTAAGGGATAGAAAAAATACACAAATGGCCATGGACTCACACGGAGAAATGCCCTTAGGATAATTTAAGTTCAGATATATTTTTGTTATGTACGACATATTCACTAAATTTGTCAAGATATACCCAGTGAAAATCATTAAAAGTTGTACCTGCGTAAGAAAAATTATTACAGAATTGATACCCAATTTTGGACATACTGAAGCAGTGATTTTGGATAATACGACAGTGCATAAAAGTAAGCTGTTTGTATCTATACTCGAGCAGCATAACATCAAGCTGTATAATTCAGCTTACTTTGCTCAGTGAAATGTTGGCGAGCGTATCCTCAGAGATATCGGTTCGTACCTGAAAATACTATGCCAAGCAAATCATAAAGGCTGGTATAAATACTGCAGCATAATTAAAGACATAACTCACATCCCTAACACCACTGCTGGATTTTCTCTCTACGAACTTATGACTGGCAATCCACCTAAACAGCTAGTTTTAAAAATACCCACCACCATTAAAAAGGAAGATGGAGCCGCCCAGGATGAAAAGAAGTGTCAACAAGCATTAACAAAATTACTAAAGAGCTCATCAAAGAGGATGAATAAGATTAAGCGGAGCCGACGTAAGTGGGACCCAGGCTTAGGAGACGAAGTGTTAGTGAAAAATTTGTCTGTCAAATGCACAGAGGTTATATTGGCGGATGAATTTATTGTATAGAAGACCTTATAAAATTTCACAAGTTCAGCCAACACAAATATGAGCTTAATAATGATAAAATGACGTGTTGGGCAGGTACCACGAAAGTCTGTTAGAGCCCTTCAACAGGATTTAAACCAATACTAGATTCTAGTAGTATTCACTGCTCCATACTGGTAGCAATAATAATCCTGGCAGTCACTAAAATAAAGACAGTTTTGAGAATAAATTGTCAAAATTGCAAGAATGAGTAGTTAGCATTTTAATTGTGGATGAAAAGGCATGCTAATTCAGGTTAAGACAAAACTACATGTTGAGTATGTAAAAGAAAATGATAATATACCCAAAAGTTGTGAAGTGTGTAGCTAAAGTAACCTCCCGTTGTGGACGCCTATTTGTAGCCGATGATCGGCTTAGCTTGGTTGAGCATGGGTTTGAAGTTCTCAGGGTACTTTGTGGGTATTAAAGAAATAGCCCAAACTTCGTTTTTCCAAATGTTTATTCGATGCATTCCTTATTTTCAGCATCGAGAGGAGCCGACCAATAACCCTTCTCAACGCTTTTCATTGTACTGTCGCAACGGTCTCTCCTTGCGTACTGCCCTTATCATACTCATGCGCCACCTGGGTTTTAAACATTCGATGAAGCCGGCATGTTAACCTCGCGGTCAGCACGTGATCCTTGATCGCGTACACTGAATATGTGTTTCAAATGCCCCACATTATTTTGCATTATTATTTATGGTAATGTAACACAATGTTATTGCCCAAAAAATAAAATATTACCACTTTATTTTTTTTTTTTTAATTTTGATGTCAATCTCGATCGGCAACTCTCCTTTTCTGAATACATATTTTTTCTTTGGTAATTCTTGAACCTGAAGTTTAATCAAACACTCTTATAATATAACAAAAGTATAAATCCGAATCATGTTACTATTTCACACTCACATTGGCACTGATTTACGAAAACATTCTTATTTCTTCAGGCTCTATTTAATATTCTTATTTTCAAAAGTCTTTCCTTTCTAATATTATTTCTCGTCTTTCTTTCCATAACACTTCGCTTAACATACTTGCTTCTAGTCACTTGTGACGTCATCCCCACTCACTTTCATGAAATTTATATTTCACGTTCTTTTTATGAGCGCGCACTTATGTCTTGCTTCACACTTACATTCTTATGCCACTCTTTCATTCATATGTATCATTACAATCTTCTAACATTACACTTAAGTTTTGTTTTTACCTCTACAATATCTTGGCAATCTCAAGGAATATTCTTATTGTTCTAATAGCATTACTTACAATATACAACACATGACGATATATGTATTAATTGTACCATAATATTTTAAAGAATTATTTTACATTCTATGCCCTATTGCCTATATACATTATTTTTAAAAAATTACTTTACTTAATCAACCTTTCATGACAGTTTAACATAGATTCTTTATTCTTAAAGTCCTCTACGAGTCTACGTCAATCACTTTGTCGTTGCTTCATAATATGGGACCAGATCATCATCTTCGGTCATTCTTTATCATCCCAGACAAGTAAACAATAAATCTGTTGACTTGCCATTGGCCTTGAACTCTATCTACTCTGTTTACCGTTTCAAATCACCTGATTAAAACATACGTTCCGGGATAATTACATCTTTGCCTTCCTTCTTTCTTTCTCGTTTATATTTTTACCTATTTTATTAAATCCACACTTTTATCATTTTCAGTAACATTTCCACTCATTTTTTCTTAGGTATAATTTCTTTCTTGTATGATCACCTCAGAGCATTTTCAAGGCTTTTTATATGGTCTTAGGAGTTGCTTGTGCCATCTACCTGTACTGGCGTGGTTGCAACAATTGTTGCAAAACCATGGCCAGAGGATCGCCGAACTGTTGATAAGTTTCCTCTCTGCCAGCGACCAACCCAGCAAAATGGCCATAGCCATGGAGGCGCTCGCTTTCCTGACCACCGTCATCCGCACGACCCAGAATGGCGGATCAAACTAGGTCTCGTACCTCGTTTAGGTTCGCATTTTGGAACGGGTGTGGCCTGGCCGGTCAGGAGAATGAGCTCCACCATTTTGCTGGAGCGCATGCCCTAGACCTCATTCTGGTTTCAGAAACACATCTCCATCAGAACGTCACATCCCGACTCCAGGGCTATCACTGTCTCAGATCGGACCGCGTCGGCCGCCGTGGTGGCGGCACAGCGATCTTCGTGAAGAACAGTGTGGTCCACAAACCCATCCAGCTCCCTCCACTTCAAACCCTAGAGGCCACGGCCACTTGTGTCCACCTCGGAGGTACTGAAGTCCTGATGGTGTCTGCTTATCACCCACCCCAGAGGCAGTTCGTTCCAAACGACTACCTCTCCATCCTTGCCCTACATCCTCATGCCATTATTGCCGGGGACTTAAATGCTAAGCATCAGCGCTCGCATAGCGGCCCCCGAGCAGACGCTAGAGGCAACGACATCATCAGAATGGTAGACGCGGACCCTCAACTTAGAGTAGAGGGTCCCTGGCAACCTACCCATTACCCGCGAGGTCTAGGCCGGCCATCCGTCATAGACTTCGCAATCATCAAGCATTTTCCGTATCATCTATCACTCACATCGGTCAACGAACTTCATTCAGATCATAATCCCGTGTTGGCCATCATTAACACCCAGGTTGCCAGTCATGAGGTCCCGATCCAACATCGGAACGTAGACTGGGACTGCGTCAGAAGTTGCCTGAATGGCTCCATCCCCGCCAACCCCAACATCACAGACATCCCAACCCTAGAGGTTGCGGTCTCTTCCTTCACCTATGTCGTGAAGCGAACGGTCCACAACCTCACCATCCACACCCCAGCTCCTCTTCATCCTGATGTCCTGCCTTTAGAGCTTCTTTTGCTCATCCGCCGCTCTTGGGCGGCTCGCAGGCGCTACCAGAGGCAACGCACGCCCCATCATCTAGCGGTTCTAAGGCGTTTACGCCATGAGGTTCGTCTCCGTCTACGACCGAGTCCGCCAGGAGGTACGTCGATACCTTCAGCGCCCTCATGGGGAGGCGGATCGGCTTCCCATCATCAAACCAAGCGAACTCCAGGGCGTACTCCGACGCCTCGACCGCAAAAAGGCTGCGGGGCCTGACGGGTTAACCCCTGCCATGCTCCGCCACCTTCCTTTCAAGGCCGTGCTCTTCCTTACTAAGGTCTTCAATATGTGCCTCGCCCTTGGTCACTTTCCACGCGAGTGGAGGGAGGCCCGGGTGATCTGCATATTGAAGCCAGGGAAAGACCCGGTTCATCCTGCCAACTACCGATCCATAAGTCTCCTGTCCGTACTCTCGAAAGTACTCGAGAGGCTTATTCTAGTCCGCTTGTCCCCCATCTTAGGGGACATTCAAGCCATCCCTCCCCATCAGTTTGGGTTCCGGCCTGGCCACTCAACATCTCAGCAGTTGCTGCGAGTGGTGGAGGCAGCCGCCCTGGGTTTCCAGGACAAAGCCTATACCGCCGCAGTTTCTCTAGATGTTGAGAAGGCCTTCTCTACGACCTGGCATGCCGGTCTCCTTCACAAACTCATCCAACTGGAGTTACCCACACATCTAATACACCTGCTACACTCATTCCTAAAACATAGATCCTTTGTGGTCGCAGTTGCGGGAACCAAATCCACACGAACGCCAATCAGAGGCGGAGTCCCTGAAGGTTCTGTATTGTCCCCTACGCTGTTCAGCGTATATGTGGCCGACATTCCATCCGAGCAGCACGTTAACATAGCCCAGTATGCTGACGACGTGCTGCTATACTGTACAAATAAACACCCTCGCAGAACCTTTCTCCCCATACAGCGACACCTCCGCCTCATCCAAGAGTGGTGTAGGCGTTGGCGATTGTCCATCAACCCGGAGAAAAGCCGCGCCATACTTTTCACCAAACGCCGCTTTCCCGCCAACTTCCCCACATTCACATACCTTCGCCGAAGGATTGAGTGGGTAGATTCCCTTACCTACCTGGGAGTAAAGCTCGACAAGGGCCTAACTTTTCGGGGACACATCAACGACCTATCAGCGCGGACCAGCGGGGCAATTGCCTCACTGTACCCTATGCTGCGGTCGGGGATGCCAATCCCCTTAAAGTTACGCCTCTTTCGGGCTCTCATTATCCCTATCCTCCTGTATGCCTGCGAAATCTGGGGCATGGCTGCAGACACCCACCTCCTGCGTCTGCAACGTATACAGAATAGAGGTCTTCGTGTAATCTATTCTGTATACCGCAGATTCCCTACGAGACTACTGCACGAAGCCTCGTCCCTCCCGTAAGTGGAGGACGAAATTAGGCGCCCGGCAACCAAATTCTACGACCAGTTTCCACAACATCGGAGCGCCCTGGTTAGGTCTCTTGGGGACTATATCCCTAGAGAACGCACGCTTGTGCGACACCGGGTTCCCCGCATGGCTTGCGGGCACCCCCGGTAACACAGGAGCTACCCCATCAACAGCGTAAGCTGAACTCCTTACAGTCCTTCCAAGAGTAGTTTGGAAGTCCAAAACATTTCGCCAAATATCCATATTTGGACCACCCATCAGCAGTGCCCAACGACAATTGCATGCTGAAAGTAACATCCGACGAGGAGCATAAAAATGCTACCTCCCAACAATCCTCATTCTTCACCAGCCATCCTATAACTTCCTAATCCCGACATGTAGTGGTGAAGCCCTAAAAGGGCAGGTACACGAATGACACACCTCGGGCTGTTCTCAGCCTGCCATCTGGTAGTCTAGTCTAATCAATCACAAATCGTCACCCGCTCATTGGCCAGGGCAACGCAACCCCCTCCCACCTAACATTGTAAATATATGGGGAGCGGAAAACTAACAGTCATTTTCGCCATTCGCTCTGCGACCTGCGTCTCGTTTACTTCGAATTGGATGCTTGTTTCTTCGACTGTTAGGACTTCCCGCCAGGGGGCTACAGGAGAGCGACTGCGGCGACCGTGGTGGAGCAATAGTCGACTAACAGCCAGGCGAAGCATATATCGCGTGCACGTTACAAGAAACTTGGTAAGCAAGTTGTAGCGTGCCGCATTGCTTCTGATTTCCTTCCTGCTTCTTCTGAAACACCGATCTGCGCTCGGAGGGGTGCGAGCTGGTGCAACGAGGAAGACTGCATTTCAAGTAGCGGGTTGCCGAACAAGGCTTAGCCATCTACCCTCGGGTAGATAAGGCGCATCTTGAAAAAGGTGTCCGGTCCTCTGTTCGGCACGCTGCTAAGCCCCTGCTACCTGCAGGTGAGATTACGCGAGGTGTGTTTGTGTAATACTGCACCCCAGGGTGCATTATTGTACCTGTCCCTGCACTCCCTAACATGTCTTCTCTTCCTTCTTCCCCCGGCAAGTCCCGAAAGGGGCCTGCCAGCCAGTCTGCAACTCCCGTTGCCAGCACCTCCGCTGGTGCTGTCAAAAAGACCTCCGCCGAGGCTAAGAAGCGACCTGCCACTCAACGCGAAAGCGACAAGTGCCGAAGAGTCGAGGCTTCCGAACCTACCACCAGCCAGGGCCTCCCACGTGAACAAGTTCCACGGGTAGGCCAAAATCCGGAGTCTGATCCGAGGACTGTGGGAGTGTTTACTCCTGCAGATCTTCCGTCGCGATGAACGACGAATCATCTTCATCTAGTCTCTCCTCTGGTGAGGAAGAAACTCCTCAACAGGGTGTAGACGGCTTTGGTGAGGTGGTCTCACGTAAAACCAAGAGGCGGCTGGCCGAATTAGCCAAACTGGCACAAGAAGGTCTCCGTAACCTCAACCAACCCCAAACACCTCTCCCCGAAAAGCGACACGTTCCACCGATCATCGTGGACGACTTCACAGGGTCTATCGGCTTTCTTAAGCTGGTAATGCCTACCCTGTCGAGGGAGTGCACGGTGCGGCGGAGCAAGAGCCGCTTTATCTTCCAGGCCAAATCGGCCGAAGATTACAACATCCTCCTCCACCACCTTAAGGACAAGGGTATCCCCCACTTCACCTTCGGGTTGGAGAGAACCCGCGACGTCCACAGAGTTATCCGCGGTCTCCCGGTGGACACACCCATCGACGAGATTGTCGCAGACCTCAAACGTCAGGGCGTCAGCCCAAGACTGGTCAAACAGCTGACCAGAGCCGCACCAAATGGGCAAGAACCCAGAACACCCCTCCCACTATTCCTCGTAGTGGTGGAGAGAGCCCTCGACCCGGAGGGTAAGAAAATTGATGCCATCACAGGCCTTTGTTACCTCCGGGTACATATTGAACCATCCAAGGGTTCTAGCGGTCCTCCCCAGTGCCATCGTTGCCTGGGGTTTAATCACTCCAGTCACTTTTGCCACAGGAAACTTCGCTGCCTGAGGTGCGGTGGCGAACACTCAAAAGAGGTCTCCCCGAAATCTCGGGAGGATGTGCCCAAGTGCGCCAACTGCACCGGCGCACACGTAGCTTGCTACGGAGGCTGTCCAACAAGGAAGGCCATCTTAGCAAGAAAGAACCCACCACAGGTGGTCCAACCTTCTGCGGCGGACAGCCCCCGGGTAGGCCCTGCCCCGGCAGGACCGACCCAGGGATCAGCGTACGCGGCAGTGACCAGCAGAGCTGCGGGTAAGATTGTGGCGTCGCGCGTTAACAACACCGACACACACCCCAGTGCACAAATACAAGCTCCAGTTACACAACCAGCTCCCCTTCCTCCTAGGTCGGGAAAACGCCGACGTCCTCGGAGGCCTGCTACCGTCTCCGAAGCTCGCGACGAGCGTCCGGTTCCCACGCCCGCCCGCCAGTAGAGGGAGGTCGCAGTCGAAGTGGACCCGGTGCTACCGAGCCCTCCTGTCCAACCACCTCCACAATAAACCACTATACCCTCCCACACCTCAGTTCCAGGACGTACTGGCGTGGTTGCAACAATTGTTGCAAAACCATGGCCAGAGGATCGCCGAACTGTTGGTAAGTTTCCTCTCTGCCAGCGACCAACCCAGCAAAATGGCCATAGCCATGGAGGCGCTCGCTTTCCTGACCACCGTCATCCGCACGACCCAGAATGGCGGATCAAACTAGGTCTCGTACCTCGTTTAGGTTCGCGTTCTGGAACGCTTGTGGCCTGGCCGGTCAGGAGAATGAGCTCCACCATTTTGCTGGAGCGCATGCCTTAGACCTCATTCTGGTTTCAGAAACATCTCCATCAGAACGTCACATCCCGACTCCAGGGCTATCACTGTCTCAGATCGGACCGCGTCGGCCGCCGTGGGGGCGGCACAGCGATCTTCGTGAAGAACAGTGTGGTCCACAAACCCATCCAGCTCCCTCCACTTCAAACCCTAGAGGCCACGGCCACTTGTGTCCACCTCGGAGGTACTGAAGTCCTGATGGTGTCTGCTTATCACCCACCCCAGAGGCAGTTCGTTCCAAACGACTACCTCTCCATCCTTGCCCTACATCCTCATGCCATTATTGCCGGGGACTTAAATGCTAAGCATCAGCGCTGGCATAGCGGCCCCCGAGCAGACGCTAGAGGCAACGACATCATCAGAATGGTAGACGCGGACCCTCAACTTAGAGTAGAGGGTCCCTGGCAACCTACCCATTACCCGCGAGGTCTAGGCCGGCCATCCGTCATAGACTTCGCAATCATCAAGCATTTTCCGTATCATCTATCACTCACATCGGTCAACGAACTTCATTCAGATCATAATCCCGTGTTGGCCATCATTAACACCCAGGTTGCCAGTCATGAGGTCCCGATCCAACATCGGAACGTAGACTGGGACTGCGTCAGAAGTTGCCTGAATGGCTCCATCCCCGCCAACCCCAACATCACAGACATCCCAACCCTAGAGGTTGCGGTCTCTTCCTTCACCTATGTCGTGAAGCGAACGGTCCACAACCTCACCATCCACACCCCAGCTCCTCTTCATCCTGATGTCCTGCCTTTAGAGCTTCTTTTGCTCATCCGCCGCTCTTGGGCGGCTCGCAGGCGCTACCAGAGGCAACGCACGCCCCATCATCTAGCGGTTCTAAGGCGTTTACGCCATGAGGTTCGTCTCCGTCTACGACCGAGTCCGCCAGGAGGTACGTCGATACCTTCAGCGCCCTCATGGGGAGGCGGATCGGCTTCCCATCATCAAACCAAGCGAACTCCAGGGCGTACTCCGACGCCTCGACCGCAAAAAGGCTGCGGGGCCTGACGGGTTAACCCCTGCCATGCTCCGCCACCTTCCTTTCAAGGCCGTGCTCTTCCTTACTAAGGTCTTCAATATGTGCCTCGCCCTTGGTCACTTTCCACGCGAGTGGAGGGAGGCCCGGGTGATCTGCATATTGAAGCCAGGGAAAGACCCGGTTCATCCTGCCAACTACCGATCCATAAGTCTCCTGTCCGTACTCTCGAAAGTACTCGAGAGGCTTATTCTAGTCCGCTTGTCCCCCATCTTAGGGGACATTCAAGCCATCCCTCCCCATCAGTTTGGGTTCCGGCCTGGCCACTCAACATCTCAGCAGTTGCTGCGAGTGGTGGAGGCAGCCGCCCTGGGTTTCCAGGACAAAGCCTATACCGCCGCAGTTTCTCTAGATGTTGAGAAGGCCTTCTCTACGACCTGGCATGCCGGTCTCCTTCACAAACTCATCCAACTGGAGTTACCCACACATCTAATACACCTGCTACACTCATTCCTAAAACATAGATCCTTTGTGGTCGCAGTTGCGGGAACCAAATCCACACGAACGCCAATCAGAGGCGGAGTCCCTGAAGGTTCTGTATTGTCCCCTACGCTGTTCAGCGTATATGTGGCCGACATTCCATCCGAGCAGCACGTTAACATAGCCCAGTATGCTGACGACGTGCTGCTATACTGTACAAATAAACACCCTCGCAGAACCTTTCTCCCCATACAGCGACACCTCCGCCTCATCCAAGAGTGGTGTAGGCGTTGGCGATTGTCCATCAACCCGGAGAAAAGCCGCGCCATACTTTTCACCAAACGCCGCTTTCCCGCCAACTTCCCCACATTCACATACCTTCGCCGAAGGATTGAGTGGGTAGATTCCCTTACCTACCTGGGAGTAAAGCTCGACAAGGGCCTAACTTTTCGGGGACACATCAACGACCTATCAGCGCGGACCAGCGGGGCAATTGCCTCACTGTACCCTATGCTGCGGTCGGGGATGCCAATCCCCTTAAAGTTACGCCTCTTTCGGGCTCTCATTATCCCTATCCTCCTGTATGCCTGCGAAATCTGGGGCATGGCTGCAGACACCCACCTCCTGCGTCTGCAACGTATACAGAATAGAGGTCTTCGTGTAATCTATTCTGTATACCGCAGATTCCCTACGAGACTACTGCACGAAGCCTCGTCCCTCCCGTAAGTGGAGGACGAAATTAGGCGCCCGGCAACCAAATTCTACGACCAGTTTCCACAACATCGGAGCGCCCTGGTTAGGTCTCTTGGGGACTATATCCCTAGAGAACGCACGCTTGTGCGACACCGGGTTCCCCGCATGGCTTGCGGGCACCCCCGGTAACACAGGAGCTACCCCATCAACAGCGTAAGCTGAACTCCTTACAGTCCTTCCAAGAGTAGTTTGGAAGTCCAAAACATTTCGCCAAATATCCATATTTGGACCACCCATCAGCAGTGCCCAACGACAATTGCATGCTGAAAGTAACATCCGACGAGGAGCATAAAAATGCTACCTCCCAACAATCCTCATTCTTCACCAGCCATCCTATAACTTCCTAATCCCGTCATGTAGTGGTGAAGCCCTAAAAGGGCAGGTACACGAATGACACACCTCGGGCTGTTCTCAGCCTGCCATCTGGTAGTCTAGTCTAATCAATCACAAATCGTCACCCGCTCATTGGCCAGGGCAACGCAACCCCCTCCCACCTAACATTGTAAATATATGGGGAGCGGAAAACTAACAGTCATTTTCGCCATTCGCTCTGCGACCTGCGTCTCGTTTACTTCGAATTGGATGCTTGTTTCTTCGACTGTTAGGACTTCCCGCCAGGGGGCTACAGGAGAGCGACTGCGGCGACCGTGGTGGAGCAATAGTCGACTAACAGCCAGGCGAAGCATATATCGCGTGCACGTTACAAGAAACTTGGTAAGCAAGTTGTAGCGTGCCGCATTGCTTCTGATTTCCTTCCTGCTTCTTCTGAAACACCGATCTGCGCTCGGAGGGGTGCGAGCTGGTGCAACGAGGAAGACTGCATTTCAAGTAGCGGGTTGCCGAACAAGGCTTAGCCATCTACCCTCGGGTAGATAAGGCGCATCTTGAAAAAGGTGTCCGGTCCTCTGTTCGGCACGCTGCTAAGCCCCTGCTACCTGCAGGTGAGATTACGCGAGGTGTGTTTGTGTAATACTGCACCCCAGGGTGCATTATTGTACCTGTCCCTGCACTCCCTAACATGTCTTCTCTTCCTTCTTCCCCCGGCAAGTCCCGAAAGGGGCCTGCCAGCCAGTCTGCAACTCCCGTTGCCAGCACCTCCGCTGGTGCTGTCAAAAAGACCTCCGCCGAGGCTAAGAAGCGACCTGCCACTCAACGCGAAAGCGACAAGTGCCGAAGAGTCGAGGCTTCCGAACCTACCACCAGCCAGGGCCTCCCACGTGAACAAGTTCCACGGGTAGGCCAAAATCCGGAGTCTGATCCGAGGACTGTGGGAGTGTTTACTCCTGCAGATCTTCCGTCGCGATGAACGACGAATCATCTTCATCTAGTCTCTCCTCTGGTGAGGAAGAAACTCCTCAACAGGGTGTAGACGGCTTTGGTGAGGTGGTCTCACGTAAAACCAAGAGGCGGCTGGCCGAATTAGCCAAACTGGCACAAGAAGGTCTCCGTAACCTCAACCAACCCCAAACACCTCTCCCCGAAAAGCGACACGTTCCACCGATCATCGTGGACGACTTCACAGGGTCTATCGGCTTTCTTAAGCTGGTAATGCCTACCCTGTCGAGGGAGTGCACGGTGCGGCGGAGCAAGAGCCGCTTTATCTTCCAGGCCAAATCGGCCGAAGATTACAACATCCTCCTCCACCACCTTAAGGACAAGGGTATCCCCCACTTCACCTTCGGGTTGGAGAGAACCCGCGACGTCCACAGAGTTATCCGCGGTCTCCCGGTGGACACACCCATCGACGAGATTGTCGCAGACCTCAAACGTCAGGGCGTCAGCCCAAGACTGGTCAAACAGCTGACCAGAGCCGCACCAAATGGGCAAGAACCCAGAACACCCCTCCCACTATTCCTCGTAGTGGTGGAGAGAGCCCTCGACCCGGAGGGTAAGAAAATTGATGCCATCACAGGCCTTTGTTACCTCCGGGTACATATTGAACCATCCAAGGGTTCTAGCGGTCCTCCCCAGTGCCATCGTTGCCTGGGGTTTAATCACTCCAGTCACTTTTGCCACAGGAAACTTCGCTGCCTGAGGTGCGGTGGCGAACACTCAAAAGAGGTCTCCCCGAAATCTCGGGAGGATGTGCCCAAGTGCGCCAACTGCACCGGCGCACACGTAGCTTGCTACGGAGGCTGTCCAACAAGGAAGGCCATCTTAGCAAGAAAGAACCCACCACAGGTGGTCCAACCTTCTGCGGCGGACAGCCCCCGGGTAGGCCCTGCCCCGGCAGGACCGACCCAGGGATCAGCGTACGCGGCAGTGACCAGCAGAGCTGCGGGTAAGATTGTGGCGTCGCGCGTTAACAACACCGACACACACCCCAGTGCACAAATACAAGCTCCAGTTACACAACCAGCTCCCCTTCCTCCTAGGTCGGGAAAACGCCGACGTCCTCGGAGGCCTGCTACCGTCTCCGAAGCTCGCGACGAGCGTCCGGTTCCCACGCCCGCCCGCCAGTAGAGGGAGGTCGCAGTCGAAGTGGACCCGGTGCTACCGAGCCCTCCTGTCCAACCACCTCCACAATAAACCACTATACCCTCCCACACCTCAGTTCCAGGACGTACTGGCGTGGTTGCAACAATTGTTGCAAAACCATGGCCAGAGGATCGCCGAACTGTTGGTAAGTTTCCTCTCTGCCAGCGACCAACCCAGCAAAATGGCCATAGCCATGGAGGCGCTCGCTTTCCTGACCACCGTCATCCGCACGACCCAGAATGGCGGATCAAACTAGGTCTCGTACCTCGTTTAGGTTCGCGTTCTGGAACGCTTGTGGCCTGGCCGGTCAGGAGAATGAGCTCCACCATTTTGCTGGAGCGCATGCCTTAGACCTCATTCTGGTTTCAGAAACATCTCCATCAGAACGTCACATCCCGACTCCAGGGCTATCACTGTCTCAGATCGGACCGCGTCGGCCGCCGTGGGGGCGGCACAGCGATCTTCGTGAAGAACAGTGTGGTCCACAAACCCATCCAGCTCCCTCCACTTCAAACCCTAGAGGCCACGGCCACTTGTGTCCACCTCGGAGGTACTGAAGTCCTGATGGTGTCTGCTTATCACCCACCCCAGAGGCAGTTCGTTCCAAACGACTACCTCTCCATCCTTGCCCTACATCCTCATGCCATTATTGCCGGGGACTTAAATGCTAAGCATCAGCGCTGGCATAGCGGCCCCCGAGCAGACGCTAGAGGCAACGACATCATCAGAATGGTAGACGCGGACCCTCAACTTAGAGTAGAGGGTCCCTGGCAACCTACCCATTACCCGCGAGGTCTAGGCCGGCCATCCGTCATAGACTTCGCAATCATCAAGCATTTTCCGTATCATCTATCACTCACATCGGTCAACGAACTTCATTCAGATCATAATCCCGTGTTGGCCATCATTAACACCCAGGTTGCCAGTCATGAGGTCCCGATCCAACATCGGAACGTAGACTGGGACTGCGTCAGAAGTTGCCTGAATGGCTCCATCCCCGCCAACCCCAACATCACAGACATCCCAACCCTAGAGGTTGCGGTCTCTTCCTTCACCTATGTCGTGAAGCGAACGGTCCACAACCTCACCATCCACACCCCAGCTCCTCTTCATCCTGATGTCCTGCCTTTAGAGCTTCTTTTGCTCATCCGCCGCTCTTGGGCGGCTCGCAGGCGCTACCAGAGGCAACGCACGCCCCATCATCTAGCGGTTCTAAGGCGTTTACGCCATGAGGTTCGTCTCCGTCTACGACCGAGTCCGCCAGGAGGTACGTCGATACCTTCAGCGCCCTCATGGGGAGGCGGATCGGCTTCCCATCATCAAACCAAGCGAACTCCAGGGCGTACTCCGACGCCTCGACCGCAAAAAGGCTGCGGGGCCTGACGGGTTAACCCCTGCCATGCTCCGCCACCTTCCTTTCAAGGCCGTGCTCTTCCTTACTAAGGTCTTCAATATGTGCCTCGCCCTTGGTCACTTTCCACGCGAGTGGAGGGAGGCCCGGGTGATCTGCATATTGAAGCCAGGGAAAGACCCGGTTCATCCTGCCAACTACCGATCCATAAGTCTCCTGTCCGTACTCTCGAAAGTACTCGAGAGGCTTATTCTAGTCCGCTTGTCCCCCATCTTAGGGGACATTCAAGCCATCCCTCCCCATCAGTTTGGGTTCCGGCCTGGCCACTCAACATCTCAGCAGTTGCTGCGAGTGGTGGAGGCAGCCGCCCTGGGTTTCCAGGACAAAGCCTATACCGCCGCAGTTTCTCTAGATGTTGAGAAGGCCTTCTCTACGACCTGGCATGCCGGTCTCCTTCACAAACTCATCCAACTGGAGTTACCCACACATCTAATACACCTGCTACACTCATTCCTAAAACATAGATCCTTTGTGGTCGCAGTTGCGGGAACCAAATCCACACGAACGCCAATCAGAGGCGGAGTCCCTGAAGGTTCTGTATTGTCCCCTACGCTGTTCAGCGTATATGTGGCCGACATTCCATCCGAGCAGCACGTTAACATAGCCCAGTATGCTGACGACGTGCTGCTATACTGTACAAATAAACACCCTCGCAGAACCTTTCTCCCCATACAGCGACACCTCCGCCTCATCCAAGAGTGGTGTAGGCGTTGGCGATTGTCCATCAACCCGGAGAAAAGCCGCGCCATACTTTTCACCAAACGCCGCTTTCCCGCCAACTTCCCCACATTCACATACCTTCGCCGAAGGATTGAGTGGGTAGATTCCCTTACCTACCTGGGAGTAAAGCTCGACAAGGGCCTAACTTTTCGGGGACACATCAACGACCTATCAGCGCGGACCAGCGGGGCAATTGCCTCACTGTACCCTATGCTGCGGTCGGGGATGCCAATCCCCTTAAAGTTACGCCTCTTTCGGGCTCTCATTATCCCTATCCTCCTGTATGCCTGCGAAATCTGGGGCATGGCTGCAGACACCCACCTCCTGCGTCTGCAACGTATACAGAATAGAGGTCTTCGTGTAATCTATTCTGTATACCGCAGATTCCCTACGAGACTACTGCACGAAGCCTCGTCCCTCCCGTAAGTGGAGGACGAAATTAGGCGCCCGGCAACCAAATTCTACGACCAGTTTCCACAACATCGGAGCGCCCTGGTTAGGTCTCTTGGGGACTATATCCCTAGAGAACGCACGCTTGTGCGACACCGGGTTCCCCGCATGGCTTGCGGGCACCCCCGGTAACACAGGAGCTACCCCATCAACAGCGTAAGCTGAACTCCTTACAGTCCTTCCAAGAGTAGTTTGGAAGTCCAAAACATTTCGCCAAATATCCATATTTGGACCACCCATCAGCAGTGCCCAACGACAATTGCATGCTGAAAGTAACATCCGACGAGGAGCATAAAAATGCTACCTCCCAACAATCCTCATTCTTCACCAGCCATCCTATAACTTCCTAATCCCGTCATGTAGTGGTGAAGCCCTAAAAGGGCAGGTACACGAATGACACACCTCGGGCTGTTCTCAGCCTGCCATCTGGTAGTCTAGTCTAATCAATCACAAATCGTCACCCGCTCATTGGCCAGGGCAACGCAACCCCCTCCCACCTAACATTGTAAATATATGGGGAGCGGAAAACTAACAGTCATTTTCGCCATTCGCTCTGCGACCTGCGTCTCGTTTACTTCGAATTGGATGCTTGTTTCTTCGACTGTTAGGACTTCCCGCCAGGGGGCTACAGGAGAGCGACTGCGGCGACCGTGGTGGAGCAATAGTCGACTAACAGCCAAGCGAAGCATATATCGCGTGCACGTTACAAGAAACTTGGTAAGCAAGTTGTAGCGTGCCGCATTGCTTCTGATTTCCTTCCTGCTTCTTCTGAAACACCGATCTGCGCTCGGAGGGGTGCGAGCTGGTGCAACGAGGAAGACTGCATTTCAAGTAGCGGGTTGCCGAACAAGGCTTAGCCATCTACCCTCGGGTAGATAAGGCGCATCTTGAAAAAGGTGTCCGGTCCTCTGTTCGGCACGCTGCTAAGCCCCTGCTACCTGCAGGTGAGATTACGCGAGGTGTGTTTGTGTAATACTGCACCCCAGGGTGCATTATTGTACCTGTCCCTGCACTCCCTAACATGTCTTCTCTTCCTTCTTCCCCCGGCAAGTCCCGAAAGGGGCCCGCCAGCCATCCTTCTTCCCCCGGCAAGTCCCGAAAGGGGCCTGCCAGCCAGTCTGCAACTCCCGTTGCCAGCACCTCCGCTGGTGCTGTCAAAAAGACCTCCGCCGAGGCTAAGAAGCGACCTGCCACTCAACGCGAAAGCGACAAGTGCCGAAGAGTCGAGGCTTCCGAACCAACCACCAGCCAGGTCCTCCCACGTGAACAAGTTCCACGGGTAGGCCAAAATCCGGAGTCTGATCCGAGGACTGTGGGAGTGTTTACTCCTGCAGATCTTCCGTCGCGATGAACGACGAATCATCTTCATCTAGTCTCTCCTCTGGTGAGGAAGAAACTCCTCAACAGGGTGTAGACGGCTTTGGTGAGGTGGTCTCACGTAAAACCAAGAGGCGGCTGGCCGAATTAGCCAAACTGGCACAAGAAGGTCTCCGTAACCTCAACCAACCCCAAACACCTCTCCCCGAAAAGCGACACGTTCCACCGATCATCGTGGACGACTTCACAGGGTCTATCGGCTTTCTTAAGCTGGTAATGCCTACCCTGTCGAGGGAGTGCACGGTGCGGCGGAGCAAGAGCCGCTTTATCTTCCAGGCCAAATCGGCCGAAGATTACAACATCCTCCTCCACCACCTTAAGGACAAGGGTATCCCCCACTTCACCTTCTGGTTGGAGAGAACCCGCGACGTCCACAGAGTTATCCGCGGTCTCCCGGTGGACACACCCATCGACGAGATTGTCGCAGACCTCAAACGTCAGGGCGTCAGCCCAAGACTGGTCAAACAGCTGACCAGAGCCGCACCAAATTGGCAAGAACCCAGAACACCCCTCCCACTATTCCTCGTAGTGGTGGAGAGAGCCCTCGACCCGGAGGGTAAGAAAATTGATGCCATCACAGGCCTTTGTTACCTCCGGGTACATATTGAACCATCCAAGGGTTCTAGCGGTCCTCCCCAGTGCCATCGTTGCCTGGGGTTTAATCACTCCAGCCACTTTTGCCACAGGAAACTTCGCTGCCTGAGGTGCGGTGGCGAACACTCAAAAGAGGTCTGCCCGAAATCTCGGGAGGATGTGCCCAAGTGCGCCAACTGCACCGGCGCACACGTAGCTTGCTACGGAGGCTGTCCAACAAGGAAGGCCATCTTAGCAACAAAGAACCCACCACAGGTGGTCCAACCTTCTGCGGCGGACAGCCCCCGGGTAGGCCCTGCCCCGGCAGGACCAACCCAGGGATCAGCGTACGCGGCAGTGACCAGCAGAGCTGCGGGTAAGATTGTGGCGTCGCGCGTTAACAACAAAGACACACACCCCAGTGCACAAATACAAGCTCCAGTTACACAACCAGCTCCCCTTCCTCCTAGGTCGGGAAAACGCCGACGTCCTCGGAGGCCTGCTACCGTCTCCGAAGCTCGCGACGAGCGTCCGGTTCCCACGCCCGCCCGCCAGCAGAGGGAGGTCGCGGTCGAAGTGGACCCGGTGCTACCGAGCCCTCCTGTCCAACCACCTCCACAATAAACCACTATACCCTCCCACACCTCAGTTCCAGGACGTACTGGCGTGGTTGCAACAATCGTTGCAAAACCATGGCCAGAGGATCGCCGAACTGTTGGTAAGTTTCCTCTCTGCCAGCGACCAAACCAGCAAAATGGCCATTGCCATGGAGGCGCTCGCTTTCCTGACCACCGTCATCCGCACGACCCAGAATGGCGGATCAAACTAGGTCTCGTACCTCGTTTAGGTTCGCATTTTGGAACGGGTGTGGCCTGGCCGGTCAGGAGAATGAGCTCCACCATTTTGCTGGAGCGCATGCCCTAGACCTCATTCTGGTTTCAGAAACACATCTCCATCAGAACGTCACATCCCGACTCCAGGGCTATCACTGTCTCAGATCGGACCGCGTCGGCCGCCGTGGTGGCGGCACAGCGATCTTCGTGAAGAACAGTGTGGTCCACAAACCCATCCAGCTCCCTCCACTTCAAACCCTAGAGGCCACGGCCACTTGTGTCCACCTCGGAGGTACTGAAGTCCTGATGGTGTCTGCTTATCACCCACCCCAGAGGCAGTTCGTTCCAAACGACTACCTCTCCATCCTTGCCCTACATCCTCATGCCATTATTGCCGGGGACTTAAATGCTAAGCATCAGCGCTCGCATAGCGGCCCCCGAGCAGACGCTAGAGGCAACGACATCATCAGAATGGTAGACGCGGACCCTCAACTTAGAGTAGAGGGTCCCTGGCAACCTACCCATTACCCGCGAGGTCTAGGATTTGGATTTGGTTTAAGGGCGCTCAACTTCTAGGTCATCAGCGGCGAGGTCTAGGGCGGCCATCCGTCATAGACTTCGCAATCATCAAGCATTTTCCATACCATCTATCACTCACATCGGTCAACGAACTTCATTCAGATCATAATCCCGTGTTGGCCATCATTAACACCCAGGTTGCCAGTCATGAGGTCCCGATCCAACATCGGAACGTAGACTGGGACTGCGTCAGAAGTTGCCTGAATGGCTCCATCCCCGCCAACCCCAACATCGCAGACATCCCAACCCTAGAGGTTGCGGTCTCTTGCTTCACCTCTGTCGTGAAGCGAACGGTCCACAACCTCACCATCCACACCCCAGCTCCTCTTCATCCTGATGTCCTGCCTTTAGAGCTTCTTTTGCTCATCCGCCGTTCTTGGGCGGCTCGCAGGCGCTACCAGAGGCACCGCACGCCCCATCATCTAGCGGTTCTAAGGCGTTTACGCCACGAGGTTCGTCTTCGTCTACGCGAGCACCGAGTGCGCGCGTGGGAGGACACGATGACTCGTTTGAACCCGGAAGATGGCGACGTGTGGAAGATCGCCAAGCTACTCAGGAACCGAGGAGGGTCACACACCTCACCCATCCAAGGCACCCGAGGCCTGGCCTATGAACCCCAAGCCAAAGCAAATGTGTTTGCTGATTACCTGGAGAGGACTAGGCGTCTTAGAGATGATCCGCAGGACCTAGACTTCTCCGACCGTGTCCGCCAGGAGGTACGTCAATACCTTCGGCGTCCTCATGGGGAGGCGGATCGGCTTCCCATCATCAAACCAAGCGAACTTCAGGGCGTACTCCGACGCCTCGACAGCAAAAAGGCTGCGGGGCCTGACGGGTTAACCCCTGCCATGCTCCTCCACCTTCCTTTCAAGGCCGTGCTCTTCCTCACTAAGGTCTTCAATATGTGCCTCGCCCTTAGTCACTTTCCACACGAGTGGAAGGAGGCCCGGGTGATCTGCATATTGAAACCAGGGAAAGACCCGGTTCATCCTGCCAACTACCGATCCATAAGTCTCATGTCTGTACTCTCGAAAGTACTCGAGAGGCTTATCCTAGTCCGCTTGTCTCCCATCTTAGGGGACATTCAAGCCATCCCTCCCCATCAGTTTGGGTTCCGGCCTGGCCACTCAACATCTCAGCAGTTGCTGCGTGTGGTGGAGGCAGCCGCCCTGGGTTTCCAGGACAAAGCCTATACCGCCGCGGTTTCTCTAGATGTTGAGAAGGCCTTCTCTACGACCTGGCATGCTGGTCTCCTCCGCAAACTCATCCAACTGGAGCTACCCACACGCCTAATACACCTACTACACTCATTCCTAAAACATAGATCCTTTGTGGTCGCAGTTGCGGGAACCAAATCCACACGAACGCCAATCAGAGGCGGAGTCCCTGAAGGTTCTGTATTGTCCCCTACGCTGTTCAGCGTATATGTGGCCGACATTCCATCCGAGCAGCACGTTAACATAGCCCAGTATGCTGACGACGTGCTGCTATACTGTACAAACAAACACCCTCGCAGAACCTTTCTCCCCATACAGCGACACCTCCGCCTCATCCAAGAGTGGTGTAGGCGTTGGCGATTGTCCATCAACCCGGAGAAAAGCCGCGCCATACTTTTCACCAAACGCCGCTTTCCCGCCAACTTCCCCACATTCACATACCTTCGCCGAAGGATTGAGTGGGTAGATTCCCTTACCTACCTGGGAGTAAAGCTCGACAAGGGCCTAACTTTTCGGGGACACATCAACGACCTATCAGCGCGGACCATCGGGGCAATTGCCTCACTGCACCCTATGCTGCGGTCGGGGATGCCAATTCCCTTAAAGTTACGCCTCTTTCGGGCTCTCATTATCCCTATCCTCCTGTATGCCTGCGAAATCTGGGGCATGGCTGCAGACACCCACCTCCTGCGTCTGCAACGTATACAGAATAGAGGTCTTCGTGTAATCTATTCTGTATACCGTAGATTCCCTACGAGACTACTGCACGAAGCCTCGTCCCTCCCGTACGTGGAGGACGAAATTAGGCGCCGGGCAACCAAATTCTACGACCAGTTTCCACAACATCGGAGCGCCCTGGTTAGGTCTCTTGGGGACTATATCCCTAGAGAACGCACGCTTGTGCGACACCGGGTTCCCCGCATGGCTTGCGGGCACCCCCGGTAACACAGGAGCTACCCCATCAACAGCGTAAGCTGAACTCCTTCCAGTCCTTCCAAGAGTAGTTTGGAAGTCCAAAATATTTCGCCAATTATCCATATTTGGACCACCCATCAGCAGTGCCCAACGGTAGTTGCATGCTGAAATTAACAACCGATGAGGAGCATAAATTTATGCTACCTCCTAACAACCCTCAATCCTCACTCTTCACCAGCCATCCTATAACATCCTAATCCCGTCATACAGTGGTTAAGCCCTACACGGGCAGGCACACGAATGACACACCTCGGGCTGTTCTCAGCCTGCCATCTGGTAGTCTAGTCTACGGTCATTTTCATTCTGACGAAGGCCATGGAGTTTAGAATGGCGGAAAGCTCAATATTTTTAAACCTCACACGGCTGATCGCCCGTGAAACTGTAATAAATAATAATAATAATAATAATAATAATAATAATAATAATAATAATAATAATAATAATAATAATAATAATAATAATAATAATAATAATAATAATAATAATAATAATAATAATAATAATAATAATAAATAATAATCAGAGTAAATGTGCTGGATTATGTCTCAAGTTTTAATAGGTTAAGTGACAACTTGAGTGAGTGAGTGAGTGAGTGGTTAGGGTTTAAGGGCCCGTCGACAGCTAGGTCATTAGAGCCCCAAGTCAAAAGATAAAAAAAAAATGGATAAAACTCACCACCACTTAAATATTAAAACGCAAGCTAAAACAGCCAAAAGTTAAAAAAGTTAAAACTTAAAACTTGTCTAAAAAGTATGCTCAAAATAGTTAAAAGCGTGTAAAATGATCTAAAAAGGTAAGCAGATAAAATAGAAAAGGTAAAAGGTAAAACCACTCAATAAAATTTAAACTTGCTTACCAAAGCCAATGCTGCCGACGAACCGCAGCACTGAATCCACAGCTACTGACAACTTGATGCTCAACCCAAGCGGCACATGAGAGAGTATTTGTATATGCATCCCCTATAGTGAGCAATTTAAATGTGAACTTGACTTCAGTTTAATGTATGTTTGACTCTGTGTCGAATCATTATTTTATCACCAGGAAGATTGTCAATGATAATTGTTGTAAAGAGCATATTTTAATTTTTGTTTATGTAATTGAGACTTGTGTTATACATGTATTTGATCAAAAATGTTAAAAGAGACAAATTATAATGGTTCTCTTAGCGAGTTTGAGACTGTGATAATTCTTAAAATATGACGACACGGAATGACCTTACAAGTAAGTGCAACAAAGCATAATATTATACGAATGTAGTATCCTAGCAATGGGGGATATTAAATTCTCTCTTGGTGTGATGATTTCAGTGAATGTAGATGCAGAATTGGTGTGCCGCTATATTAAAAGGATTATTAAGTGTTTTAAATACTCTTGGACCAAGGTTTTGTTGCATCAAGTAATTCCTTTAGTGATTCTTCAAAAAGTTAAGTATATCATCTAAACTAAGGTAATACCATTGAAAGAGGGGAGAAAATGAAGATGGTTTGTGTATGGTGCGAAAACTCACTAAATCTTACGACACACAATCTTGAACTCACTAAAGAGTTCAAGTATCTTGCTGAAAATCAACAACTGTGACTTTCCATACAAGCGTATAAGTATGATGATTAAATTAAAGCATCAGGTTCAGAATTGGATTTGCCTTATTTCTGTACCACACCTGACATAAGAAAAGGGTACTCATTGCTCCTGCCCACTGACACTAACTCGTCCTATCGACACAAAAGAAAAATATCATCACTTATAAAAGCCTGTCGCAAAACATAGACAAGTATAACTTTGTTTTCCCACTGAATTTGTTTCATGGCCGAAGTTAGCCTGTCTTCTAGGAAACCTAGGCCACATTTCAATATTTTATACAATAAACAATAATACACATTTCAATCTATTTTCTGTAAAGTAAAGGTTTAAAAAGAAGATATAAAGAAAAATTGGAAGGAGTAAGAAAGATGTTGTGGGAAAGTTATGTTAGGGAAGAATTAGAAAATAATGTATGGGGAGTTCCATATAAGATAGTTATGGAAAGCTATCCATACCAGAAGTATTACCTGCATGACAAGGAAAATGGAGAATATACTAAAACATGGAAGCAATCTGCAAATTATTTATTAGAGAAATTATTACCATTTGACAAGTTTTTAGATCATGAAGAGGATCATCAACTTTATAGAGGATTTAGAAATCCATATATAAATAATCGCCTAATTTATCCATATAATGAAATTGAAGTGAAATTAGCCATAAGGGAAATGAAGAAGAAAAAAGTTACAGGTCTGGATGGAATTGCAGCAGAAGTTTTGCAATGTTTGGAATTTAAAATAGCCCCATATTTATGCAATATATTAAATGAGTCTAATAATAGGCAGAGTTCCATATTGTTGGAAGGAGGCCAATGTAGTTATGTTAAAGAAGTTAGTGATAAACATCCAGTACATCCAAAATCCTATAAACCAATTTGTTTATTAAATACATTAGGCAGGATACAAGAGAAATTGTTATAAAAAAGAATAAATGAATATAGAATTATGATGGGTATGACAAATACGCAATTCGGCTTTAGAAAAAGAAAATCAACAGAGGACGCAATCAAAGCTTTAATGACAACAAAAGCAAGTAAAAAGAAATATGTGATAGGTTTATTTTTTATATAGCTGGCGCATTTGATAATTTGTGGTGGCCGGAATTGTTTAGGATATCAAGAGAAAAGGAATATCCAAGGAGTACTTATAACTGCCTGAAAGATTATTGTAAAGATAGGAGGGTGTATCTACAAGGGGAAAATTTAGTTACAAGAAGAGAAATAACCAAAGGATGCCCACAAGGATGTATGCCCACTTTTTGAGGACATTTTAACGGAACCCATATTAGAAGAACTAATGGAACTTAATGAAATTATGGAGGTAATAGCCTATGCAGATGATTTAACAATTTTAGTAGAAGGAAATAGCAGAAAAGAAATTGAAGAAAAAGTGAAAATTATAATTGATTAAGAGGTTCAATCAGAAACTGAAAAATTCAATGCCATAGCCGGGATCCGAACCACGAAAACTGAAAAATTCAATGCCATAGCCGGGATCTGAACCACAGATTCCGTGGTTCTGATCCCGGCTATGGCATTGAATTTTTCAGTTTCTGATACAATATCTTAAACATTGCCCACATACGGCTTGCGTGTTTAAAAACACCAGCAGAAAGCTTGTTGGCATAAAAAAATGAGTGTGTGGGGTTTAACGGCCCGTCGACGACGAGATCATTTGGTAAAGAAATAATTATAAGTAATTGATCTTATAGTGCAGGAAAGCCAAATTGGAAACGGCCCCACAGAAATCGGCATATATGCTTTTTAAAGGGTATCTGAGGAGGAATCTGGCAATTAAAATAAATAGCATTAATATAAAATGGGAGAAAAATACATCTTGGGATCTATTTGGATGAGAAACAAAATTTTGATGCACATATTAATAAAACCAGTAATAAAGCAGGGAACGTTATGATGAAATTGGCAACCACCCCAGAGAAATTTTAAAATCAAATTAGAGGTAACCAAAACATACATGATGGCAATTTTATTTGGAATATTAGACAATGGAGCTGGTATTTGGGCATTTAAGGCAAAATTTGGAAAGAATGTCAGAGTATTGAGAGGAGTGCAACGACAGGCGCTTTTAAGATGAATGAGTATAGTTAGTACAACGCCAACAATGGCTGTATTAGTGACATTAACAATATGGCCAATTGATCTAATAATTAGGCTGAGAGGAGCTATCTATTGGTTAAAGAAGAATCGGCCAAATAAAATAATGGAAATTATTGGGAAGGAATGTGCTACAAAACGAGATATGAGGAATGAATTATTGAATCAATGCCAAGAAGAATGGCAGCGAATAGAAGAAGGAAGAAGAACATATGAAATATATCCAAATATTAGGAAAAGAATCCTCACCTCAGAGGTGGGTAGATTTAGACTGAAGAAGTACATCAGTGGTGCAGAGAAGAAGCGGCGGCAGCTAGCTAGGAAGATGGGTGAGGACTGTGGAGGAAACCTCAGCCTTTTTTCTTTGCAGGCTCCCCCTCAAGGGGAGAAAAGGCTCTTATCAGGGTGTAGGCAACGCATACAAAGAAACCAAAGGTGGAGTGTGCCAGAATACCTAAATATGGATTCAGGGTGGTTATGATTGAAGAGTTGGAATTTCATCCCACAGGAGTTCTTCTACATGCCAGTTAAGCACACTTAAAAACCATCGGTCTGGACCAGATTTGAATCTGCGACCTTGGGATCAGTAGGCCAGCGTCTAACCAACTGAGTCACCCAGACCGACGTCACAGAGCCATGATTGCATTACTGATTTAAATGATTCAGTCTCAATGGTTCAGCACCCTTTCCAATCATATCCTACACACGGCTCTTGTGTGAAAAAACATTAATTACAATAATTGACCTCATAGTTAGTTAAACTAGAAGCCTGGGACTTAAGTACTTAAATGTTATAAGTCACCATTAGGGTATGTTATCTCAGAGTAAATTGAGATCTGCTTGTATGGTTTACCGGGAATAATGCGAGTGAGGTGGAGAATTTTATGTCATATCGGCACGTTGGTCATGATAGCTTAGTGGTTAGAGCAGCCAGACAGCAACCGGTAGATCCGTGGTTCAAATCCCGGTAATGGCATTCAATTTTTCAGTCTCACTCTACCCTTTCCTATCATTAAAGACGGTTACCATGAGCAGCAGCTTACCACTGAAAAGGAAGTGGAACTGCTGATTGAGCTCTCTGAGGAGGGTGGGCCTCATTCCTCAGTTTGTCAATTGCTATCTATCAAGAGGAGTAGCAGTGGTGTCTGTGATAATGAGAGTCATGGTCCTGGCTGTCCACTCAAATCCATAAGCTGGATCCATGGGAGAGTTTCAGGCTCACTACAGTGGAAAGACTGACAGATACACTTTTGAAAGATGGGGTATTGGTTCAGAGACCTTATACATCATTATCAATATACCTACTGGCCAGGTAAATCTGAGTCAGCACTTCATTAGTCATAAGACTCGAGGAGGTGGACTGGCATGGAGTGTTCCCTGACATTGAGGGTGCCTTCAGTATCTCTTTAGGCGCCACCAACCAAGAGCCTTGAGAGTAGAGAACTCAGTCCGATGGTTACAGACTGGAGTATGGCCTCCTTGGAAGCCCAACAATCTGTGAGATCATCAGTACCCTGGGGCTGTCACCAAGGAGGGGTTTTGTCGCCTACCCTGTGGTGTCTGAACAAAGATAGCTACTGAGGTTCAACAGGGGACACAAGACTATGCTGTTGACATATAGACGTTCCTGAGTACTCTCACAGGGATCCTTACATGCTCTAGAGGAATGGTACAAGGAAACAGACTTGTCAGTTATAATGCATGAGGTTTCACTTGGTACTTTTAGCATTACCCTTGTCTAGCAAGGGTTTCTTTCTTGAGATGGTCAGTCCCTTTTACAGCCCTATTGTATTCCTTAATTATCTGCAGTGGTATAAGGTAAGTGCACATCAGTGGTGTTGCAAACATGCAAAATGTGTTTAGAATTTGAGAATTTCTTGATTATTTTAAACATTGTGCTGGAAATTGTGCCAGTGTCTGTGTTAGTTCTAGGAGGTGTGGGAAGGAAAGGAAAAGTTATTAGATCAGATGGTAGGGAAACTGTGATCAACATCCATAATTTTTTTTGCAGACAAATGTGAAGCCCTAAAATGTGGAAAGCCAATTATCTGTGTCGAGTATAATTTGAAGAACTGCTGCAGCTACAGATGTTTCATCACATACTGTGAAAAGAACAAAATGATGTGCAAGATTGTGGTAATTTTATAGACTCCTGGTAAAAAAAATGCTCAAATAGAAAACCCACAAAAACAGCAATAGACTCTTTCTGTGCCACTGCAATAAGACAATCTATTTATTCACTCTATTGGACTGATTTTCTGCCCAGCTTGGAAGACGTAAAAACAGTTCTAAAAGAAAAAACTTTGTTCAACGGGAGTTTATGGAGCTTGCAAAAAGTACTGCATAAAATGAAAATTAGATTTGTAAAGACCTCGTGTGGAGGGAAATTACTGATGGAAGGGCCAGATGGAAAAAGACTTGCATTTCTAACAACAATTAAAGAGATGAGCACTTCTGGTGCCCCTATTATTTACTTAGATGAAATGTGGATCAATACAAATCATACGAAAAACAAAATGTAAAAAAGTGAAGAGGATGGTTTTTAATTTCCCTCACACAACCCAACAGGCAAAGGACGGCAGTTCTTAATTTTACATGCAGGAAGTTTGACTGGTTTCATTCCCAATGCTCTGCTCAGTTTTAAATCAAGATCAAGCAAAAACTGTCACGAAGAAACGGATAGTGAAACATTTAAAAAATGGTTTATTGATCAGTTGTTACCCAACATTTCCCCAATAATGCTATAGTTATAGATAACGCATCTTATTATTCTACTCAAATCAACAAGGCTTCAATATAATCATTTAAATCAGTAATGCCATCATGGCCCTGTGACATTGGTCTGGGTGGCTCAGTTGGTTAGACGCTGGCCTACTGATCCCAAGATCGCGGGTTCGAATCTGATCCAGACCGATGGTTTTTAAGTGTGCTTAACTGGAATGTAAAAGAACTCCTGCAGGATGAAATTCCAACACACCGGCGACACTGATGTGATCCTAGCAATTGACAGCGTCGCTAAACAACAAAATAATTTGAAAATGGCTCTGTGACAATAATATTGAATTTGATTGGCATTCCACCAAAACTGCACAATACAAACTAATAAAGCTGAAAAAAGACAGTCTCAAAATTTATGATATAGATCGTATAGCGCAAATGCACAGCCACACTGTAATATGGCTACCTCTGTATCATTGTGATTTAAAAACTAAATAACTTATATGGGCACAGATAAAAAATGATGTTGCGAAACAATCATTTAAGCATAGTGACATAAAAGTGTTGTTTGGCAGTGTAGTAGGTAACGTGTCCAAATAAAACTGGTGGAGCTTGTGAACATGTTGAAAAGCTAGAACAGTTTCATTGGCAGAAAGATGGAGTAATAGATGAAATTAGTGATAGCTTCATATTTAATTTAGAAGATGATTCAGATAGTGAACATGAAAATTTTGAAATTTCTGACAATTAAGAGGAAGGGGAACAAGAACCAAATTGGGAGGACATTGAAGGATCACCTACCACTGGTGTGTCTATCCTGCCTGGCTTGCCATAAAAGAGGGGCAGCTTAGAAAGAGATGGTAAATACCTATTTCTTTCTCTTTCTAAAAATTAGGTGCCAAGGAAAACCACATACAATATAATTCAGACCAGAACTGATATGATCTTCACAAGCTAAAGGAGGGTGCTTGGATTGGTAGGGCCCCTTCTCCTAGAGAAAAAGCTGAAGGTGACCAGATCAGTTAAGCATCTGGGTGTTATTTTACATGCAGGACTGACCTGGAAGAACCATGTGGACTTGTAGGAGAGCCACAGGACTGCAGAGGAGCCTACAAACCCAAAGCGATCAGATGGCTTTACATAGGTTCCTTATTACAGATGATATGGAAACATTGTCACTCTGCAGCAGGAATCCTTGTATCTTATGGCATGGTGTTACCACTAAGATTGTGTAGTGTATGAGGGTTAGAATAAGATACCTACTGCTGCACCTAGGTGAATGAGTGCCAATATTTTTATGAGATACACTGCCTATTTGAGAGTAGGAGGTAAACATTTCCAATATCTACAATAGAGTAAGGAGAACTTTCCCAGCGACTCTTACACAGTGGAGAGTGGCTGTGGAAAGGGATACCATAAATAATGATTACATACATTGTCGTCATAAGGCCCCTGGTAAACTATGCAGCATTGGTTCACTGGCCTGCCTCTTCAGTGAGGACATTAACTGTCAAACTGAATTTTCTGCAAAGATTGTCAATGCAGACTACCCCACCATCTCCCTTGGAGGACCTTCCTCCTTTGCACTTGTTTGTAAAGAAGGATGCAAGGGTAAGTGCACATCACCTTTGGACATCAAGCGGTTGGTGCACTACCAAAATGAGAAGGGACTTAATAGGTTATGCAACTGCAATACCATACAGGGAGGTGTGGGACCCAGAGATGGGGTTTCTCCTCAGGCAAGAGGTTCCGGCACGGTAGAGACAGAACCCACCTCAGGGGCAGGCCAGATGCAAGGATCTATGGCCCTGGAAAAATATCACTATCCTTTGGTAGTGTTGTCACTTTATTCCAGGCTGAAATTCATGCCATTTTAGCCTGCCCAATGCATATAAATACTTTGCCATGAAATGGACGGAGATTGGAATCTGCTCAGATAACATGGCAGCTTTGAAAGTCCTAATAGAGTATCCCTTTGTGGTCTACTGGGAAAATATGAATCAGTTGGGGAATTTAATCCTATTCTGGCAAGTTGCCTTGGTAGCTCAGTGGTTAGAGCAGCCGTGTGTGAAGCAGAAGGTCTATGGTTCACATCCCAGTAGTGGCATTGAGTTTTTCAGTGCTCTTTCAACCTCTTAAACATTGCCCACACGCGGCAAACACCAGCAGCAAGTTGGTTGGCATACAAAAATAATTACCCTAATAGCAGTCAAAACCACATCCAAATTGGTACAGTGATGCCACAGTATGTTGGACAGACTTTGTGCCACTCCCTCAGTTACCCTTATGTTGGTGCCTAAGCATTCTGGTACTACATGTAATGAGATGGCAGATGCCCTGGTGAAGAGGTGTGTGGGCCTAAGATTCATATGACCTAACCTGTCTTTGGAGTATCCCTCAGAAGTGTCAAGTAAGAGAAAACCCAGCTTACACCTCGAGCTCATCTTGAGATGTGGAAATAAGTTGCTACCAGGTAAAGCCCATGATTTTATTACAGGACCTGGCAGTAAACTAAGTGAGCTTCTCCTGAACTTACCTAGATCTAGGCTCAGGGATGTTGTTGGCTATGGCTGGACACATCCTGTGTGACATGTACGTACAATGGGACTCATAGAAGATCCCAAGTCCAGGAAATGTGGGATGAACTTTGAATCCTCCCAACATTTACTATGTGAAACATTTGTTATGTACATATATGTTACCTTGAATTCCTCCTTGGAATCTGAGGGTATAAAGAGATCAAGATACCAAGAACATCATTTGCTTTTGGGCTCCTTCTTGAAACCTGAGTTTATAAAAAGGGCAGATAACAAAGATGTCTGCTTTATCAGGACTGCCAGACTTGAATATTCTACCCTGTATATGAGGCACAAAGGGCTCCAAGAGACCATATGCAGACCTCTAGCAGGGTCATGCTCAGTTTATCATTGTCGTCCTCGTCATAGTCGTCGTCATCGTCATCATCATCATCATCATAATCATAATCAAGGAAATGCTTTACACCACCTCACTTGACAATGATGGTGACAACCAACTCCAAGATATACTTTAAACCCATTGGGTTTTGTTGCTAGCATTTTTGCAAATTTAAAACAAATCTAAGTTTCTTTGTCAGATGCACCATTGCTACAACCCAGCACACAAGAGTTCTTTGGCTTCTAAAATAAGGATAAAGTATAAGTTAAGTAACCAAGGTAATAGATGGCTTTTGTAGCAGTACATCAATGGTTTTCTTGTGGTTTTTATGTATTTTTATGCACTAAAGCAAGTAAAGTATTACCAATAGCTCTACTTTTAAAAAAAATATATATTATGTTAACCACAGTGTGTAGTTATAACAAACTTTCAAGTTCTGCAGGTGCAAATATCAATAGACTATGTAGAACAATATTAGTAAAAATCTGATGTGCTGCACTTACTTGACTTTCCCTACTCTTGTACTATTCTTACAAATTCATATGCCTTTATCTTCTTCATGTTAGTCGAGATAAACATTTGCAGAAATGATCTTACTGCTCACTTTCTTGTAGGTGCAAGGGGAATGTGGGAATACAGTAGGTAGGCTTTGAGCGAGTCAGATCTTTTAAAGCTTCGAAATTTCATTCTCTTTGCATGGCTAAGATATAAAACAATGAATAACAGTCTTCCATTTCTGGAGAGTATAAGTACCATCAAACTGGGTGATTTCAGACATATGGTCTGTTTTCGGACAATGTGTATCGCAACTAAATTAAAAGCAACAACAATGTTTAAAAACAATTCTAGTTGAGAGGCGATTTTTAGATGTCAATCCTTAAGCTTCGTTTTACATTTTATGAACACCTATTGCTTGTTTCTGTGCAGTGTTATTATATTCGTAGAGCTTTGAAGTATGCCGCCAATTTCCGAACTATTGTTAATCACATGTACTTTCATTACTAGAATCGAAATTAACAACTTAAAATTTTTTTTTCTTCAACATCAGTTCTTTTAACTAGTCTGTCACACAGCAATGCATTAACTAACGCAACATTTCTTCTATTGTTGAGTACATACCAACTTTTATTAGAAACCACATTTCTTCTATTGTTGAGTACATACCGACTTTTATTAGAAACCACTCATTTGAGGGTTGACTTTGGACGATCATGGGTCGTTATAAGAGGAAACTTGGAGCTCCAGTACGCTGTAATTACAATACAGAAAATTTAGAAAAGGCTATCAGAGCTATAAAATAAGTTATGCCTTACGGAAAAGCAGCAGAATATTATGGTATACCGAGGTCGATTCTCGAAAATAAAGTTAATAAGAAGCATGTAAATCTAATGGGAGGCCAGCCTGTGCTAAACAAAGATGAAAAAAGAACGTTTTGAAGGAATATTGACTGCTGCTCGCTGGGTTGTTGTTGTAGTGTTTAACGCCCGCTTTTACTACTACGGCACCGCAGGTGGTGACACTGATGATACATGAAGATGGAGCACCGGTGGAATGAAATGGCGGGGGAAACCAGAGTACCCGGAGAAAACCTGCCCTGGCGCCGCTTCGTCCACCACGAATACCACACGCGGGTCCCTGGGATCGAACCCGGGCCGCCTAGGTGGTAGGCGAGCGTGCTAACCGCTCGGCCACGGCGCCACCCCTGCTCGCTGGGGATTTCCCTTTACTTCAATAGACATAAGATACCTGGTAAAGGGAGACAGATCTGGCAGAATAATATGGTGCTTCAAGAATAGCTTTCCAGGAGTGGACTGGGCTGCTTCCTTCTTAAAGCATTCTGCAACACTGTTAGACTAAGTGGGAATATAAAAAGAGCTCGCACTGAGATGTCCAAAGAATCAGTGCAAGAATATTTCCACAACATTGGTCCAATTATAGAAAATGTGCCTATTCTAACATTGTGAACTATGACAAAACTAATTTCAATGACGATCCTGGAAGGAAACATACAGTCATATGAAGAGGTGTAAAGCATGCGGAATGCATTATAGATTTTTCAAAAACCAGCATTTCTGTTATGATGGCTGCTTCTTGTGATGGGCATACACTTCCACTTATGTCCTCTATAAAGCAGAACATCTTTGGGACACTTGGACAGAGGACGGGCCACCCGGAACAAGGTTTAATCATAATGGAACTGGATGGTTTGATATGGCTATTTTCGAGGATTGGTTTTTGACCATAGCATTACCATATTTAAAGAAGAGGCCTGGTCAAAGGATCCTAATTGGAGAAAACCTAAGTAGCCATATTTCTCTGAAAGTGATAAAAAAAATGAAAATGTTGGACATCCATTTTATCTTGTTGCCTCCAAACAGCACCCATCTTCTCCAAGCCTTGGATGTCAGTTTCTTCCAACCTGTGGAGATAACTTGGCATGAGGTGCTGAGTGACTGGAACAAGAGCACTCGAGGTCCAATATCCAAGGATGCACTTCCATCCCTGTTAACACAGAAGCTGGAAAAAATCAAAGCCAAAAAGGTTGATAATATTAAGAGTGATTTTCGAGCAACTGGACTCATTCCATTTGATCCATTGCATGTGTTGGACAAACTTCCAGACAGAGAAGAAACAAATGATTTGATTTCATGGCAGAGCAGTTTCGAAGAAATCCTGAAGGAAACTCGATACAAGAAGCCCAATGTTGTTAGGCGGAAGAAGCTCAAAATTACACCAGGGCAGTCAGTTCTGGGACGCCATTTGGGACAAGAAAACCAGAGCAATGTTTCAACTAGCAGCAGCAGCAGTAGTAACTGCAGTGAAAATGAAATTGATAATACTCTGACATTAAAGGAGGACTCATTTTTGGTGGCTAGCTTTGAGTACAGTGTTGGAAAGAAGACTCGTGTAAGGCAGTATGTTGGTCTTGCAACAAATGTCGGTGCCAAAGATGTTGATGTGAAGTTTTTGCACCCACACAACAGCAAAAGTGCATTTGTGCTTCCCGAATTTCCTGACGAGGGCACCATCTTTAGAGATCAAATAATAAAATTGCTGCTGGCGCCAAAGGAAGAGAAGAGAAACTCTGTATTTCCACACAACGTACTGTAATAAACTGTATCAGATATGTTACTGTGTTATTTCACCAACTTTTTAAGATTTTATTCACTTAAAATATGTTGACTTATTTACTGGTGTAATTTGATCTAATGAATCATGTCTTTTTTCTGTTCTTACTGAACTCAGTGGATTGTAGATAGAATAATTTGTGTTTACACTATTTTAAACTATAGTACATTAAAACAGAACCTGAAAATATTTTTTAAAACTAAAATAAATGTCTGAAACAAAAGGTTAGGACAACCATCTTCGGATATCGTAAGAATAACACGTGCGCCCGAAGTCACCCCACTATACTGGGCGACATCGGATACTATTAATATTTTTAAAAAACCTTAAATACGCTATATATACAAAAGCCAGAATCAGTCATACAATTTTTTTAATTATAATAATGATAATAATAATAATAATAATAATAATAATAATAATAATAATAATAATAATAATAATAATAATAATAATAATAATAATAATTATAATAATAATAATTTATTGCAGTCAATAGACTCTTACAAGAGCATCTGACACTGTCATCATATCTATACAATCAGTTTGGTTACAATATTAACTACAAATCATCATAATAATTAGTTAAAATACAATGCCATTGGCTCTTACAAGATAAATCATTAAATACTTACATCTAAATACAACATTCATTATAGTTCAGCAATATTATACAAACATTTATCTATTAGAAATGATTTTAGAGCAGCTTTAAATTATGAGTCTGTCCTATTTTTAATTGCTAATGGCAATTTATTAACCATAACAAATGTTACCCTATATAGAATAACCCTTATCCCTTCATATGCTTAAATAAAAGGAAAAGAAATGCAAAAAGCGTCCGAAGTCACCCAAGTTGACCAGTACTACTAAACTCACACAAATAACAAGGAATATCTCTGAAATGGTTCACTCCACAGAAAAATTAATTTGGACATAAATTGCATGATTTAAGGAGATGCACATTTTTTGTACAGTAAAATTTGGCTTATCTCTTACAGTTTACCAGTTATGCAAAAGTCATGAGGTCATCAGCACCCTTAAAAAAATTCATGGCAATAGCCGGATATAAATTTCAATCAAAAACAAAATTACAAGAAACAAAGAAAATATACACATAAACGTAAAAAACAGTGGCAATAGCCAGATGTTAAACAAGGCGATAAATGTGTCAAAATGCATAAAAAGAGATATCTAAAATTTTAAATCCTTAAATTTGATACTACACTTCGCTAAAAACTTAAAACCTCTATCAACCGCTGTTTTGTCATCTGCCAACACCTCTGCAAGTCTGACAAGCAACTGCAGAGAATCTCCAAGGTGCTCTAGAGAGGAGCAGTCTAGCAGCACGTGACGGAAGGACAAAAGATTGACACACAACGGACATAGAGGGGCAGGGTCCCGTTTAAATAGGTAACCATGCAAAAAATTGCAGTGCCCTATTCTTAATCGAGCCAAACTAACCTCCTCGTGGCGAGATGTGCGACAGGAAGTTATCCAGTTTATCGGAAGTTCTTTCACTTCTCTAAGTTTATTACCGCGGAGAGCTGACCACTCGTCGTGCCAGGACGACAGCAACGCTCTCCGTACTTCAAGCCTAAAGTCTTCCGAAGTAACACGTGAGATGATAATACTGGGTTCTTTAGTTGCCGTCTTTGCTGCTAAATCTGCCATTTCATTCACCGGCAAACCTACGTGACCAGGAATCCATGCACACACTACGTCAACACCAGAAGCGTGTAAAACATGGAGGGCATCCTGGATACGTTGTACAATAGGGTGGGGGTTGTACAAGTGATAAGGGATCTGCAGTGCACTAAGGGAATCGCTCAAAATCAGGCAGTCACCTAATTTACGACCGCGCACATACAAAACGGCTCGGTAAATTGCATATAGCTCTGCAGTAAAAATGGAAGTGCTATTTGGAAAACCGAATGTATGTGGTTCGGTTCCATAAATATAAGCACATCCAACACCGTTGGTGCTCTTTGACCCATCGGTATAAATACATCGAGGATCTGTGTAGCCTGACAAAAATTCTAAAAAATACGTGCGGATACTTGAAATAGGCATCATGAACTTCCGGTGTACGGTTATTCCAAGATCTACATGGGGCATGCCAGATAGTCAAGGGGCGTAAAAGTTCTCGCCCTTGGCGAACATCCTATGCAGTTTCATTTCAAGCTTCGCTAGAAGTTCCTGGAAACGAAACCCCGCAGGCTTAGGATTAAGGGTGCTATTCCTATACCGTTCTCTTAGCGTGGTGGTGAAAAAAGAAGCGAACGTTGGGTGCTTAGGCATAAATCTAAGTGCACAACCATAATTGGCCAAGAGAATCCCAGGCCGATATTGCAGAGGAGGTTCTGCGGCCTCGGCGTAAAGGCTCGCCACTGGGCTTGTTGGAAAAGCACCTATTGCCATGCGGATGCCCCTATTGTGTACTGCGTCTAATCTTCTCAGCATAGATGGTCGTGCTGACGAATAAACAATACACCAATAGTCTAGTTTGGATCGGATCAGTGCGCGATACACTCGCAACTAAACTGTCCGATCCGTTCCCCACGATTTGCCATTCAGTACTCGCATGATATTTAGGGAATCGTCACATCGTGCTCTTAGCTGTGCAATATGCGACGACCAACTAAACTTCCTGTCCAAGATCAAACCCAGGAAGCGCGTCTCATCTGCGAAGGGAGGTAAATCTGGACCGAAACGGAGCGAAGGTGGTAATCGTCTCCCACGGCGCCAGAAATTAACGCAGATTGACTTCTCAGTTGAGAAACGAAGCCGTTTTTTGAGCTCTTGCTGCAGGCGCCGTTGTAAGAACGCCGTGAGCTGAGGGGTGCAATAGACAGCGAAGTCGTCTACGAATAGGCATGACGAAACTCCAGGTGGAACACATTTCAAGATGGAGTTAATTGCTATAGCAAAGAGCATGGCACTTAGTACCACAACAAAAGAATTAGAAAAAACCGAGCCGACCCTTACTCGGAAAAAGCTGTCTTTCATAAACTCCTGAATGAACAGCGGTAGGCGTCCACGGATTTTCCAGGTGTGACGTAGGCTATCCATCAGACTGTGTACAGGGAGGTATTAAGTGGGAGGTCAAACACAATAGTGGACCAAAGTTGATTGGGCGTTTGGCACATGCCATCTCAACCCTTAGAGGAACCCAATCGAGAGTATGGCTCGGGGCCCCGGGTACGCCAAACCCTTACCTACAGTAATAGGATCCCCTGGGGGAGAGTAAGACTACATAGGCTATAGCCAGAATATACAAAATATACATTTCATTTGCCATAAAAATACCTTACACAAAATTGGTAGAGCCATTTGAGAATATCAACATTTTCAAAAGAATTGTCCATGTAAGGGGTAGTTTAGAGTGGAGGAATTTTCTTCAAATTCTTCATGTTGCATCCTTGAAATATATTAAACTTAAATACCAACTTTGGTTTTTAACAGACTTTTCGTTTTTGAGTGATGCTGTCCACAGTCACAGACACACACACACGGACCTTTTTCTAAAAATGCTTTCTTGATTGAGGGAGCCTCAAAACACCACTATGCTGTTACACACTTTAGTAGCATGCCACTTAGATTGTGCAGACACGTAACGCTATTGCAAGACAAACAAACCAAGCTACAAACTCCAGTGCTCGTTGCCTAATATCAAAATGGTATAGCTTTTAGGATACTGTGGCTGTGGGCAATATCATCAACTTTACAATAATTGAGAATGGAAGTAGTTGTCATAAAAGAGAGCTGAGCATAAGATGAAATAAAAGTTGTAGAAAATATCATGGCTGGTGAGTATCTGTCATGACAATATGCATAAGTTGCGTGAGGTTGGCACAAATTCAAATGTCACTGCTGTTGAGCATAGTTTCAGATATGCCTGTTCACTTGTGAATTAGTACTTCCATGACTTCTTGTGATTACACAATACTCTGATGTAGCTACTCCATTGTTCTGCATACAATGCATGCTTTTTATACATTAAATATTTTCAAGATGAAGAATTTCTTGTTAATACTACATACTTTGGCATAAATATATAAATAAAACAAAAAAGATGAACCCTATAAACAATTTTGAATCCCTATATATATTTTGAATTTTTTCCCTTCTGGGAGTTAATTTCGTTTCTTGCTTCAAGCTTCTTGCTTGACGTAAGTTCTAACAAATTTTTATTTCCATTAATTGCTTGCCTGACATAGTGCATAAATCTGCATAACAGGAAACATTAACTTTTGCATATGAAACATCACAATCACATTAAAATGTAATGTAAATTGCATTGGATTTATACTTTTAGCTCCAGCATACCCTACATACCCTAAATTTATTTTCACAAATATGCACCAGGTACGTAGTTTTAACCTAATCTACATCCTAGATTAAACTGCCTCCACGCCAAGTGGTGCAGTTTGCCTGTGATGACGACCACAAGATGGTTGAAACATCGGTTTTATCCAACTTGACATGGCAAAAACCAGACAGCCAAGATATTTTTAATAGTGGCCCTGGAAGCTTGAGAGGCTTTACTAAGTTGCTAATATGCACTATTTCAATTCCAGTGGATAATATTGACATATTTCTTTCTGGTTATGATTTATTGGTCACAATCTCTAATTGCTTTGAATACATATGTATAACTTATTAACTTGATGTTGTAAACCATTGGTTTCCTATCAGTTGTGCAGAATGCAATATAACACTACTATCTGTGAAATAACATGTTGAGAGTTACCCCAGATATGCAATTATATCCCTAATTTTGATTCAGCCAGTAAATCCTACAGTTTGTCCAAATCATCCTGACACTCCATATGTGCAAGAGAGGAGAAATTTTGGAGAAGTGACTGGCGTGGTGGGAAACAAGTGAGTGATGTCAGATCTCAGGCAGTCACATACACAAGCAGTGTATTATACACAATGTTGTGTAGTTATCACAGTCAGAGTAAGAGAGATACTAATTCCCACCGCTCCTATTATGTTAATGGGCACGTCTCTGCTATTGCACATCTAGGTATGCTTCTGCAGTAGGAGAGTGCCACCACGAACTGGACAGGCTGTACTTTCTACCAATTTATTCACAGCTGATCATTTTCTTTCTGTTATAATTGGCAACCAAGCAAAGTAGGTTAAGGTTGCATGTTTGGGAAAAACAAATTTTCTTGACAAATACCTACCTACATTGGCAAATCCCACATAGGTGCATAAATATCCCAATGGTGCTGCCTAATTGTAGTAATAGTGTCACCCACGCAACCTTTTAGCGAAGCTGTTTACATGCTCACACAGAAGGAACTTTGTAAGGGCAAAAGGAAGGTAGGAGAAGGTGGGGAAAGCTGTGTTCTCAACATATAAAAATGCAGCGAACTGTGAAATTTAGCAAGACATGCACAAATAGTATGCAACCGAAGGCAAAGTGGAGGCAGGAATAAAATTGGGAAACTCATAAATGCAAATATTGGCACAGTATCTACAACAGGGGATGCCTTGTGTAAGGACAGTGGGTGTTTAGTGGTGTGGAGCATGGGGTTGAAAGCCACTTCTTCCTCGTACCTGTTGAACAAAGGAATCAAGAAACTCTCCTGCAACTAATAAAGGACTGTATATTGTCAGGAACAATAATAATCAGCAACTGTCTACAACACTCTGGATTATGAGCACTTTGTTCACCTAAAAGTTAGCCATTCACTGGAATTTGTGTTAACTGGGAGGAGCAGCTATACGGACCTAGAAGCTAAGGAAAATCCATTTGAAATTCCCCTGCACACATATACCATTGAATCCAAGTGGGAAAAGTGTAAAGTACTCCATTACCTGTTTTGGCTGAAAGAAGGACCATTTTGAAGGCTACTTAGTGGAGCACATTTTCAAATATGTGTATTCCAAGAGGTTGCAAATGCATCGCTTTCTAAATGCACCACCACAATAAAGATTATACCCTATCCTGTAGAGGACACTGTCATTCTGCTCATTTATATACACGCTAATAAGGAGTAGTTAGGGATCATTGCATTGTTCCACTTTGAGATGTTTACTTTGCATCACTATTTGTGCTGCATTTGGAGTGCCAGTGTTTGCACAGCAGCTCAAGAGAGGGAAGGGATGAAGTGGAGAGAAATGCTTCCTTGATGCCTTGGGAGGAATGTGTATTGTCCACAACTATAGTGTCCTGCAGTTTCTGCTGCATTTACGATTTAAGCTCAATTCAATTTATTTGTATGATAGAACATATACTTGTTGTGGATTCGTCCAGTATTATAAAAAGTCAAAATATATCATAAAAGTAAAACATAATCACTTAAAATTATACTATATATGTACATTAAACTTCAAAATAATAAAAATACAACTAATTAACTTATTGCTGCAAAAGCTCATCAACTGAATAATAACATTTTTCAATTAGGAATTTTTTGAGATATTTCTTGAAACGATGAATATATTTTATATTTTTTATTTTAACAGGAAATTTCTTGTAAAACGCATATCACTGACGTGCCTATATATGTATAACTACCATCTCCTAAGTATTAATTATTGTTCATTACCTGTACTGTTTCAAGTTAATAAATAAGTGCAATGTAATACTACAAGTGCCCGATAAAGCGATGTGCAATATTTTCCCCAGTTATGCAATCTTCACCGCAAAATATGGCCCAGATCTCCACATTACCAATATTCGCAGGAATTCATATTTATTTTCCTGATTTTGAATCATATACTCGCATTTTTTTGCCGTTTTCAGTTTAATTTTGTAGGGATCAATGTTTTTCGCGCATACACAATCTAAACTACACTTATTTTGTACTGCGTTATTACATATCACCACTGCGTTTTCGTATTTAATCCGCGCATGTATTTTCAGTGACCCATCACGTCTAGTGAACTTGCAAATTATATTGGTAAGCTCTTGGCATCCAGTGAGTAGACAGTAAATACACTTGTTCATTCTCGCCCTTCGCTATATTACTATGGCCATTAAGCTTGTTTACCTGGACATTCATGTGTTGCACCATAACCTTAACCTAATGCCAGTTTTAGCGTCAAAAAAGAAGCATTGGCCGTAAAAGTTCCACATACTGTAACATTTCAACCACACAACAATCACTCACGTTCGAAGTTATGAAAACCCAACACTTAAACATTCATAACCTTACCTTCTCTTCACTGACTCCGTCATTCTTCTTTTCTAAGAACACAAAAGAGATGCCCACTGACGTAATTACTACCGATATTAGCACTATGATAGAAAAATCACAATCACCCCCTTAATCGAACTGTTCCGTAAGTTCGTGATCGAATCCCTAAAGTGACAACACTTCCAGTTAGCACTCTGGTTATTGCACAGATTAGGTTATTGTTATTGTTGACGCACTATCGCGATCGGGACAGAACCGGTATTGCCAACCATCACTCAATGAAACAAGCTAAACCGGCTTGCCAAAAAATATTAGAAAACCACATTATTAAAGAAGTACGCATGACTCACCTAGCAAAAATAAACGTGGTCTTCGTCATCCTCCTCTGCCTCATTTCTACTACTGGGATTTCCCTTAGGCTCTTGCATGCATACAGCATTTGTACCAACAAGCTTCAATATTGGGTCTGGGACTTCGCATGAAAAATCACCTTATAATGCACACCGGTCCAGCGGCGAAGAAAGCCGAAGTGTTGGAGTCACGTGACTAACATGGCTGGGCGTCACGTGACATGCAACACGTGACTAGAAAGTTGAGCGGGAAAGGTAAGAAATACGCGCTAATAGTGATTGCAAGTGCAATATGGAAGTGATTGAAGTGAGCCAAAATAAACAATTTATGTGCTCTGAGTGTGGGAGGTGGTACAAGCAGAGACATTTGCGACGTCACGCTTCCACAGCTTACCCGGGGAGAGTGAATGCCATTGCACCTCTCCAAAAACTTCAGTTTAAGTGCAGCCTTTGCAACTTTGAAGGAAGATCAGAAAGTAGTTTATAGGAACACTTGGAAGTGATACACGAAAGACGTGTAAAATTGGAAGAACTGGAATTCTCATCATTTGGAGACTTCAAGAGTTGGAAAGAAGGAACTGAGGTGGCAGAGGTAGCAGAGACACTGAGCATTGCAGTATCTTTGCTGCATGAGAACTCGTATGAATAAGTGCTAATGTAAGTTATTTTAAATTATACTATTTACTAAAATTAAAATTGCAGCTAACAGTACCCGAGAGTGGCAGTTTAACTGAGAAAAATATATCTGTGTGTAATATTGGTATATTCTATTTGAGTGCACCCCTAGCCAGGCCTCCCACAGGGAATAAAATCCCTATGCTGGTACCGGGGATCGAACCCGGGTACTCTGCACCAGAGGCAAGCGCGCTACCAACTGCGCTACGGAGGCGGTTTCTCTGTCAGTTCTCTAAAAGAAATGGGGCAAAATTGTATTCACATATGTATGGGCATCAACTGTTGACTCAAAAAAAATTCAGCCTAAAACTGTTTCTCCACTAATGGTGCACCATACACCTGGCGAGCTGACTGAATTAACACATACGAATCATAAACAAATACACATCGTGCAGTAGAAAACAAATACTGAGCTATAATACACGTTGTAACTAAGTACAGGAGTAAATAATAAAGCAGGTAGTAATACAGACACACTCAATACTGATTGTGAGCAGAGAAAAACAAGTGATGCTCGTGACCTTGTGTATATAAGCTGCTGGTGACGCGTTTCTGTGTGCACAGTGGAAAAACACAGCGTACGATTCACATGTATTTGGATCTCTCTGTAGAATGGGGTGCTGAGAACCATAGCAGTTAGAGAATCCATAAAAAGTCACACATACTCTATAGTTAAACCAGTTTAGATCAATCAATGTTAATTGTTCTTCACATATGCCATACACAGAACTAAGCTGATAACGAGGGTAATAAGATTGTAAACTTGCTACCTAAATACTTTTTACAACCACTGAAATTGATTATAATCCATTTAAAATTGTCTATATTTTAAGTGCAAATAGGTAATGACCTAGGCACACTCATTACTTAGGCTACATATTGCTATTCATTGCATTGTATTTTTATTTATTTCTAGAACATACACAGTGGGAAGCTGGAGATGTGATTGTGGGAGTAAAACTAACAAGCTGTTGGCGTCCAGTACTGTATTTCATCGCATCTCGCCACACTTTCGCATTCTGGTTATCGTTGCTGTTACTGATGGTGTTGAACGAGCCTATGCTTATTATTTTGCGATGTGAACTTATAACAGTGTCGGATTTAGGAGTTATGTATGTTCAATATAAATTATTTTGTGATGTAAACTTATAAAATGTTGGTATTCAGGAGTTATGTATGTTACATTTTCATAATTTTCCGACATAAAATGTTAAAACTGTTAATATTCAGAGGAAGTTATATGAGTTCAGAACCCAATTAATTTGTGATATAACTCAAAAAAGTGTTGGTATTCTGAAGAAGTAATGTGTGTTCAATGTCAATTATTTTGTGATGTAAATTTATAAAAGTGTGTATTCAGAAGTTTAGGGCTTGTAAATTACCTATGTAAAACTAGGTAAATAAAGTGGTGTTTATTAAATGGGGTAAAAGTTGTTCATACTTTCTTCATAAAGTAAAAATATACAGCGCAACCATTTTGCAAACAATAAATTATTTATGAGCAGCTGTGATAACTTTCAGTAGCTAGTGTACAATAATGGGAGTAATTCCGGGATTACAATGAACGAAACGTAATACAATTTCTAGTTTAGCGACATTTCTTACTTCACCATCTTGGCAGTTTGCAAACTGATGGCATCAACATTCAAGAATATATTACAATACGCTAAATACTCTACTTTCTCTGGTAAACTGAACAGATAGCAGTGATGGCATGTTATCTTTAATATTCCAGGTGTTGAGAAATCTTTATTTTATTATGCAGTGATTGCTTGCCTATAAATCAAGTTGGTGTGACTGACCATTATGTGATCATGTTAGCTACACACACCTGTGTGTCTGTTTTAAGTATACATTTTGGCAAACCATCATTTGTTACTTCCTACACCAGCAACAATGCTTCTGAAGTGAGAGGGATGAGGTAAACTAGGGTCACCACTTTAAGCAGCGGTGATAAGTTAAAAAAAAAAACAGTGCTTGAACATATAAGTGAATCACAAGGGTATATTTGTGTTTCATTAACAGAAGCTGTACATAGATGTTTATCGTCTTCCTGTTACACAGTGGGTTTTATACTCTACCTGAGCACATACTAATAGTTTATACTGACTTAAATGACTCACTAGATTTTCAAATTAAGTCCAATCATTACTGAGATTGAAAGACACTGTTGTTATACACATACCTTTTTAAAACACTTTAACTTCTAAAGAAACTAACACTTTGAAACCTACAATGTGCTCAAGCACTGCCATAAAATCACTTTCATACACAAACAGTAAGTAGTTTTCACTTTCAATCATAACAAATGGAGAGAACACCGTTTTTAAAAGTTCCCAAATGACAAAATCTTCTTGTTTTGACACCATTCTCTGAAAGCTACCTTTTCCTGAAGTCTCTGCTATCACCTTTCTCCAGGATCCTTCTGAATTGATGCTAATGCTGTGCTGAAATATTTCGGTTGGTTCTCAAGGATAGTTGGTGTGCATCTTCTTTCAGCTAATAGCGTTATAATTTGACTTGTAGCCACATACACAACAGCTCTGCGGCTCTGAAACAATAGACACATGTCACCTGATGATAGCATTTGTAAGAAATACAGGTTATTTCAAATCTCAAAAAAAATTATAGCGTACCTTATTTCATAAAAAATGCAGTAAACAAGCCACAGCTCCTTCAATAACAAACTGACAGGAGAAAAACATATTTCCAGCAAGTCAACTTTTTAAATGGTCACGTGATGCCCAGCCATGTTAATCACGTGACTCCAACACTTCGGCTTTCTTCGCCGCTGGACCGGTGTGCATTATAAGGTTAAGTATCGTAGGCTTTGAGCGATTGTCAAATCTTTTAAAGCTTTCAAATTCCGCTCTCTTTGCAGGGTTAACATAAAAAAATGAATAACGATGTTCCATTTGACAGAAATACAAATATCTCCGAAATGGTTCACTCTGTAAAAAAATTATTCCGACATGTGTATTTTAGAAAGATCTACGGTTTTGCATAGTAAAATTTGGTCTATCTCTAACGGTTTACCAGATATGCAAAAGTCGTTCAGAGTAAATACGGCTACAGAGGTTATAGCCAGAAAATTCAAAATATACCATACATTTCATATGTGATAAAAATATGTCAAACCTATGGCATTTTAATTAAAATCGTTTGAGCCATTTTCAAGAAAATCAATGTTTCATGTAAAGGGTAGTTTAGGTGGAGCAATTTTCTTCAAAATCTTCGTGTAGCATCCTTGAAAGACATTAAACTTAAATACCAACTTTGGTTTTTAACCAACTTTTGGTTTTTGAGCTATGCTGTCCACAGGCTGAGAGAGAGGGGGGGGGCTGGGGGAGAGAGACACACACGGACCTTTTTCTAAAAATGCTCTTTTTGTGGATTCAGGTGGCTCCAAAGCATATATTTCCGGTGAAATCTTGACATCGAATTTCTGGGTGGAATACAATACCTCCTTCACTTCACGTAGTAAAGTAACAACAGCATTACGTTGACGTCTCAAACCATACTTTACTCTCAGAATGGCGGAAAGTGTATTTGTTCGAAGTCTGTTTCTAAGTTTGTTTCAATGTTTACCTGGTTAAAAATCCGCTCGACTTCCGCATTGGAGTGGAGTAGAGTTAACACGGAAAATGCTAGTGACAGTAACTATGCAAAAGAATTTTCGCCTGCTGCATCCCTACTCTTGCTAACTTCTTATCAGAATTCAGGAGTAGATGTATGATTAGTCCATCTGTTGAAGCCACTGGTTTTCAATTTTGTCAACATTTTTCCAAAATCCAAAGCTAATACCAACTCAGTGATAGGGCGATTAGCAGATTCAAAGTTTCTTCGACAATTAGCATTAATATTTTGCGGAGAGCTTGAAAATTATCAGGAAGCCTATTTTGTAGCTCATGAACCAGTTTTTGTTTGTGAAACTGATGCATCTCTCCCATAAATTGTTCTCTGCGTCGTCTGACAAATTGGACAGTTATAATCCACTTTCTACCGAGAAGCCTAGATATGGGGTTGGATCAATGTAACTATCAATACTGCACTTGAGAGGGTCAGTTTTAGCAGTGGAATTTATTATGCTGCCATTTATGAACCAAACTAAAAGTGCCAAAGAATCTTACAACTTGGCGGAATCCACACTCTCAAATTCAACAAATTCGGGGATTCACAAAATGAATTACATCATTACGTGCAATAGCTGCAGTAGCGAGATTAAATTATGTATTATTTTAAAGGTGCCGCTAGATAAGTAAAAATAGAAAATGGCTAGAAAAGGCTAATAAAGGTTAGAAAAAAAGGCCAGGAAAGGTACTTGTAGCATTTGGAAAATTTATAGCTAGACAGGTTCTCAAAAAGGCCTGATATAGCCATAAAAGGCTAAGTTAGCAACACTGGACAGAACCAATCGATATTTGCATTGAGGCGAAATATAGTACAACTCTACAGATCTCATCCATCCCTGCAGCGAAGAAAGCTGAAGGGGATCCACGTGACTATTTAAAAAGCTGAGGAGCAGTGTCGCCAACCACAATTCAATAAAACAAGCTAAACCGGCTTGCCAAAAAGGCTAGAAAAGGCTATATTATATTTTAATACCTATATAAACATAACAAATCTACAGTATTAAAAAATACGCATGGATCACCTAGCAAAAATAAACGTGGTCTTCGTGATCCCCCTCTGCCTCATTTCTACTGCTGCAGCTGGGATCTCCCTTAGGTTCTTGCATGTATGCAGCATTTGTACCAACAAGCTTCAACATTTCGTCTGGGGCTTCGCATGAAAAGTCTGATGTGCTGCACTCACATGACTTTCTCTACTCTTGTACTAACCATTCCTACACTCTTTCTTCTTCGTGTTAGTTGAGACATAAACTTTTGCACAAATTATCTTATTGCTTATTTCCTTGTAGGTGCAAGGGGAATGTTAGAATACAGTATGCTTTGGGCGATTGTCAAATCTTTTAAACCTTTCAAATTCCGTTCTCTTTGCAGGGTTAATATAACAAATTGAATAACGATGATCCATTTAACAGAAATACAAATAACAAGGCATATCTCCGAAATGGTTAACTCTGTAAAAAAAATCAGTCAGACATAAATTGTGTATTTTAGAAAGATCTACAGTTTTTCATAGTAAGATATGGTCTATATCTAACGGTTTACCAGTTATGCAAAAGTCGTCCAGAGTAAATAGGAGTACAGAGGTTATAGCCAGAAAATTAAAAATATACATTCCATTTGTCATAAGGATATTTCAAACTTATGGCATTTTAATCAAAATCGTTAGAGCCATTTTCAAGAAAATCAAAATTTTCCATGTAAAGGGTTATTTAGAATGGAACAATTTTCTTCAAAATCTTCGTGTCACATCCTTGAAAGACATTAAACTTAAATACCAACTTTGATTTTTAACCGATTTTTCGTTCTTGAGCTATGTTGTCCACAGGCTCGAGATACACTCACGAACCTTTTTCTAGAAAGTGCCAAAGAATCTAACAACTTGGTGGAATCCACACTCCCAGATTCAAAATATTCGGAAATTCACCAAAAGGATTATATCATTACGTGCAATAGCTGCAGTAGCGAGATTAAATTATGTATTATTTTAAAGGTACCGGGAGATAAGTATAAAATGAAAAAGGCTAGAAAAGGCTAATGGAACTTAGAAAAAAGGCCAGGAAAGCTACTTGTAGCTTTTTGGAAAATTTATGCTAGATAGGTTCTCAAAAAGGCCAGATCTAGCCATAAAAAGGCTAAGTTGGCAATACTGCTGAGGAGGAAAGGAAAGTAAATACGCTCGAGTAGTGTCATAGAACACCTAGTGGCAACAAATGAAACTCCCTTGTCAACAAAAAGCGCTGCAGGTGGATTGCGTTGGAACTAAAGTGTGAGAAATCTCTATAAACTGTGGAAATCACTCTCCCATCCTCACGTTGCTGGTAGCTCCTACGGCTGTATTTTTCATACCTGCTCACCTGTCACCATACCTGCTCTCTGATCATTTACCCTATCCCATAATCCTACCACTGGCGCGTCAAGATAAACAAGTGAGCTTTCATAGTTGATTAGTTTTTAAGATTGCTGCATATTAAAGCTCACGCAAATTAACCTTTATTTGCTTTAATAAATGCGGCACTCTTAAAAAACTGCGATAACAGCTATGGAAGCTCGCGTATTAAACGTTGGGCGTCATCGGAACCAATATGGTATTAGAACATGTGATCAGCTAAGACTGACAAGTAAGCAGGTATAAAAACACAGTTTGTTATAATTCTTTTTTTATGAAAATGGTCCAATAGTCTGTACATCAATAGCTTTTATGAAATATTAATGAGTTCTTTAATGGTTGCGGGTTCAAGTGACTAGTTTTCTTAATATTGGTGCGGTTTTTATAATTAAGCTTCGTTGGGTCTTTGAGTCTTTGAAATCTTTGTGGTCTCGGGTCGTGGTAACGGATGAAATGAAAAATCACACGATGTTTCTTCACCACAATGTATTATTTTATTAACACTTTTTCTATATTTTACATTAAAATAAATCCTCTTAGCACCGTTTTAAATGATTTAAGTCTTTCCACTTTTTTAAAAAGTGGAACGAAAGCTTGACGAAAGTCTGGTAAACGTTCTACAATGTTCACACGTTACCTCAACGCGTCCTTTCACCTTGAATATACACACGCTAGTGAAAGGATTATGGCGTCACCTCACGTAACACTACCTTTCTCGTATACATCCGCGTATGCGTCCATCAAATAGTTCCTTCTTGTTAGGGAAGTGATCCCTAACCATTCTCCCTTCGCTTTTATTATGGAACACATATAATTCTAATATTTATACATATATATTAAAATTAAATATGGAAGTATTTGTGACGTCTTTAAACAAACCTAGTTGTTCGTAAAAATGAACATTGTTAACACGTTTTCGTCATTTAACCATCTCATACCAACATCAAAAAACAAATTACACTTTTAACAAATATTCACATAAACGATTTTCTTTTGGGGTCTTCTAATATTCTGTCTCAATATCAACAACAAAATGTTTCAATTCTGACGCTTCTAATAATTACTCTGCATGGCATAAAGTAAAATATTTTCTACTTTAATGAGCTGCTTCAAAGTTTTTGTGTGAACTTGAAACCAAACATTAGGATGTGGTATTTGACAGGGAAATGGGAACAATTACACATGTTTGAAAATTTTATTTATTTCTTCTAGCATCCCGATACCAGTGGCGGCTTCTCAGAGGAGGGAAGGGAGGCACATCCTCCTCAAGTTTTTTTATGAATCTATAAATGCTATATTAATCTTAAAGTTCAAGCAATATTGAATAAATTTTGAATTCGAAGATATTATATTAAGGTATGCTGGTTCATACTTCGCACCGTTTATACCACGTGATACCTTAGGGGTGTCCGTGCAGCGGAGGAAACTTATCTCTTTCCTCCACTCCCACAGTAAATGTGCATAGAACATAGCGCTACAGCGGCCAGAGAGATAAACAGATTTTTAATGCAGCTTATGAACAGCTGAAGAGTTCCTCCTCCCGAACTGTGCCCGCGCGAAGCCCCTGAAGGCTGGAGTGTTGTGGATAATTCCTCTCTGAGGCGCGAGATTGGAACCGGCAAATGTATTAATACTATTGCTGTCATCTAGTGATTTTATTTTCAACCAGATCTATTAACAGGTGTTTTCCCTTCACGGATATGTTGATCATTGTGCATCGTAAACCTTTCAGTCACGTATTTTGTTGCCGCTCCTTTTTCAGTAATGTTCTACTGTGTTTCTTCCAACGCGCGAGTAAGACGGTGAAGTTTTATTTTTTAATCTGTTGTTATAACATTGAACAATGACTGACAGTGAAAGTTTTTTAGTTTTCGGAGAATTTAAAAGACTCACATTACAGGAACAAATAATTGTTTTGCAACTCCACCATTGCCTGGACTCATGTGTGCTACTAGCAAAAGCGGGAAGTTGAACTTCTCCACAACTTGGTATGAATAAGCCAATTGGCTAGCAGGTTGTGAAAAAAGGCAAATTCTCTTGTGTTTTCCTTGTGTTTTGTTCTCCAACTCGAAGGATGTTTGGACCTTTGGTGGATTCAGTGATGTAAAGAATCTGGGCCGAGGAATTCAGAGGCATGAAAAATCTCGAGAGCATCTCGACAATGCACTAAAATTAACAATCTTCGGTAAAAGTGAATATCGCATCAATCTTGCGTTAAGTGAAGCAGCTAGGATTTCTCGCGCCAAAAACAATGAACAAGTGAAGCAAAATCGACACGTATTATCAAGTTTAATAGATATCGTGTGTCTGTTAGGAAGGCAAGAACCAGCTGTCACAGGACACGATGAAAATGAATTATCATCAAACAAAGGGAACTACCGCGAGCTTTTCAAGTTATTAATTAAACGCGACGAAGTACTTCAGACACATTTAAATAATTCTAAAGCATTCATCGGCTTATCAAAAACCATTCAAAATGATTTAATTGAATCTGTTGCAGGCCTTGTAAGGAAAGAAATAGAGGATGAAATTCATAAAGCTGCCTTCTTTGCAGTGGAGGCTGATGAAACTTCGGACGTGTCTCTCAAAGCAGTACTCAATGATTTTAAGATATGTAGATCCATGTGGCTACATTCAAGAACGAGTTTTTTGGTTTCCACAGTTTTAGTGGATTTGGTTTGGTTTAAGGGCGCTCAACTTCGAGGCCATCAGCGCCCTTAAAAGATTCATGGCAATAGCCAGATATAAATTTCACTCAAAAATAAAAATACTAGCAACAAGAAAAATATACAAAGGTAAAAAACAGTTGCAATTGCCAGATATGAAAAAAGGTGATAAATATGTCAAAAAGCAGAAACAGATAATTAAAATTTTAAATCCTCAAATTGATATTGCACTCCGCTAAAAAATTAAAAACTCTATCAACCACTGTTTTGTCGTCCACTAGGACCTCTGCAAGTCTTGTAGGCAGCTGCAGAGAATCTCGAAGGTGCACTAGAGAGCAACACTCCAGCAGCACGTGGCGAACCGACAACCGCTTGTCACACAGTGCACATAGAGGAGCAGGGTCCCTTTTAAATAGGTAACCATTCGAAAAGTTGCAGTGCCCTATCCTCAATCGAGCCAAACTAACCTCCTCGCGACGAGATGTGCAACAGGAAGTTACCCAGTTTTATCGGAAGTTCTTTCACTTCTCTAAGCTTATTACCGCGGAGAGCTGACCACTCGTCGTGACAGGACGACAGCACCACTCTCCGCACTTGAAGCCTGAAGTCTTCCGAAGTAACACGTGAGATGGTAATACTGGGTTCTGTAGTTGCCGTCTTTGCTGCCAAATCTGCCATTTCATTCCCCGGCAAACCTACGTGACCAGGAATCCATGCACACACCACGTCAACGCCAGAAGCGTGTAAAACATGGAGGGCATCCTGGATACGTTGTACAATAGGGTGGGGTTTGTACAACTGACAAAGGCTCTGCAGTGCACTAAGGGAATCGCTCAAAATCAGGCAGTCGCCTAATTTACGACGACGAGCATACAAAACGGCTCGATAAATTGCATAAAGCTCTGCAGTAAAAATGGAGGCGCTATTTGGAAAACCGAATGTATATGGTTCGGTGTCATAAACATAAGCACATCCAACACCGTTGGTGCTCTTTGGCCCATCGGTGTAAATATACCGATGGTCAGTGTAGCCTGACAAAAATTCTAAGAAAAACGTGCGGATACTTGCAATAGGCATCGTGGACTTCTGGTGTACTGTCATCCCAAGATCTACTTGGGGCGTGCCAGATAGGCCAAGGGGGGTAAAGCCTCTCGCCCTTGGCGAACATCTTAGGCAGTTCCACTCCAAGCTTCACTAGAAGGTCTTGGAAACGGAACCCCGCAGGGTTAGGACTAAGGGTGCTATTCCTATATCGTTCTCTTAGCGTGGTGGTGAAAAAAGAAGCGAACGTTGGGTGCTTAGGCATACATCTAAGCGCACAACCATTATTTGCCAAGAGAATCTCACGCCGGTATTGCAGAGGAGCTTCTGTGGACTCGGCTTAAAGGCTCACCACTGGGCTTGTTGGAAAAGCTCCTGTTGCAATGCGGATGCCCCTATTATGGACCAAGTCTAATCTTCTCAGCACAGTTGGTCGTGCTGAGGAATAAACAATACACCCATAGTCTAGCTTGGATCGGACCAGTGGGCGATAGATTCACAACAAAATTGTCCGATCGGCTCCCCACGATTTGCCACTTAGTACTCGCATGATATTTAGGGAACGGTCACATCGTGCTCTTAGCTGTGCAATATGCGACGACCAATTGAGCTTCCTGTCCAAGATCAAACCCAGGAAGCGCGTCTCTTCCGCGAAGGGACCGAAACAGAGCAAAGGTGGTAATCGTCTCCTACGGCGCCAGAAATTAACGCAGATTGACTTCTGAGTTGAGAGACAGAAGCCGTTTTTCGAGCTCCATTCTCTAAGGTTGTCCAAAAATTGCTGCAGGTGCCGTTGTAAGTACGCCGTGCGCTGAGAGGTGCAACAGACAGCGAAGTCGTCTACGAATAGGCATGACGAAACTCCAGGTGGAACACATTTCCAGATGGAGTCAATTGCTATAGCAAAGAACATGACACTTAGTACCGAACCCCGACGTACTCCCTCTTCCTGAACAAAGGAATTAGAAAAAACCGAGCCGACCCTTACTCGGAAAAAGCGGTCCTTCATAAACTCCTGAATGGTATACAGGGAACATATAATCCCTGCTCGCCAGCACGAATCATAAGCCCTCTCGAGGTCAAAAATATGCCAAGGGTTTGACAGTTCTTCATAAAGCCGTCCATTATCTGTGTCGATATTGACACAAGATGGTCTACAGTTGAACGCCGTTATCGAAAATCACACTGGATGTTAGTCAGTAGGTTACGACTTTCTAACCACCATAATATTGTCCATTGATCATGCGTTCCATCACCTTGCAAACGGAACTGGGGAGGGAAATAGGACGATAGCTGGAGGGAAGATGACGGTCCCTTCCAGCCTTCAAGATGGGAATAACGGTGGCCTCCCGCCAATTTTCTGGGAGTATACTGTCAACCCAAACACGATTATAGACCTCGAGCAGGAATGCCTTACCTTTGCTGTGCAATATGCGACGGCCAATTAAGCTTCCTCTCCAAGATCAAACCCAGGAAGCGCGTCTCTTCTGTGAAGGGAAGTATATCTGGACCGAAACAGAGCGAAGGTGGTAATCGTCTCCTACGGCGCCAGAAGTTAACGCAGATTGACTTCTCAGTTGAGAGACGGTAGCCGTTTTTTGAACTCCATTCTCTAAGGTTGTCCAAACATTGCTGCAGGTGCCGTTGTAAGTACGCCGTGCGCTGAGAGGTGCAATAGACAGCGAAGTCGTCTACGAATAGGCATGACGAAACTCCAGGTGGAACACATTTCCAGATGGAGTCAATTGCTATAGCAAAGAACGTGACACTTAGTACCGAACCCCGACGTACTCCCTTTTCCTGAACAAAGGAATTAGAAAAAACCGAGCCGACCCTTATTCGGAAAAAGCGGTCCTTCATAAACTCCTGAATGAACAGTGGTAGACATCCACGTATGTTTCAGGTACACAGGGAACATATAATCCCTGCTCACCAGCACGAATCATAAGCCCTCTCGAGGTCAAAAATATGCCAACGGTTTGACAGTTCTTCATAAAGCCGTCTATTATCTGTGTCGATATTGACACAAGATGGTCTACAGTTGAACGGCGTTGTCGAAAATCACACTGGATGTTAGTCAGTAGGTTACGGCTTTCTAACCACCATATCAATCGTCCATTGACCATGCGTTCCATCACCTTGCAAACGGAACTGGGGAGGGAAATAGGACGATAGCTGGAGGAAAGATGACGGTCCTTTCCAGCCTTCAAGGTGGGAATAACTGTGGCCTCCCGTCAATTTTCTGGGAGTATACTGTCAACCCAAACACGATTATAGACCTCGAGCAGGAATGCCTTACCTTCAGGAGAGAGCTGTTGTAACATTTGCACATGAATACCGTCCGGTCCTAGTGCTGATAATCGCGAAGATTTCAGGGAATATTCTAGCTCCGCCATGGTGAAAAGGCGATTGTAATCTTCTACGTTTCTAGAACGAAACGAGAAGCCTTGAGATTCCACCTGAGTTTTAAATGGAAGGAACTCAGGGGAGTAGTTTTCCGAGCTAGACACTTGAGCGAAAGCACTGCCAAACGTATTGGCCACTTCAAATGAATCAACAAGAGCTCCTGTGGCTGTTGTTAGTCCCGCTATTGGTAGTTGAGTCGTTTTAGCTGCAACACGCCTTAATCTATCCCACACAACCGAGGAAGATGTGTGTCGGTCAAATGAGGTACAAATTTGCTCCAAGATGACTTTTTACTATCCTTAATGACTTGTCTGGACCTGGCACGCATTTTCGTGTATTCGATTAGATTAACCAACGTAGGGTGACGTTGGAAATCCTAAGGGCACGCCTTCGAGCACGTATGGCATTCCGACATTCTTCCGTCCACCAGGGGACGGGAAATCGACGGGGGTGTGAAGTCGACCGCGGAATTGACTGTTCAGCAGCAGAGAGAATTGTCTCCGTGAGATGCTGCGCCAAATCATTAACTGAGTCGTGCTCGTTGTACGTAAAGCCAGCCAGCTGGGTGTAAAGGTTCCAGTTGGCATGGTTCAAACGCCATCTGGGCATACGCGGGGAACATATAGATTGCGTCAAGAGACTAATGAGACATGGGAAGTGGTCACTAGAGTGTAAATCAGGGATGACATTCCATTGAAAGGAGACTGCCAACTGAGGTGAACAAACTGCAACATCAAGTTGTGAGAAACTATTGTAAGAATCAGAAATGAATGTAGGCTCTCCAGTGTTGAGGAGAGCTACGTTTTAGCTGTCCAAGAAATCGGCAATGAGCATATCCCTCGCACAAGCGCGACTCGAGCCCCAAAGTGGGTGGTTCGCATTGAAGTCTCCCACCAACAGAAACGGTGTTGGCAACTGGGAAACAAGGTCTTCTAAATCAATGTGCGAGAAGTTATGGGACGGAGGCAAATATAGATTACAAATGGTGAAATGGATGTCTGGCAGTAGGATGCTTATTGCAACTGATTGGATATCAGACTGTATTGGTACAGGTTGCATATATATGTCATCTCTCACAAGTATCATAGCGCCACCATGTGCTGGAACACCCTCTTCTGGTGTAACATCACACCGTGCTGGGGTGTATCGCCTTAGATGGAAAGCGTCTTGAGGACGCAGCTTTGTCTCTTGCAAACATGCAGCCAGAGGTTCGCTTTTTTTTTTTTTTTTGGCAAGAGCCCAAGTTCTGGTCTTTGAGTTCGAATTCCACGTATGTTCCATTGTAGGATAGCCGTATTGCATTGTGTATGGGATAGGTATTGTGTGTGTTTGTAGTGTTTAACGCCCGCTTTTACTACTACGGCACCACAGGCGGTGGGATAGGTATTTCCAAGGTAACTCTTCATTACTTTGGAGTAGGCGGTTGTCGAACTAATTTAGCCCTTTTCATCTCTCTTGGGATGACATTCTTATCATACGCTTTTTCGCGCCTCTTTTCCATTGGGGATCTCTCAGTGTGGGCAATTTGGTCTAAATCGACCTCCTCTGCCGAGAACGTGCGTTTTCCCATAGCAAGCTTGGGTTCGAGAGTCTCGAACCGGTTCCTAATGGGGACCGGCGAAGATGAAAGACGCAGGTCTGAGTCCACCCCTGAAGATTCTCCAGAAGAGGATTTTCGAGATCAACGAGGAGATGTTCGGGGACTCTTACATCCCTTCGATGTACTGGAATCGGACGTACCATTTTCCTTGAGGAAGTCGTTTCTTGTATGTCTTCCTAAACTTGATCGGTGAGGCATCATATGTTACGGGCTTGCTTCTTCCTTGTGTAAATCCTGATGCTTTTGATGGTGATGTAACCCTGATGCTCTTTGCACTTGCGGACTTTGTAGACGTTAACACAGATATGCGTGCCGATGTAGAAGGCTTTGGAATTGAGCTACGGGCTACGAGTGTCTTTTCTGATATTGTTGCCCCATTTATATCGCTGGTTTGTGTTGCGATTTCTCGTCTCGGTACCATTTTAGCTGTAACTGAGCTATAGGTGCCGGATCTTGGAACAGAGGGTTGGCGTATACGGAGGAGCTTCCGGGTTTCTGAGAAGGGCACCTTCTCTCTAACCCGTATCTCTTGGATCGCTCTTTCCTCTACAAAACGTAGGCAATCTCGGGAACTGGATGGATGTTCACCTTTGCAGTTTACGCATGACGGCGCTGCAGCACAATCACCATCATGTAATGCATCCCCACAATTATTACAAGTAGCTATTCCCATTTAAAACATCTGAGCGGGTTCGGGATGAAAGGCCTGACTTCGATGGGCTCATACCCTGCCTTAATCCTTTGCGGGAGATCTACCCGATCAAAGGTCAGAAACAGGGCACGTGTTGGCTTCAGTTCACCACCCTCTTTGCGTTGAACCCGGTAAACATTAGTAACACCTTGTTCCATAAGATTTTCTTGAATCTCCTCATTGCTTAAATCATCCAATGCACAGGTGTTTATCACGCCGCGCGAGGAGTTCAAAGTTCTGTGCATCTGAACACTAACAGGATAACTTGCAACCATATTCGATTTCAGTATCTTAGCTGCCTGGGTAGCTGAATGTGCTTCAACCAGGAGCGTGCCATTGCGAGATCTAGTACATGACTTGACTGGACCAGCAATGTTATCCAAACCCTTTTGTATGGTAAATGGGCTCACCGATAAAAATGTCTTGTCTCCCTCAGTTCGAGATATTACTAAGTAGTGAGGACCACTCCACTCTGCTACTTCCTTTACACAAGCTTTATTATTATATTTTTGGTTTTGAGTTTTTTGTGAACTCATGGCGATGTCATCCTCCACCATTGCAAATGTCTCCGATGGCATGCTCTCATCCTGGGCGCCACCCCGGCTTAGGTGAGAGTCCTGGCCTGTACCTTGCTCACCCTAGGGTCTCACCTCCCAATGTATAGACAGAGGGACCCAATCGCCTTCAGGAGTGCATCAGCTCATGCAATGGCCCCTCCCCGGGACTGACCTTTATCAGCGGATACGCACACAGATCCTACATGATAACCAGGGGCTGGGACTTACGCAATTACCCAGTCACCCCTTGCGTCACCCCATCCTCCTACAACCCGCGCGTAGGTTATCCATCAGACTGTGTACAGGGAGGTAACAGGTGGGAGGTCAAACACAAAAGTGTACCAAAGTTGACTAGGCGTTTGGTATGTGCCCTCTCACCTCTTGGAGGAACCCAATCGAGAGTATGGCTCGGGACCCCGGGTACGCCAAACCCGGACCTACGGTAGTAGATCCCCCTGGGGGAGTTTGATTTCGGAGTCCTCTTCTCCTAGACGAGTCGTCAACCAAGACTACCGATGCCTCATCTACCCGATTGGAATGCTCTTAGCTTCCCCTCACCTCTTACCTACCAGTGGTCAAAAAGACACACTTAGTAGGCCGTCTGGATCGGGTACTGAGCCCCTCCACCACGGCAAGGCGACACTCCTTCGGAGGGGAGTGTTAGTGGAGATAGAACAGCCAATGCCTTATACAAATTACTGAATCAGCAGTTAGAGCCGTTTAATTATGAATGAAAAGTTTTTGCGCAGTGTTATGATGGAGATGCTGTTATGACCGGAGAATTAAACAGCTTGCAGACGAAGATCAAGCAGAAAGCAAAGCGGGCATTATTTGCACACTGTCATGCTCACAGGCTTAATATTGTGCTATCACATAGCTGTAGTAGCATTGCTCAGTGCAGGGTCTTCTTTGCTAGTACCAGTGGTTTTCCCGCATTTTTTCAAATTCTCAAAACAAATTTAGACTCTTACCAATATGACCAAACTTCGACTACCTAAGGATGCTAATACCAGATGGAACTTCAAATGTCGTTTGGTAGAATCTGTAAAATTGCTCAGGGAAGGTCTTCTGGCAATGTTTTCCGAAATGCTGGAAGAAACGAAAAACTGGGATGATGCTACAATTAGAGAAGCAAATGGCTACATTCATTGGAAGACTTTGAATTAAACTTCTTGCTTTCGGTTTTCAGTGGAGTATTTTCGAAAACTGCCATTCTTTTCGATATACTCCAGCTTAAAACCAATCATATTGATTACTGCTGTAGGAGAGTTCTGAAATGGTTCATTTTCTACATAAATCTAGAAACGACGCAGCCTATAATGAACACTTCAAATTGGCTGCTAATGAAACTGTTGACCAGTTTCCTAAAATTAAGAAAAGACGCCTTACAGCTGTTGATCTCAAAACTCATTTCCGCCAGTTGTATTTCAGCATAATCGATACGCTAGCAATGCAGATGGAAGTCACGTTCAAAGATCTGAAGAACTTATTTATTAATTTGCTCGACGCTTCCAAATTTGAACATTTTCCCAACACGTTCCCAGATGTTGAATTTTCATCCTTATTGAACTGTTTCCCGGAACAATTTGATAGTGAGTTGCTTAAAAACGAACTTGTGATGTTTTACAACAACCGTGATTTGCAGCAGAACTGAATCAGAGTCCAAGAGTTAACAGTTCTCTTCGTTAAGGAAGGTATTCATAAATGTCTTCCCAACGTCTACAAATTGGCATACTTAATTGCTACGATACCTGTGTCGACAGCAAGTGTTGAAAGAAGCTTTTCTACACTGAAAACAATAAAAACTTCCTGTGTAAACACCATGGGTCAAGACAGACTAGGTTCTCTTGCGGTCATGTCTATCGAAAAAGACTAGTTGTTGCAGCTGGAAAAAGATCCAAAATGGCATGATAGAGTAATGGCAGATTTTGCGACAGCGAAACAGCGAAGAGCAGAGTTCTTCTATCAATAAAAGGTGTTGCATTTTACCCTTATGCGATTCTTGCATGAATTGTTATTCAAGGTTTTATAATTTTATGCAGTTAAATTCTTTCCTCCTCTAAACAATTGTGCACGAGCCGCCACTGCCCGATTCCATAACATAATTTGACATATTTGCGTAAGAAGCACAAATAACTTCACCAAGAAGCTTCTGCAAACATTATATACAACACTGTATTGATCCATATGTGAACACCTGTTTTGCCATTCACTTGATTATTATCAGCATCGCAACAAATGTCCTCTAACAGTTTCACGCCATTTAACACTTTCCCACCATTTCACTCTACATTCTGTGCTGATCGCACTTACTTTGTTTTATTATGGCACCCCCTTTTGTTTCGCGACTCTTGTTTTCCCCGCTGGGATGTGCTAGTGTTTTTTCTTTGGGTTTCCTCTCGGTCTCACGGTTGTAGGGACGGTCAGTCGGGGTTCTCCTCTCTTGGCGTGAAGGGTAAGTGGTTCCGTTGTTTTGTTTTTAACTAAGGCTCAGGCCGTGTATTACAGATTGACTTTCTGGCCGTTACTTGCCTGGGAGGTGCTTCTAATGCGGACGAATTAAATGTAATCTTGTAACAAGTAATTCTTGTAACCCGTAGGATATCCACGCGAATCATTTAGGCATTTTCAGATAGGCTTGAAGACTGCCCAACTCCTCGCTTGGAGGGGGAGTTGAATGGGTTTATGTAAATTGGTTTTGTTTTCACCTGTATTTCTATTGTGTGTTTCGGCTTCCATTTCTGTTTAAAGGTTTGCTATACCGATTAATCATTCCTGTTAGCAAATGTATAATTTATTGATCCATAAATGTTCTTGAAATCTTTAAAGGTATCTTCTCTTCAATTCCTTCCCCCCCCTTTCACGATTGTACCTACGTCCCTAAGGTGCAATAAATGGTAGCAGAGCGTGGTTATCTTGTGGTCGAGTGGGGCAGTTAAATTGAGCATTGGGTTATTGTTTTGATTAACCATGTCGAGTGACTTTCAGCTGTTGCGTAAGAACGAAATACTATTTGAGTTGGGGATTCGTGGACGCGATGACTTGTCGTCGGCAGACGTTCCGGCCCTATTAGACACACTTCGTAGCGTGAAGGATAACGATTATGTCGTGTTGCCGGACAAACATTTATTGGTAACTGAATCACCGTCATAATGTGAGGCCGCACGGCTGGAATTTGAAGAGTTGTTCTCCGAGTCGAGTATTGGCTCAGGGTTTTCGAAAGCGCAGGTGAAGCGTTTGACAGCCAGGATCTTGCATTATGTGCAGCGGATTGAATATTTCCAAAAATATTGTCCTAAGGTTAAGTTCGGGGTTGACTTAGCCGAGCTGAAGGGGCAGTTTAGGAGATATTTAGAAGTGCTTGCTCAGAAAGGGGATCGGGGCGAGTCGGCTACTGTCACACCAACTTTGACGTCTCAAATGACGGCCTTTAAACCTCTAAAGTTACTTCATCCCTTACAACAGTTGGTTGAACCTTATCAAGTCTTTAAGGTTGTTGATGTTCTTACAGCTGTTGAATTTCTGAAGTTCCTGGTAAGAGCTAAGGATTGCGCTGAGTTATGCGAAGTTCCTGGTTTGCAGCTGCTTGAAGTAGTGATGTCAAAAGGGGGTGCGCAGTATAATTGGGCGTATTAAGGGATGTGTTGATCCAGTCTCTGAATTGCATGAGAGAGTATTGAAGTATTTCATTCCTCGTCGGGAGCTACATACATTAATTTAAGGTCATTATTTGAAACCCCAGGGGTTAGGAGAGTCTTTCTTCGAGTACATTAGCAGGGTTAAGTTGTTTGCGCGTATACTACGGTTGCCGGATAGCGAACGGCAGATCTGTGACATCATTATTACGGGGTTGACCCAGGAGGTACGTTCTCTTTTGGTATTTAGCTCTTGTCCTGCTACGTTTAAAGATTTAGAGGGGCTATTGCCGATCTTGGCAGAGTATGAGGCGTCAAATGCGGCACGAAACCGCGAATCATTGCAAGTGCCTCTGCATGGTGTTCGATTTGAGCCGCGGCAGACTAACCGAGGAGATTTAACTCGAGATAGTTTTCGCTCGCGAGGATCTTGCTTTAGATGTGGTTCTCCTGAGCATTTGGTTAGACAATGCACGGTAGCCAGGAAGCGTGGTGGCGTTTTATTACCCGTGGGTGTAGACGGTCAAAGGCGCCAAGATTGAAAACGAGCTCCTTGCGGAATTTCTGCCTGTTGTCGGATATTCCGTCGGATAATAGCCAAGCCCTTTGATTTGAAGCCGACAGTACAGGTGACTGTTGGGGAACGACAGTTAATCGCTCTCTTGGACTCGGGAAGTTCCTGCTCTTTGGTACACGAGGAGTTTTATTATAGCTATCTTGCTAAATTCTCGGCCAAACCGCGGCAGTGTAGCGTTGGGTGCGTGTCTGTAAATGGTCATAAATTTCAGGTGAATGCCAAGGTTCTGTTGAGCATACGTATTTCGCGTTTTACGTGGAAACACTATTTCTATCTTCTGCCGGACCTGCAATTTCAACTGATTTTAGGCTCGGACTTTATGACTAGAGTCGGCCTAAGGCTTGGTTTTCGGGATGGGGAAATCACCTTTGCATTTGCCCCTTCCGAACGAGTTGCATTTCAGTGCGGTCAAATCATCAACAAAGTACCTTTCGAGGAGAGTGCCGGGCTACGTCACCATATATGCGACGTCAGCAATGCTTTCCCCCATTTGACAGAAGAGCAGGGCCGTTCGCTGGAACAACTCTGTGCGAACCATGGGTCCTTGTTTGCTGACCGTTTAGGAGTAACAAATTTGGTGGAGTATGACATCCAACTAACAGACAACACCCCTGTGAAGTTACCACCCTATCGTGTCACCCCACCTAAAATGGCTATTCTTCGTAAAAAGATCGGCGAAATGTTACGAAAGGGAATGATCAGGCCGTCCACGTCCACTTATAGTAGTCCAGTATTTCTGGTCCCTAAGGGCGAGGACGATTTCAGGGTAGTGGTGGACTACCGGCACTTGAACAAAAAGATAAAGATCGAGGCCCAACCAATGCCACATTTAAATTCGGCGGCGCATTATTTTGCGGGTGCCAAAGTATTTACTAGTTTGGATTTGAATAGCGCCTACTACCAGGTACCCTTATCGGAGTCGTCTAAGCCATCAACGGCCTTTGCTGTCCCATGGAGGCTTTATAAATTCCAACGAGTACCCTTCGGAAATGCTACTGGAGCTCAGGTGTTGTCGCGGTTATTAGACGAAATATTTTCGGACATCAAGTTTAAATATGTGTATCACTATCTAGATGACGTGGTTGTCTACTCGCCCGACTTTGAAACCCATTGCCAACATTTAGCGGAGGTTTTTGACCGGCTTGAGCGCGCAGGCCTTACCTTGCGCAAAGAGAAGTGTAACTTTGCTGCGGGACAGATTTCTTTCTTAGGTCATATTGTATCTCCGGCTGGGATAACGATTGATCCGGAGCGGACCAAAGTTCTACGTAACTTTCCTCCCCCTAAAACCGTAAAGGCATTGGCCAGGTACGTGGGCATGGTGAATTTTTTCAGCAAGTTTATTCCGCATTTTGCAGCGCGGGCGGAACCATTGAACCGTCTTCGGCGGAAGGGAACTCCGTTTAAGTGGGGTGAGGAACAGCAGCAGGCCTTTGAAGACCTTAAACTGGCCATAATGAATCCCCCGGTGTTGGCTTTCCCTGATTTTTCACGTAGATTTATCCTTCAGACCGATGCAAGCAGGGGATCGGTGGCTGCTGTTTTACTCCAGGATTTTCCTATGGGGCGTAGGGTTATTGGGTATAGTTCACGTACCCTTACTCCAGCCGAGCGGAAGTATTCAGTTTACGAACTTGAAACTTTGGCTGTGGTATTTGGTTTAGAAAAATACCGCGAATATCTGGAGCATGTTGAGTTTACTCTTGAGTGCGATAACCAGGCGCTAACGTGGTCGTTGGCCTCACCGCGATCTACAGGCAGGTTAGCGCGTTGGGGGGTACGCATTTCAGCTTTTAAGTTTGTCCCGATACATATACGTAGTTAAGAAAATTGTGTGGCTGATGCCTTAACAAGAGTATTCGAAGAACCGAGAGAATGTAAATGCGGAATGGAAAATGTTTTAGCGGTCTGTGAATTTCCGGAGTTGTGCGAGGGTTTGCACACACATCAGAGGAAAGATCCGGATCTGCAGGCTCTTATTGGTCGGCTTGGGGCTGGTGAGGTTGTTACCCCTTATTGTTTGAAGGTAGGTGCTTTGATGACCCAGGCTACCTTCGACGGCAAGAACAAGGTTGTTTTGCCACGGGCCTTAATTTCCATGGTGTTTAAATATTTCCATTCATCTCCTGTAGGCGGGCATTTGGGAATAGCCAAGACCAAAGACAAGATTCGGGAATATTTTGTGTGGCCGGGCATGAATAAAGAAATTGCTTCCCGAGTTAGGCAGTGTCAAATTTGTGCAATGGCGAAACCGGCGCAATGTACAGTATGGAAGGGTTTAGCATCGGAGGTGGCAAGTAGACCCCCTGGAAAAATTATTTGTGGATTTTATCGGCCCTTTTCCTCGTTCAGCCCAGAGGAATACGTATGCGTTAGTCGTAGTAGATTCGTTTAGTAAGTTTGTATGGATGTCGGCCTTACCGAAAGCGAATACACAAGGGGTAGTCAAGGTTCTCTCTTCAGTATTTGCGGCCTTTGGAGCCCCTCGTTACCTCGTGACAGACAACGCCACTCAATTTACTTCTTTCGCATTTCGAAATTTCTGTTTTAGTTGGGGCATTAAAACCATAACTACCACCCCTTATTATCCCCGTCCTTCCCATGCCGAAAGATTTAACAGGAACCTCAAATCAGCATTAATAGCCTTTCATCATGATAATCATACTAAGTGGGACACTAATTTGTCTCGGTTGCAGTTGGCGTTTAATTCGGCTCGACACGAATCACATGGCGTTACCCCTCATCAGCTTATGTTTGCCTATATACCTAACTCTCCGCTGTCTAACCTTTGGCGTTTGGACGATTTGCTTCCCCAGAATATTACTCGCGAGGAAATATGTAGAGTATGGAAGGCCGCTTTTCGGAATTTGAAGAAGTCACTTGCCCAGGTAAAGAAGCGGTATGATGAAAATAAACGGCCTTCACCTTATGCCGTTGGCCAGAAAGTACTGTGTAAGCTGTACACTCAATCTTCTAAGCAAAATGCTTATGCAGCGAAGTTGGCTCCTAGATACGTAGGGCCGAGATTATAAGTATCTTCAAAAATGTTTCTGTGCGCTTAAGGGACCTCCGCACGGGCCAAGAAAGGAGAGCTCACGTCTCGCAATTGAAACCCTTCCAGTAGTTTGGTATCTGTTTTCCGTATGTGTATGGGTTTCCTTTGTTTACTCCTGTATGTTTATGTTGTGAATAAAGTGCTTTTTTTTTAATGTGGGTGTTTGTTTATGTTGGAGCGTGCCAGGTGTGCGCCGGGCTGTATACCTCTACGGCGCTCCTGTAGTTAGTTTCTGCCTGGCGTGTGGCGTCGGTATTGTGCGCAAAGTGTAGATTTGTTTTCGTGTGTCTTTGTATGGAAGCGGTGTGAGGTGTTTGGTGTGGTATGTTTGGGGAGTATTTGTGGGATGTTTGCTGCGTGCTTGCGGTGTGTGTCTTGTTTAGTAATTATGTGTATTTCGTGTTTGTGCTCTTGTGTTGTCTGGCCAGTAGGGATTTTGTTTTATACGCATTTATTTATACAAGGCCTTGTTTATTTTCTTTAACTTGTATATATATTGTTTAGCCTGTTTTAAATTGTCATTTGGAAGAAATTATATTTAATGTTATTCAAGTTCGTTTAAATTGTTCTTGTATTGTTATGTTCATTAAACAGTTTATGGTATGTTATCACGCTTGTTGATTATAAATTGATTAAAATTTTTTTAATTTACTGCTATTTATGTATTTGATGTCATCCACAATTTTGTAAAAAACCTTCATTCATTCAGTTTAATTTACCCCGAGGTTATTTTGGGGCAGCAGCCTATTTGAAGCCTGTGCTTTGTTCCCTTTCTGTTGGGTTTGTCCCGTGTTACAGCCTCGCCAGCTCCTGTTCATTACCTGTCCAGAAAGCACCTAACCACCGCAGCTTGGCATTGTGTAATGTTAAGCCTGGCTGTTACCATCTATATGGAGTGTTACGGCAGCGGTAAGGTCCGCAATGGAGATTTCTGGAGGCCAGGGAGGTGACGATGGAATATGAAGGGGCTTGTCTGTGGCCCACGTTTTGGGTTATGGACTTCCTCAACGCCTGATTGCAACGAGAGGGCATCCCCATGATCAAACCCAGGATTGGTAACTTCTCTGGAACAACGAGGGATCAGTACGCCCAAGCAGCTGTGCATCGTCTCTCCCGTCCCGGAAAAACAGAATTGTGCTCTCTGATGTGACAGTGGTCAGCGATTTGTAGTGACAGTGTTTGGTGCCAGTGCTTTCACAGTGACCTGTACAATGACCGGGCGATGTAAGGTGTGTCCTTCCTAATATGATACTTCTCATGCAATATCAGTCTGTTCCTTTCCAGAATGGCGAGCGCGTGTTGTCAGATGGGGGCGGGAGTATTGTGCTGATCGCACTTACTTTGTTTTATTATTGCACCCCCTTTTGTTTCGCGACTCTTGTTTTCCCCGCTGGGATGCGCTAGTGGTTTTTCTTTGGGTTTCCTCTCGGTCTCACGGTTGTAGGGATGGTCAGTCGGGGTTCTTCTCTCTTGGCCTGAAGGGTAAGTGGTTCCGTTGTTTTGTTTTAACTAAGGCTCAGGCCGTGTATTACAGATTGACTTTCTGACCGTTACTTACCTGGGAGGTGCTTCTAATGCGGACGAATTAAATGTAATCTTGTAACAAGTAATTCTTGTAACCCGTAGGATATCCACGCGAATCATTTAGGCATTTTCAGATAGGCTTGAAGACTGCCCAACTCCTCCTCCTTTGAGGGGGAGTTGAATGGTGTTATGTAAATTGGTTTTGTTTTCACCTGTATTTCTATTGTGTTTCGGCTTCCATTTCTGTATAAAGGTTTGCTATACCGATTAATCATTCCTGTTAGCAAATGTATAATTTACTGATCCATAAATGTTCTTGAAATCTTTAAAGGTCTCCTCTCTTCAATTCCTTCCCCCCCCCCCGTTCACGATTGTACCTACGTCCCTAAGGTGCAATAATTCAGACTTAAAACACCGGCACTGGACACCAGAAGGGCACAGCTTATGAAGTTATACACCCACCATTATTTTTGCAATCACAGGAGAACCTCTAACTCCAACTTTCCATCGTGCATATCCTAGAAATAAACACAAACAATGCAACGAATAGCACCATTTATGTATAACTAAGAATCTAAGCAATGAAAGTGACCTGGGTAAAGAAGGGCTAGGCGACTATCCTGTCCACATTTAAAATATAGATAATTTCAGCTGTATTATAATTAGGCTTAGTAGTCGAGCTACATTAAAGACGAATCAAGTTATCGGCATTTGTAGTGCACATTGCGCAGAACCGGTTCTGTCCGCCTGCTGTTCAGAGAAAACATGCGCAACTTCATTCTTTTGGTAGCCTACTAAGCTTAGTTACAATCAATTTCAGTAGCTGTAAATATGGTTATCTAGCAAGTAATAAATTTTCTGCCAAAAGTCGCAGGTTTGCAATCTTATCACTCTCGTGACTTTAGCCAATACTTTATAATATCAATATGCCCTATTGCACGTATAATTCGGTTAATGGTCTGGCAAATACCACTTGGGTGTTTGATATCAGAGTACGATTATCTTGTGTTATAGGCATTAATTAAGATATTCATCATATATGATATGTTAACATACTTGTATATTAATGTACATATAAATTCATTGATGTTAATTTGGTTTAGTTCGGCAAATACAGAACACTGAACTCTTGAAAGCAATGTCAATGACTTACTTGTGAAAAAATTGTTTCATATGACATTTCTGTATTTGTTCAAATAGGTTATGATGAGCACGATTTCTATTATCCATGTATACTTCATAGCTTGTTGCAGCCATTTGTATTTTCTGATGTGGTTGTGTAATTGCTGCGTTTGCTTATTAATGTAATTTAAAATATGTGAAGTGGTGATAGGTAAGAGAACTAAAGAATATAAAGAAAAGGGTATTATATTTATTAGAAAATGTTTAATGCGCAAATGCTGATATGAATTAAGCTTGGTTGACAACTACGCAGTAATGGTAACCAAAATGGCAACTAAAACGCATATCATCAATCAACATATTGTTAGTAAAGTGGAGGTTAATATTGCGCTTTGGAATTCATTTGTTTCTAATGGACCATTGATATATTTTCTAGGTTGCAACTATTTGGAGCTCTGGGGGTCATTTCTTGGCACGGTCACCTTGAAGAATCCCTACATCGAACAGGGTAATGAACAAGAAAGCTCAAAGTTTGCCAATCTTATTTCCCATTCCCTTATGAACACTCCCATTTCAATATAGGTATGTATTTCAGCGTTCTCATTCTGATTGTTACCGCTGGTTGTGAACCCACCACTAAATGGACAACCAACTAACTGAAACATACTAAGAGAGAAAATCCGTGAGCTGGATAGCTGTCCCATTTTAGGATTGTCGTAAAGGCACAAACTGCTTATAAGTGTGGGAGTTATAAGTCAGCAGCGGAAGGAGACGGACGTGTCTTGTGACAGCGCTCATAAGTGAGAGGAAGAAGCGAACAAGGAACATGGCAGCCGGGGAAACAACCGGTAATGCGACCAAAGAATTGATTGAATTGGAATGATTGTTAGTAAGAAACACAGGTACAGAGATGGTTGATATAGAAGGAGAGGTTAATAGAAATGTGGAGGAAGTAAAGAACAAGATAATAAACATTAGAAGAAGAGTGGAAGAAATGGAAGATAAGAACAGACGGCACAATCTAGTAATTGCGGGAATTGAGGAAAGAACAGGAAGGGATGTAAGAAGAGAGATGCGAGAACTTTTAGGAAGAAGATTAGGGATAGAAGTAAGATGCCACGAAATTTGTAAAGCTTTCAGATTCGGCAACAGAAGAGGAAGAAAAAATATCTTAGTGAAATTCATTAGCACGCGATTGGCCTCGGATGTAATAAAACAAGCCAAAAAACTGAGAGGGACGGACATCTACATCAACAGGGATTTAACTTATAAGCAAAGAGAAATACTGATAAGATTAATAGAACAAAGAATATCGGCACATAAGAAAGGAAAAATGGCATACATTATAAATTTGCAGCTATGGATCAATGGAAAAATGACAGAAGGGACATCAGATCGAAAAAATGATGAGGTGGACAAAAAGAAAACAATGAGCCAGAAAAACAAAATTGCCACGAAGAGCTTGGATCAACAGAATACAACTCCGAGGAGATTAACGATCAGGAAATGCTAACTGTTCAAAGTGTACAAGCAACACTTGTTTTGTGCAATACAGCATGGGTGAGGGAAACAACATTGAGTGAACCTCCAGCTGAGATAGGATGTGATGGAAAGGAGGAGGAGAAGAGGAAGAAGAAAAAGTAGTAAGAAGAAAAGTTTGAAAGGAGTGAATTAATAAGCGAGTTTATTAGAGTATGGATAGTGAGTGCAAGGGGGCAATCCCAAAGGAAATTAGAAAAAATACGAGCGAAAAAGATGACATAGCAGTGGATGTGTGTAAGCAGGAAGGCAAAGAAACGGGTGTTAAGTATGGTTGTGAAAGGGGAGGAGATCAGAAACGTAGCTATCATGTGTGGAAAGACAAGAACAAACAAGCAACTGGTACATTTCGCCGTGTGGCGAGACAGAGTAAATGGTTTTGAGGCTGGTAACTAGGAGTTACAGGAGGAAAGATAGGTTAAGTCAGTTTAACTACGCGTTCGTAAGTGAAACCAAGGAAGTGTACGTGAAATTGGGTACATGGGGAGTTTAAAAAAGGGGGGATTTAATACAAATAGAAACGAAAGAGAACCACTATAAATAAAGAACAGATAAATGCAATTGTTTAAATAAAGAACAATAAGATGAGAATGTTTTAAACACGTCCAGTGGTAAATGCAATTGTAAGTGTTGCAAAGAGCTGTCCAAGATAAAAGGGCTAGGGCCCAATTCAAGGATAGCTCAAAATGCATAAGATTAGAACAAAATAAATATCAATCATGCTTATAAATGTATAAAACGACTTGAAATGTAAAGAATCACAGAAGTTAAACTAGAATTCTGCGCTTGTGTTTGGCTAATAAAGTGTTCAGTAAAAAGGATATATGTTAGAAAACTATACATATTGCACAAACTTGAACATTATCATTATATGTGAACTGAAATTATTTCTCACGGCATTCATTGGGATTAAGATACAAGTAGCTAAGAATATATATTTTATCAATATGAGTAAATCAACAAGCGGGTACTATCCATGCCAATAGAGGAGAGCAGTGTAAACATGATGGGCAGTGGCATGAACTGAATGCTGTAGTCATAGTGCAAGGTACCTAGCATCTGTCAGCACCATGTGAACAGAGCATCGCTGCATGTGACGCATAGCGCATATAAGAATAGACTAAACAATGCCACCAGTTCAGAGCTAATTACAGACATAAGCTTTGCACAGTCAGACACGAGAAGTGATTGGAATGTGTATGAATTTATGATCGGGGAAGCTGCAAAGGGACCTCTATTAAATTCAAGTCCGTACAAAAATGTATAGCGAAAGCCACCGGCGTGTCATTTAGCTTGCCCTGTAGGATCAAAGCTGAATTGTAACACATTCAGTTAGGCGAATGCCTATCTTTCGCAACACGTCATAAAAAAGACCCAGAAGATCCAGGAAGGCCAATTTAGAGGATTTTAATGAATGCATTGTTTGCCGTACGGTGAACGACTTTTATATACAAGGGGGGGGGGAGGCAGACACTTAAAACATCTACTATAAATTAAAGGCCCGAATTGGTTTCGATGGCAGTATTAATACACTCCAGATCTTACTTACACTTTAATTTTAAATAATTTTAGTGTGTACAAAACTGTTTGCTACTAGTGCGTGCTTGTCATCCCTGTTCTCATGCTATTTCGTGCATTTATGCACTGCTTTGATGTTGCTTGAGCGCTCTATACCATTCCTTGTACTGTGCATCTGATTTCTTGTCTAATCGAATGGGCAGTATACATACTTCACAAAACCTCATCTCTAAGACATGATATGAGCATATGAAGATCATGCAGAGTCAGACAAAAAGCAATGCTGAGCCTGGGATTCAAACCATGAAGCTTCAGCTTGCTATGCCATTTCATGGCTTTCTACTTGCTATTGTTTACACAACTACTCGAAAAATTATTCACAACTCAATCATGTAAGGTTACCAGTGCTTTCTACACTCATGTTGGCAGCTCTGCATAGTCAGTAAGATTAATGTAAACAACTGAGACCGCAAACAGAGGTACTTGATTATCTCCAGCCAAGTAAAAATTCTTCGTCAAAACATCATGTGCCTATTACTTTGCACAACAACTAATATGTATTTTTTTAAATGCACATTTCTTAGAATACCCTGCAAGTTTGATTACTATTACACATCTTCTAAGAGAAGGTCAATATGTATTTTGCAAATTGTGCAATAAATGAATGCAATTAACTGCTACATGTGCTCGAAAAGCTATGATAATGTCTTGGTAAACACGCCATCCTCAGCCAATATCACTGTTACAGTAAGAAGCTCTTTAAAGGTATTGAAAATATATAACGTACCTTCAGATTCTAACTTTAGTTTCTAGTGATTTACACCATAATGCTGCAAGAAATATATCGTAGGCGTATCCCACTGTCTGCGTAGCTGAAAATTAAATACAAATGAATACAATTATCAATGAAATACAATATGTTAACACTTCCACTAACAATAACCTGTTAAAAGCATCTTACACCTAATTGCTACGTATTTCACCAACCTTAAAAGAAAATACCAATATTATACACACATATTAAGTAGAAATAATGCAATTGTATAGTTACCTCTCTGTTGTAGATAATTTTGCGACAAAAAACTTATTTTACCAACAGGGCTCACGTTCTGTAATTGCTCGTTTGGCTCGCTTCCTGTTAATTTGTTAATTATTTCAAAACTTGAAGCAGCCGATCAGATCTCCGCGCGGGTACACTAGCGCCTCTCATTATCCAATTGCAGAACTATTCCAATTTCCCAATCCAAGTTTCACCCGTATGAGTAGTGCTTTGCAAATAGTGTGCGATAAGGCTACGCGTCACGTTTCCAAAGCTTACCCGGGGAGAGCGAATGCCGTTGCGCCTCTCCAAAACCACTTAAGTGCAACTTTTACAATTATGAAGGAGCAACGGAAAATAGTTTATACGATCACTTGGAAATGATACACGATAGACGTGTAAAATTGGAAGAACTGGAATGCTCATCATTTGGAAACTTAAAGAGCTGGAAAGAAGAAACTGAGGCGGCAATACGGTCATCCTTTGTGAAAATTTGTAGTTCTGAAATTACTTCTCATAACAATGTAAAACAACATTATGTGTGTCATATCTCAGGGAATTTTGTCCCCAAAAGCAAAGATATTATACATTTAAAACTGAAAGGGAGAAATACTTTTTACAAGCACTGAAACTGATTATAATCCATTTAAAATTTTCTCTATTTTAAGTGAAAATAGATGACTTAGCGCCTCTTCACCCTAGGTACTGTATGCCCAGGACAAGAAGGCAAGTCTTAGGAATGTGGAACGTAATCATTTTTTGCTTCCCACACGGTGTTTATGCTTAGTTTCCGAGTATGACAAGGATGATAAGTTCGCTTAAAATACGCAGTGTTGTCAAATAACTCACCCATAGCTAGAAGTACAATTGTCGTGCAAGATCCGAGTCGGAGAAGTCCTCACCTTCGCTGCTCTCACTACTGCTCTCTGCATCTTCGTCACTAGACTCCAGGCCTCCTACTGATATAATAAAATGTTCTATTGCATTTTCCATCAGCCCATCCTTTTGCCTGAACTCATCCTCGAGTTTCTTAACGTGCGTAACATAGCCCTCCCAATCAGCTGTTGTAACAGAGTTCACTACACTTTCACACACCTGCTGTATATTTCTTAAATATAGATCACTGGTTACATTATGCTCTCTTACATGTCGTTTTGTTACTGCTCATGCCAATTATATAGCGTTCAACTCGCACATATAAGGAAGTAACATAAGAACCGTATGCCCATGCATTTCTATTATTCTGTCGATATGGTATATTTTTTCCTTTGGCTTATGTATTTGAATTAAATCAAACAAGTTGGTCTTTTGCATTGCAGCAGAATACGAAATGTTGTTCTCCAACCATTGTACCATTTCTTGCTTTACAGCTTATTTCGATGGAGGCTTATTTTTTGTACACTGTGATATGGAGCATTATCAAGCACGATGACACTATTGCAGGGTATATTAGGTAAAAGTTTCTCCTCCAACCAGCTCTGGAAATTTCCTCCATTCATTTGGCCATGATAATCGCCGCTAGCAAGTCCAGCTTTGAATATCAAAGAAGCTCCAGGCATGAAACCTTCGTTGCTGCCTGCATTTGCAAGAATCAGGCGGTTCGAAGAGCTAGTGTTTGTGGTAATCCCATAGATATCATCCCTCTGCCAGTACTTCCCAAATGTCATATTATTTTCCCTAATCGCTGCAAGTAGCTTGGGCACAGTGGGCACTTGTTTTTTTAACCAAATAAAAGTCTCGATTTACGTTTTTTATTACTGTTCTATCAAAGTCATCACAATGAAATTTGCATTTCTCGGCCTATAGTCTCTTTTTCCCCGGAGTATGAAGTTGATTTTTCACCAGCTTTAACACCTTCTCTTCTTATCCTTGTTACAGTATGTTCCAATATCCCACAATAATTTGCCACATGTAAACTTCTTTGTGATAATAAATATTTCAATTGTATGGATTTCGCTTCTTCGTTACATACTTCTATCACTTTTCTAATCCCTTGCATCACTGTGAATACTTCACCCCTTCTTTCGAACTACAGCCATATGTAAATATTAAGCCAAGAATAAAACTAACAAAATACGAGTATATACCTGTAGTGCCGTAGCGCGTGTTAGCAGCAAGAGCCAAATAATGCATAACCCTAAAAAAATATCTGCACCTATCTCTGTAGTACTGCAAAGCGCATTAGATCTGGCAACGTGGGTGATTCACGTGCATTCTCATACATTCATTTCCTAGTAAACAGATCCGCTACCGGAGCAGGTACACAGCTCAAAATCCTCTGCCCTTCATTCTCCTGGGCATACAGTACTCTCTTTACTTAGGCTACATAAATACTGTTATTCATTGCAATGTATTTTTATTTATTTCTAGGACACACAGTGGGAAGCTGGAGTTGTGATTATGAAACTACTGGACGTAAAACTAATAAGCTGTTACCATCCAGTACTGTATTTTATCGTATGCTCGCCACAGTATCTCGTGCTGGTTATAGTTGCCATTGCTGATGGTGTTGAATGAGCCTATATTTATTATTTTGTGATGTAAACTTTAAAAATAGGGTATTCAAGAGTTATGGATGAACAAATGTCTTAACTATTTGTAAGTCTTCCTGATGCACACAGCACCTTTCCTGCTCTTTCTGTTTATGTTCCCTTTTAAACACCATTATAAGTGACTTTATAATATACTCTTAGACACTATTTCTTGCAAAATACAAGAGTTGAAGAACTCTCGATTAACTTCAAATGGAGGTGGAGCCTACCATCCTGTTTTTCACTGAAGGCAGATATAAAGACTTCAGTAACGAAGTGGTATTTACTCATTTACAATTAACCATGAATAAACCACATTTAATTACAAAGTCAATAATGAGAGTAAATTACTCCATGTGAAATTGGTACTTTTCAACTACACGTAAGGATCTGTCACTAGAGTGAATGACACCTATAAATGTAACTAGGATTAAATTTTTTGGCCTAACGCTGTATTTAAATAATATTAATGTTCACATGTTCACAATTTTTTGATGTAAAATTTTAAAACTGTTGGTATTCAGAGGGAGTTATATGAATTCAGTACCCAAATATTTTGTGATGTAAACTCAAAAAGTGTTGGTATTCAGGAGTTATGTATGTAGAAATATCAATTATTTTGTGATGCAAACTTATAAAAGTGTTGGTATTCAGTTTATGATTCTTAAATTACCTATGTAAAACTAGGTAAATGAAGTGTTTAAACCAAAAAGGTGAGTCAATTAATAACACTAAACAACACTTACTTATAATTTACTTGAACATGCTTCGGAGGCTGACTTTTCTCCAATATCAACCAGACATCAACATATAATTGATTATCACAACACTGCTGTTTTCAAGCTTCCAAGAAAGAAAATAAAGTTTCGTTTATTAAATGGGAAAAAAGGTGTTCATGCTTTCTTCATAAAGTAAAAATATACAGTGCAACCATTTTGCAAAGAATAAATTATTTAAGAGCTGCTGTGATAATTTTCAGTACCTAGTGTACAATAAAGGGAGTAATTCTGGGATTACAATGAACTTAATGTAACGAAACATAATAGAATTTCTAGTTTAGCAACATTTCTTACCTCACCATCTCGGCAGTTGGCGAGCTGATGGCATTGACATTCAGGAATATATTACAATATGCTAGATACTCTACTCTCTCTCTGGTGAACTTAGCGGATGGTAGTGATGGCATGTTATCTTTAATATTCCAGGCGTTGACTTTGAGAAATGGTTATATTAATATGCAGTAAAATGTCACTGCTTGCCTATAAATCAATGTGTGATCATCATAGCTACACAAACCCGTTTTAAGTATATAATTTGACAATCCATCATTTGTTACTTACTACACCAGCAAGAATTCTTCTTAAATGAGAGCAATGAGGTAAACTAAGTTCACCATTATGTAAGAAAAAATTATAAGCAGCAGGATAAGTAAAAAACAGTGCATGAACATATAACTGAATCACAAGGGTATCTTTTTTGTTTCAGTAACAGAAGCTGCAGTTGATACACACAGATGTTTATCTTCCTCCTGTTGCACAGTGGGTTTTATTCTGTATTACATGTGCAATGTACTCTATCTGATCACAAACTGATAGTTCATACTGACCTAAATGACTTATCAGATTTTCAAACTTATTCCAATCAATGCTGAGATTTCCTTCCCCTAACCATTTAAAAGACACTGTTGCTATACACACATCTTTATAAAACACTTTAACTTCTAAAGAAACTGACACTTTGAAATCTACAATGTGCTAGACACACAAAAATCAGTTTGATACACAAACAGTAAGTAGTTTTCACTTTCAATCATAACAAACGGAGTGAACACCACTTTTAAAAATTCCCAATTGACAAAATCTTATTGTTTTCACACCATTCTCTGAAAGCTACCTTTTCCTGAAGTCTCTGCTTTCACCTTTCCCAGGATCCTTCAGAATTGATGCTAATGCTGTGCTTAAATATATTATAGGTTTGTTCTCAAGAATAGTTGATGTATATCTTCTTTGAGCTGCTAACGTTATAATTTGACTTGCAACCACATACACAACAGCCCTGTAGCTCTGAAACAACAGAAATATGTCACCTGATTATAGTATTTGTAACAAACACAGGTTATTATAAATCTCAAAAGATTATATTTGCACACCGCAAAGAATTTTCCGAAATGTCCATTTCGCTGAATATACATAACTAGGCTAAATAACTGATTACATTTTACATAATACTATGTACGCAATCCTAAATAACAAATTACCATAGTTAGAAAAATTAAATTATTTTCTTGTTTAACGACGCTGTCAATTGCCAGGATCACATCAGCGTCGCCGGTGTGCCGGAATTTTGTCCCGCAGGAGTTCTTTTACATGCCAGTAAATCTACTGACATGGAGCTGTCGTTTTTAAGCACACTTAAAAACCATCGGCCTGGGCCGGGTTTGAACCCGCGACCTCAAATCGGCTTACCTTATTTAATCAAAACTGCAGTAAACAAACTAACAGCCATTTTCTCCATCAAGTCACCAAACTAACAGCCATGTGGATGGATGGATGGATATGTGGGTTTAAAGGCGCTCAACTTCTAGGTCATCAGTGCCCTTATAAAATTCATGGCAATAGCCAGATATAAATTTATATGAAAATAAAATCACTGGTAACAATAAAAATATACACATAAACGTAAAACCAAGTGGCAATAGCTAGATATAAAACAGGGTAATAGATATGTCAAAAATCATAAACAAATATAAAAAAGTTAAATCCTCAAATTGATATTACAATCCGCTAAAAACTTAAAAACTCTATCAACGGCTGGTTTGTCGTCCTCTAAGACCTCTGCAAGCCTGCCAGGCAGCTACAGAGAATCTCAAAGGTGCTCTAGAGAAGAACAGTGTAGCAGCACGTGACGGACAAAAGATTGTCACACAGCGGACATAGAGGGGCAGGGTCCCGTTTAAATAGGTAACCATGCAAAAAATTGCAGTGCCCTATTCTTAATCGAGCCAAACTAACCTCCCCGCAGCGAGATGTGTGACAGGAAGTTATCCAGTTTATCGGAAGTTCTTTCACTTCTCTTAGCTTATTACCGCGGAGAGCTGACCACTCGTCCAGCCAGAACGACAGCATCGCTCTCCATACTTACAGCCCAAAGCCTTCCGAAGTAACACGTGAGATGGTATTACTGGGTTCTGTAGTTGCCGTCCTTGCTGCTAAATCTGCCATTTCATTCATTCATGCATGCACACACTACGTCAACGCCAGAAGCGTGTAAAACATGGAGGGCATCCTGGATACGTTGTACAATAGGGTGGGGGTTGTACAACTGATAAAGGCTCTGCAGTGCACTGAGGGACTCACTCAAAATCAGGCAGTCACCTAATTTACGACAGCGTACATTCAAAACGGCTCGGTAAATTGCATAAAGCTGTGCAGTAAAAATGGAAGTGCTATTTGGAAAACCGAATGTATGTGGTTTGGATCCATAAATATAAGCACATCCAACACCGCTGGTGCTCTTTGACCATCGGTATAAATACATCGACGATCTGTGTAGCCTGACAAAGATTCTAAAAAAACACGTGCGGATATTTGAAGTGGGCATTATGGACTTGTGGTGTACGGTCATCCCAAGAACTATATGAGGCGAGACAGATAGCCTAGGGGGGTAAAGGCTCTCGCCCTTGGCGAACATCTCAGGTAGTTCCACTCCAGGCTTCATTAGAAGATCTTAGAAACGAAATCCCGCAGGTTTAGGATTAAGGGTGCTATTCCTATACCGCTCTCTTAGCGTGGTGGTGAAAAAAGAAGCGAAAGTTGGGTGCTTAGGTATACATCTAAGCGCACAACCATAATTTGCCAACAGAATCTCACGCCCATATTGCAGAGGATGTTCTGCGGACTCGGTGTAAAGGTTCACCACTGGGCTTGTTGGAAAAGCTCCTATTGCTATGCGGATGCCCTATTGTGTAATCCTCTTAGCACAGATGGTCGTGCTGACGAATAAACAATACACCCATAGTCTAGCTTGGATCGGACCAGTGGGCGATAGATTCGCAACAAAATTCTCCGATCCACTCCCCACGATTTGCCACTTAGTACTTGCATGATATTTAGGGAACGGTCACATCGTGCTCTTAGCTGTGCAATATGCGAAGCGCGTCTCATCGGCGAAGGGAGGTAAATCTGGACCGAAACGGAGCGAAGGCGGTAATCGTCTCCTACGGCGCCAGAAATTAACGCAGATTGACTTCTCAGTTGAGAGACGGAAGCCGTTTTTCGAGCTCCATTCTCTAAGGTTGTCCAAACATTGCTGCAGGTGCCGTTGTAAGTAGGCCGTGCGCTGAGAGGTGCAATAGATAGCGAAGTCGTCTACGAATATTCATGACGAAACTCCAGGTGGAACACATTTCCAGATGGAGTCAATTGCCATAGCAAAGAACGTGACACTTAGTACCGAACCCCGACGTACTCCCTCTTCCTGAACAAAGGAATTAGAAAAAACCGAGCCGACCCTTACTCGGAAAAAGCGGTCCTTCATAAACTCCTGAATGAACAGTGGTAGACATCCACGTATGTTTCAGGTATACAGGGAACATATAATCCCTGCTCGCCAGCACGTATCATAATTCCTCTCGAGGTCAAAAATATGCCAACGGTTTGACAGTTCTTCATAAAGCCGTCCATTATCTGTGTCGATATTGACACAAGATGGTCTACAGTTGAACGGCGTTGTCGAAAATCACACTGGATGTTAGTCAGTAGGTTACGACTTTCTAACCACCATACCAATCGTCCATTGACCATACGTTCCATCACCTTGCAAACGGAACTGGTGAGGGAAATAGGACGATAGCTGGAGGGAAGATGACGGTCCTTTCCAGCCTTCAAGATGGGAATAACGGTGGCCTCCCGCCAATTTTCTGGGAGTATACTGTCAACCCAAACACGATTATAGACCTCGAGCAGGAATGCCTTACCTTCAGGAGAGAGCTGTAGTAACACTTGTACATGAAAACCGTCCGGTCCTGGTGCTGACAATCGCGAATATTTAAGAGAATGTTCTAGCTCCGCCATGGTGAAAAGGTGGTTGTAAAATCCTACGTTTCTAGACCGAAACGCGAAGCCTTGATATTCCACCTGAGTTTTAACGGGAAAGAGTAGTTTTCCGTGGTAGACGCTTGAAGGAAAGCGCTGCCAAACCTATTCGCCATTTCGAATGGATGAACAACAGCTCCTGAGGCTGTTCTCAATCCCGATATTGGTGCATGGGTCGATTGCTCAGCAACACGGCTTAACATATCCCACACAACCGAGGAAGGTGTGTGTCGGTTAAATGAAGCTACAAATTTGCTCCAAGATGACTTTTTACTATCCTTAATGACTTGTCTGGACCTTGCGCGCATTTTGTTTTATTGGATTAGGTTATCCAAAGTAGCGTGACGTTGGAAAACCCTAAGAGCACGCCTTCGAGCACGAATGGGATTCCGACATTCTTCCGTCCACCAGGGGACGGGAAATCGACGGGGGTGAGTAGTCGACCGCGGATTTGATTGTTCAGCATCAGAGAGAATTGTCTCCGTAAGATGCTGCGCCAAATCATTCACTAAGTCGTGCTCGTACATAAAGACAGCCAGCTGGGTGTTAAGGTTCCAGTTGTTATGATCCGAACGCCATCTGGGCATACGTGTGGAGCATGTATATTCCGTCAAGAGACTAATAAGACATGGGAACTGGTCACTAGAGTGTAAAAAAGAGATAACATTCCATTGTAGGGAGACAGCCAACTGAGGTGAATAAACTGCAAGATCAAGGTGCGAGAAAGTATTGTAAGAGTCCGAAGTGAATGTAGGCGCTCCAGTGTTGAGGAGAGCTAGGTTACAAATGTCCAGGAAATCAGCCAGGAGATTATCTCTCGCACAAGCGTGACTTGAACCCCAAAGTGAGCGGTGCACATTGAAGTCTACCACCAACAGAAACGGTGGTGGCAACTGGGAAACTAGATCTTCTAAATCAATGTGCGAGAAGTCATGGAACGGAGGCAAATATAGATTACAAATGGTGAAATGGATGTCTGGCAGTAGGATCCTTAGAGCAACTGACTGTATATCAGAGTGCAATGGTAGAGTGTGTATATATACGTCATCTCTAACAAGCATCATAGCGCCACCATGTGCCGGAACACCCTCCTCTGGTGTAACACCACACCGTACTGGGGTGTATCACCTTAGATGGAAAGCGTCTTGAGGACGCAGCTTTGTCTCTTGCAAACATGCGACCAGATGTTCGTTTTCTTTGAGCAAAAGCTCAAGTTGTGGCCGCTGAGATCTAATACCACGTATGTTCCATTGTAGGATAGCCATATTGCATTGTGTATGGGACAAGTATTCCAAACTAATCCTTCATTACTTTGGAATAGGTGGTTGTAGAATTAATTTTGCCCTTTTCTTCTGTCTTGGGCTTATATTTTTGTCTGAGGTCTTTTCGCGCCTCTTTTCCACTGGGGGTCTCCCAGGATGGGCAGATTCTTCTAGGTCCATGTCCTCTGCCGAGTACGTCCATGTTCCCATACTAAATTTTGGTTCGAGAGCTTCGAACCGACTGGACACGGAGACCGGCGAAGATGAAAGACGCCGGTCTGAGTCCACCCCTGAAGATTCCCCAGAAGAGGATATTCGAGATCTTCCGGGAGATGTTCGTGGACTCTTACATCCCTTGGATGTACTGGCATCGGACATACTATTTTCCTTGAGGAAGTCGGTTCTTGTATAACTCTTTTTAAACTCGATCGGTGAGGCATAATATCTTTCGGGCTTGCTAGTGTTTTGTGTTCTTGGCGCTTTTGATGGTGATGTAACGCTGATGTTCTGTGCACTTGCGGACTTTGTAGACGTTGACACAGATCTGCGTGACGATGTAGAAGGCTTTGGATTTGAGCTATGGGCCATGGGTGTCCTTTGTGATATTGTTGCCCCATTTATATCGCTGGTTTGTGTTGCGATTTCTCATCTCGGCACCGGTTTAGTTGCAACTGAGCTATAGGCACCGGATCTTGGAACAGAGGGTTGGCGTATACGCAAGAGCTTCTGGGTTTCTGAGAAGGGCACCTTCTCTCTAACCCGTACCTCTTGGATCGCTCTTTCCTCTACAAAACGGGGGCAATCTCGGGAACTGGATGGATGTTCACCTTTGCAGCTCACGCATGACGGCGCTGCATTACAATCACCATGGTGTAATGCATCCCCACAGTTATTGCAAGTAGGTAATACCTTGCCAAACTCGCTTGTATGTCCAAAGCGCTGGCACTTGAAACATCTGAGCGGGTTTGGGATGAAAGGCCTAACTTCGATGGACTCATACCCTGCCTTAATCATTTGCGGGAGATTTACTTGATCAAAGGTCAAGAACAGGGTACGTGCTAGCTTCAGTTTACCACCCTCTTTGCGCTGAACCCGGTAAACGTTAGTAACGCGTTGTTCCAAACGATTTTCTTGAATCTCCTCATTTCTTAGATCATCCAATGCACGGGTGTTTATCACGCGGCGCGAGGAGTTGAAAGTTCTGTGCATCTCAACACGGAGAGGATATCTTACTAGCATATTTGCTTTCTGTATTTTAGCTGCCTGGGTGGATGAATTTGTTTCAGCTAGTAGCGTGCCATTGCGAGATCTAGTGCATGAGTTTACTGGGCCAGCAATGTTATCCAGACCCTTTTGAATGGTAAAGGGGCTCGCCGATAGAATTTTTTACCTTCCTCTTTTCTAGTGATAACCAAGTAACGAGGACCAGAACACTCGACTACTTGATTTCCAACTTCTTTGCTGTGTTGATTTGAGTTTTTGGTCTCATTGCGATGATATCCTCCACGATTGCAGATGTCTCCGATCGCATGCTCACTTCCTGGGCGTCACCCAAGATTAGGTGAGAGTCGTGGCCTGAATCTTGCTCACCCTAGGGTCTCACCCCCCAATGTATAGACAGAGGGACCCAATCTCCTTCAGGAGTGCATCAGCTCATGCAATGGCCCCTCCCCGGGACTGACCTTTATCAGCGGATACGTACACAGATCCCCTGATAAGGGAGCTGGGATCCTACGACCACTCCCGCGATAAGCATAACCGTCCCCTCTCACTCTTCGAAAGAACACTCACCACAAACTCCGACGCTATCGACGCCCATGCCCACCTAACACTCTTGACCGGCTACATACCTTAATAACCAACTGCCTATCTGTTACAGAATAACCCGACAGCCGCCAGCAACCTCCACCCCAGGAACAGCACCAGCCTACCATTAACAGTAAGTTCTGCCTAAGTCTGCCCCACGTTGAATATTCTTTGATGCATGCTAACATTGAACGTCTTATACTACTACCTTATTCACCGAACTAACCACTAACCCACTGATTCGTCTCATCCCTTTCGACCCTTTTACCGTACAGCACTAACCCCAGCGACCCACGCAGGGCCTCGGTCATGTGTGGGCCCCTGGACTTAACATTGACGCGCTCGCATCTTTGCATGCCAGCATCTTAATAACCGACACTAACCGGGGTGCATCAGCGGAACCCGACTAACCTGCATGTATACTAACAATGAACCCCCCCCCTGCATCCTGCATGTTTAGTTTACTAACAGCATGTGCATGGGGAGGCGATAGTAGCGCATGGCTCTGCATGCCGGACGATAGCCACCGGGCTGGCGGGTGAGGGGCCAGCCAAAAAACAAAACAAAACAAAAATAAACAAAAACAAAAAAAAGAGAGATCCTACATGATAACCAGGGGCTGGGAATTACGCAGTTGGCCAGTCACCCTTTGCGTCTCCCCATCCTCCTACAACCCGCGCGTAGGTTATCCATCAGACTGTGTACAGGGAGGTATCAGGTGGGAGGTCAAACACAAAAGTGGACCAAAGTTGATTGGGCGTTTGGCATGTGCCCTCTCACCTCTTAGAGGAACCCAATCGAGAGTATGGCTCGAGGCCCTGGGTACGCCAAACCCATACCTACCGTAGTAGGACCCCCTGGGGGAGTTTGATTTCTGAGTCTTCTTCTCCTAGATGAGTCGTCGACCAAGACTACCGAGCCTCATCTACCCGTTTTGGAATGTTCTTTGCTTCCCCTAACCTCTTGCCTACCGATAGTCAAAAATGACACTTAGTAGGCCGTTTGGATCGGGTACTGAGCCTCTCCGCCACGTCAAGGTGACATTCCTTCGGAGGGGACAGCCATGTTTTCCAGCAAGTCACGCGATTCCATCACTTCGGCTTTCTTCGCCGCGTGATGGAATGTAGCACAGAACACCTGAATGTAGTCTGTAAGGCATGGGGGTCCCACTTGGATTGCGGAACCGGAAACACGAATTCACTAGCCCTAGTAGTTCTATGGGCACAACACAGAGTGGCGATGGTGGCACTGCTAGTCCCGTACGAAAATCTGATTGGCTGATTCAAGTTTTCAAGTTTTGTAACGAAAACAAACGTTTGATGTTCTGGAAGCGTGAGCGATGTTCATGTTGGTAAAATAAGTTTTTCGTCGCAAAATGATCTTCGACAGAGAGGTAATTATACATTTGCATTGGTTCTACTTAATATATGTGCATGTAATATTGATATTTTCTATTAATGTTGGTAAAATACGTAGCAATTAGGTTTAACATGCTTCTAACAGGTTATTGTTAGTGGAAGTGTGAACATGTTGTATTTTATTGATAATTGTATTCATTTGTATTTAATTTTCAGCCACGCAGACAGTGGGCTATGCCTACGAGATATTCCTTGCCACATTGCGGTGTAAATCTCCAGTGGAAGCTAAAGTTAGAATTTGAAGATACGTTATTTATTTTCAATAAGTTTTAAGAGCTTCTTACTGTACCAGTGTTATTGGATGAAGATGGTGTATTTGCCAAAATGTTTATCACAGCTTTTTGCGCACATGTGGCAGTTAATTGCATCCATTTGTTGCACAAGTTGTAAAATACATAATTGACCTTCCCTTAGAACAGGCATTGGTAAACATGTACTCAATGAGGCCTCGCAACTATGACGTGTCAGGGGCAGGCTTACTCTGCCTCCCCCTCCCTCCCTCGCAGCCTTAACTGGCACTGCATACGTACCGATCACGGGCAGACTGTCCTCTCGTATTTACCTGCACTTCTAAACATGTCTGTCAAAGTGTAATTTAATACTAAGATTTAAAGATAAGTTTCTGCGCTTTAGAGCGCATGTAATTATTCCTGGTCTATTAAATTTGATATCTAGAATAGCACTTTGATTATTTCTTCTCTCGTCATGTAAGGAACGTAAGGTGTTTGTTGTGCTCTAAAGCTCAAAAAGGCACTCATCAATGGAACATCAAGCGGCATTATGATACATGTCGTAAGATCACCATACAATTATAGACAAGCATGTGTTCATAAATTTATACCACGATTTAAAGTACCATAACTCTGACGTAATGTCTTCTATTCATTTTTTTTTCAGATCTAGATCGGACGAACCAACTGCAACAGCTCAAAGAGCAATATTCAGATAATACACCTAATATTAATTCAAATAGTACAACTGATAAACAACTTCACGCCAGCTATGCTGTTGCTTTGGAGATTGCTCAGTCACTGAGGTGTTTTAGTGATGGAGATTTCATAAAAAATGTGAGAATAAAGTTGCCAACATAATTTTCCCTGAACAATATGATATATTTAGTGATATTGCATTATCACCACGAACCATACAGAGAAGGATATATAAAATAGGAGAAATAGCCGAAAAAAGACTACATACTGAGATCCATGAATTTATAGCCGTTTCTCTCGCGTTGGATGAAAGCACTGACAACGTGGACACAGCACAATTGGTAATTTTCACTCGTGGAGTCACTAACAACCTCTCGATACAATAATATATTGTAACTTTTTTTTGGTTGTTGTGATGTGAAGTAAAGTAGACAGATGTAGTCTAGATAAAGAAACACTTTTATTTCCGTAAACAGTAACTTGTACACTCGTTGCAACAGCAAGAAAGTCTTTTCCGATTCTCCAACAGCACGACTCCGAATTCGTAACACAAAGAACTAACTCTTCTCCGTCGGCACAACTCTCCACATCGTCTGTCCGTCTCCGTCGGCACGACTACTCAACCTTCACATACGTCTGACTGTTCTCCGTCGGCACTACTCAACGCTTCACGTACGTCTCTCTCCGTCGGCACGACTACTCAACCTTCACATACGTCTGACTCACTGCTGTCGCACTTTACCGCTATTTATATCTCCCTGGCACTCTTCTGGAAGCTTCAAGAACGTTCACTTATTGCGCTGGGGTACAAAGTAGAAGATTCCAGTAGCCTCTATCCTTTTCTCTCTTTCGGCAAACGCCCCAACAATGCGGCCATGCTCTGTCTCTTTCCTTCGGCTCCCTTGCGGTAGTGCCGACAATAATGCGATGCGTGACACTACGGTTGTCGGCAATTAGATACGGCGGGCGCGGTGACACTGCTCCCTCCTCAGAGCTGGTCGTCCCGACCAGCACTATCACTGCGGCATCTCCCTTGCGCCCCGATGGACTAACCCATCGAACCTCTTCTCCAGGAGGCACGATCCTAGGTATCGCTGTTGGATAGTGTCCCTTGGTCCGGGTAGGACGACGTATGCCATCCTGCTTCGAAATTCTGCAACAGTACCGCCGGTCTTGGCGGGCCCTCGTCCAGTTGCCCTTCTTCCTGGTGTGTTGACGGGCCATCCTGCGCACTTGGAAACGGCTCATTGGGTACCGTGTCCGCCGACCTCTCTGGCGCACCTCCGCAGCCACCTTGCTTCCGATGGGTCCGGCAACAAACCCCACCACATCCGCGCGAGTCGCGTCCACCGCTGCACTCGTGTTCACTCGTGCTCGGCACGGCCTCTCCTGTATCCTGCCGTCCACGACGATGTCCACCCTTCTTCCGTTCACGGCACTACGCGTCAGGTGATTGGATGGCTCCGACGGTCCCCCCATGTCACATGCCAAGTCGGTTCTCGCGTGATGCTCGTTTGCTTGTGCGCTTCCCTGCTGATCGTCCTCCACGTCGTATCCTGGTTGGTTACGTACCCGACACACTCCTGCAGAGGATCCCCGACGACGTCCCTGAACTGCCCCTTTGTCTTCCCCGAGACGTACACTTTCGTTATCTGAAACGGGCGCAACCGTCGCCTCGGCCACTAGGTGCTTCCTCCCCGGGTCCGCGCTATTCCGTCTGCCCCTGGCATCCAGTACTTTGACGCTCTCGTCAACTCTTACTACCAGGGCGCCAAGACGTTCCCCGTCGTCCTCC